>CM035160.1:126384524-126474524 GCA_020205615.1 Panax quinquefolius | reverse complement strand
CATCATAACATATTTACATCATTTAATCAAAATACTAAAATTCAAATATTAAAATACTAAAATTTTACTCAAATACTAAAATTTTACCATAGTTGTATAACATATCAAAATACTAAAAGTCACTTACCGATACTAAAATACTAATTACATATTTACATCAAATACTAAAAATACTAATTAAAAAAATACTAAAAAATCAAATTCAAAAATACTAAATTCAAAAAATATTAAAATTTAAATTATTTTGTTAATTAATCAAAACAACAAAAATTCAAATTACATCATTAAAATACTAAAATCATAACATATTTATATCATTTACATCATAACATAACATATTATCATATTTGCATATTTATATCATTTACATCATATTTACATCATAACATATTTACATCATTTAATCAAAATATTAAAATTCATCATCTCCATCATTTTCCATCATTGATCAATATAATTAATGGTTTGAAATTGAAAAAATAAAAGTCTTACCGCTAATATATAAAAAAGACTTTTTATTTTTTCAATCTCAATATTAATTATATCGATCAATGATAAAAACGATGGAGATGATGGTTGTTAGAATAATACTCCTAACAATCCATTGTCATGAATTGAAACCAATATATATATATATATATATATATATATATATATATATATAGCCCTTCCATAAATAATTCTTTATCAAATCTTGTCTTGTCTGTAACACTTTTTAGATCGTTGATAAACTTATTGGAAGGTGAGATTGAAACATAAATATACCCACTAGTAACAATTTGTACCAAACTTTTATTTTAATATGAGGACCCCACCATAGTCAACATGTTGTCATTATTTGTTTAACTAAAACGAATTTTTAATATTAATAATACGACCGCATGCTGTACTTTGTACTTGTATTGTAAAAAAAAAAATTCCAAACCGTAAGAGCCTCTTAGGCTTAAAAAAAAAAAAAAAATCTAATAGCCTATGAACCTATTTACGACGTAGAGAAAAAAAATCGAATAGTAGCACAAGTTCTTTATTTGCTATTTTTATAACAATATTTGTTATTTTATAAAAACAAATATTTTATAATAACAAATAAAGAATATAAAATATTTTATAAAACAAATATTTTATAATAACAAATAAAGAATATAAAATATTTTTATAAAAATAGCAAATAAAGAATTATAAAATATTTGTTAATTCTTTATATAACAAATATATGCTATTGTTATATAAAATAGGATATAAAATATCATAAAAGAATTAATATTTTAAATTAAAATGGGAAGAAATTAATATATTTGTTATATAAAGAATTATAAAATATTTTTATATCTATTTTATATCCTATTATAAAATAACAAATATTTTATAATTCTTTATTTGCTATTTTTATAAAAATATATTTTATATTCTTTATTTGTTATTATAAAATATTTGTTTTTATAAAATATTTGTTTTATAAAATATTTTATATTCTTTATTTGTTATTATAAAATATTTGTTTTATAAAAATATTTGTTTTATAAAATAACAAATATTGTTATAAAAAATAGCAAATAAAGAACTTGTACTATTTGATTTTTATACATGTAGTAAGAGGTAGTGTCATTAGGTTAGATTTTTTTTTTTTATTTGATATGTTTTGCATGTCGCAATTCTATCAGATTATTTAATATTAAAAATTAGCTTAGTTAAACAAACCGACAACGTACGTCGACTATGGTAAATCCCTCATATTAAAATAAAAGTTTACAAAGTTGTTACATTACTTACCAAGATATATTATGTTTCAATCTCGATTTTCCAATAAGTTTATCAACTATTCAAAAGGGTGTTACAGATATACTATTAAAGAACTTATTGCATATATATATATATATATATATATATATTAATAACTTATATTCAATAATTAATAACTCACATATATATAAATTAATTATATATATATAGGTATTAGCTTGTTACAAATTTTTAACTTTTCAAAATTTACTTGCGATAACATGAAAGCAAGAACAATGGATAATATAATATTATTATTAAAATGTGTTAGGTTTGAATTAATTTAGACTTTAAATTCATTATTTTTTTCCATATTCTGCTTATATTTGTAATTAGAACATTCATTTTAAAATTAAAATTTCAAATTTCAAAAACGATGAAAAGTTATTTGAATTGTAATTTAAATTATTAATTATTGTATTTATTAAAAATAAATAAATTAATATTCATTCACTAACAGTATACTTTAAAACTCATTTTTTCTTATTCTATCTATAGTTGTAATTAAAGTATTTATTTTAAAATTTAATATTTCAAAATAATAAAACTTACTTAAATTATAATTTAAAATATTAATCATTATATTTATTAAAATAAATAAATTAACATTTATTTATTAATAAATTTTATTATTTTTTTTTTTATATAGTTGCAATTATACAACTTTTATGTTTTGCTATAAACCCGAAAAGATATGCAGATGCAGATCTAGATCTAGATCTTTTTCTTAATGTTTGCCAGAGAGACGTAGGAGGCGGATCGTGGATTGGAGATGGAAAATGGGATTGGAGATCTCGGACCGGTGGAGGGATGATTGGAGTGTGGAGAAAAAGGAATGGAGGTGGGAGAGGGAGGATTCGGCGCAGTGGAGGGAAGAGAGTTGGGAGAGGATGTCAGTGTGGCGGAGCCGGAGGCGAGGGTGGCGGAGGAGAAGCGGGTGGAATCAAAGTCCGGGGAGAGGAATACTGAGAAAATTTGGTCGGAGGTGAATGAGTCGAGGGGTGATGAGCGAGAGGAGGAGAAGCGTAAGGATGCGGTGGCGTTGGGAGTGTGAGCTGCCGCAGCTGTTGCGGTGGTGGGGGTGTTTTTTGTCTTTGAAAGTGGGTCGTTCTCTCCTTCTCCTTCAGCCTCTTCCATTATTTCCCAATTGAAGGTACAAATTTCATTCCTTTTGAATTTTTCCTAAAAATTAGGTTTTTGGTAGAAATTGACTAGTTAGGATCAAGTGTACTTGCCCACTATACCTAAAGTGCTCAAATTTACCAATTTCTGCAATAACTCTTTTTGATTCCTTTGTTAGTTCTTTGCTCCTTCCTATGTATCCTCTGCCTCAGAGCCACTTGGTTTTTAGGTATTAATAGGAATATCATATAAGATATTTGAAGTATTTCAATCTTGAGATTTATTGATTCTTACTTTTCATTCGTTTCAAGAATTTAAGTAGGTGGAAATTATGATACTTGCAAGTGACAAGAGGAATAGATATCTTTGTATCGATTCTTATTCTCCGAGAAATTTTGAGCAGTTTTGTATATATATAAAAAAGGTTGTTCAAAGCAGTTCATTTATTAAATTTGTTTGCCCATTTGTGGTTTTGATTAGCTCTTTCAAAGTAATTGATCATTTAACGACAAGTAAAGTTGGACGGAGGGTGTATATCTTCTTATTTTTTTTATAAGAAATAATAATAATTACTTGCGCACACAACATCTACCAATCTATACATGGATCGGTCTCATTGCTTTCAGGTTTCCATGTCCATAAACTTTGTCCCTCTTCTTGTTCATGTCTGAATTAGCTACTTCTTTTCAAATCTGTACATTGATGGATCTCCATTGCCTTCAAGTGTTTATCTCCACTAACTTTCTCCCACTTCTCGTACATGTCTCCATGACTTACTTTCTTCTTTTTTAAAATTGAAAGAAATATTGTTAAGTTGGTGATCAATGCTGAAATTCTTTAAGGAATTGCATAACTGTTCTTGTCTGAGTTCATATGTTGTCTTATTTTTAAAATTTTGTTTGGAAAACTTAGGTCTTTTAGTATAATGGATTAGTTGCTACCAAAATTGAAATCTAACTATTTTAGTCTAATACTTTTTGTGCAACTATTTAATGTTTTCAGCGTAAACCATTTTTGTGTCATTTATAGGTAAAGAGGTTGAAGCTGAGTGAGAAGGAAATGGGGAATGTAAGTAGTAAGCCCAAACTAGATATCTGCCTCACTGACTTAAAGCTTGTTCTTGGACCAGGATTGAGAATAGTTTATCCTCTAATCCTCAACTTTACTGTTAGTGGCGAGCTTGAGTTAAATGGCTTAGCTCATCCTAAATTGATAAAACCTAAAGGCATTCTAGCATTTGAGAATGGTGATGTGAATCTCGTTGCAACGCAGGTAACCTTTACATTCTCATGTTACTTCTACAATTTGTGGTTTTTTCTTTCTGTTATCTCTTTCATGGGCTTGCATTAATCTTCATGAAAATAATTCTGGTAGAGAACTTTTCTAATCCAGGTGAGGCTTAAGCGTGGGCATCTGAATATAGCAAAGTTTGAACCTGATAATGGACTAAATCCAATGCTCAAATTAGCTCTGGTTGGATCAGAGTGGCAATTTAGGATTCAGAGTCGAGCTAGCAAATGGCAGGACAATTTGGTTGTCACCTCAACACGTTCTGTGGAACAGGATGTCCTCTCCCCTACTGAGGTAATATTCTATGCCATTTAGGTTTGTATTATGGGTTTTCGTTTTTAATTTGTATGACTAGTGGCAATGGTGTGTCAGCTTATGCTTGGGTGTATTTGTCGTGATAGGAGAATCTGGTTTTCCATAAGGCCAAAAAATATCTGTGAGTACTGCAATTGTTAGGATTAGTTGTGGTTTTTACAGGAAATAAATGTTAACACAAATAATATATATATATATATATATATATATATATATATATATACACACACACACACACACACACATTGCATTCAATTGAATCACAAATTAATACTGTGAGCAGATCTATCAAATAATCAAAAAACTTGAATTTTAATACAAGTAGATCTTAAGAATCAAGGAGAATAGGAGAGTGTGGAACTATATACTTCTAGGACTACAGTCTGCGTTTACCTTAATATATGGAAGAGGTTCGTACCGTGCACATTTATTTCTGCTACTATATGCACTTCATCTAGATGTTAGAAATAATGTCCAACAGGAAAACCAAACATATGCTACTTCGTAGAGGACAAAAATACCAATAAGCTTGATATTGGTACAGTTGGGACTTTGCTACGAAGTTGCAGTTCACAGTTTATAAGTTAATTGTCAGTATCAGGATGGTTGGTTATATATTTTGATCATATTTGTTGCTCTTGGAATCAGGACCCCAAGGCATGAATTGCATTATATCAGTAATATTAATTGTATGTCTTTTTTCCTTACTACTGTTTTTACTATGATGCAGAAAGAATCTCAACTGTAAGCTTTATGCTAATTCATTAATTGGAGTAGGAGTTGCATCAAGCTTATACCATGTTTCAAGAGGCAGATTGAGAAAATATCTTAGATGGGCTGACTATACTATGATAGTTACAGCTACGGTGGTAAGTTATAATCCTGTTGCAACTTAGAATTTGGAAGTTAAATTATGTATGAATGAATATCTGAGACGGGCTGACTAAAATTTTGCAGACAATATAAGTTTTCTAAAGCTAGAATTTGGAGCTCATAATATGTAATTGTATACAACTGCAGCAACACTTGGAGCTACTTTAGCTAGGCATCGGTCAAAACCTCGTGTGTACATTGGATGCATGAAATCTGGTCCTGTCCTTGCTCAAAAGTAAGCTAAAGTTCCCCAGTATCTTTATTTCAATTGATTAAATCTGCTTTTCCTTTTCCTAGTTTCTAACCTTTTACTATCAGGGGAGTGAGGTATCATGAAAAGGTATGTTTGATAAGTATGTTTGATAAGTAAATTATTAAGAGTAAATATGGGTAATGGAAGAATTACTAAAATAAATATGGATAGATTAGTAATATGCTTGATCAAACCTGATTAATAGATTTGACAAATAATCAAAATCTTCAATTTGGAGCTTCTGATTATTTTCATAAAAAATGATTATAAGTTTTAAAATTAGATTACCAAACACTTTTTACTTTAGCATTCCAGGTGTTTGAGATGTTGAATTACTTTGTAGTTATAGTCTGTTTGATAATCATCACCTGCAAGATATTTAGCATCAGTTAACTGCTACAAGATCTTTACAGAGAACCAAAATTGTGTATGCAGGAGGAAGAGCAAGTTCAGAACAGGGTGATGTATGATTTGCTATATGTCAATCCTTCTCCCACTATTTTATCATACTACAACTTCTTTAGTTCTTTTACCAGATGCCTCCCGACCAAAGATATCCTTGGCCAATTGATACAAATGCAAGGTTGGTTTTGTGGTTTAGTTTATTTTTCTATTCTGATTTTTTCTATATGTTGAACTGGATTTACAACTTTTATCTAATGCAATATTGTAGTGGCGGAATGAATGGATATATTTGGTTATGTGAGAGGAATGAAAGGAGAATTGTAATTCCTTCCCCCATTAGTAGATGAATTTGAAAGTTTGGTTAATTTTTTTGGGTACAGAAAACTGTGGCATCACCAGGGCGTGGAATTTTGGCCATGGATGAGTCTAATGCTACTTGTGGAAAGCGTTTAGCATCAATTGGACTGGAGAACACCGAGGCTAATCGCCAAGCGTGCACTGCACCCTCCTAGTCTCAGCTCCGGGACTTGGGGAATACATATCTGGTTCTATCCTTTTTGAGGAAACTCTCTACCAATCAACAGTTGATGGCAAGAAGATTATTGATGTTCTTGTGGAGCAGAACATTGTCCCTGGTATCAAAGTTGACAAGGTACATAAATCGGACTCTCAAACATAATACTATTCACAGATTAATATTCAAGTACTATATCTAAAGTTAGTGTTTTTGCAAAAAATATAGTTAGTTGAATATTATTGGATATGAATGTATGGGGGAAAAGTTTTAATATTGTCACAACAGGGTTTGGTGCCCCTAACTGGTTCAAATGATGAATCCTGGTGCCAAGGTCTTGATGGTCTTGCTTCGCGCACTGCAGCTTACTACCAACAGGGAGCTCGTTTCGCCAAATGGTATAATTCTATTCTCCAATTTATTTCATCAGAATTAATACAAATCCAACTAGAAAGAAAGGAAAAAGAAAAACTTTATAATACTATGTTCATGTAACACATCCAAGTTCTTGAACGCCCTCTAAGCCTAAATTATGCTCTATTTATTGATGTTTAGTTTAATAATCTTTCGTGTATACTCACCTGATAGTGTGATTTACTTTATATGCCTGTTGTGGCACAATTGGAGAAGGATGCTAAATATGAGTTGGCATATCAGCTTTTGAAGATCTTTTCTCGACTCGTAAGTTGGACGCTTACTTGGAATTTCATTCAAACAAATTCTTCTTGGTTGAAGAGCTATGGTAACTATTCGTTATTGTGCCAATAAATTTTTTTAGGTTATTTAATTCTGTAAGTTCTCATTTTGTTATTGTTTATTTGATTTGTTGCTTACTTGCCTTCAAATTGCTTGCTGACTTGCTATTATTTTGAAATATGTGCATGAAGACTGCTTCTACGATCTGCCTTACAATACTGGGTATCAAATTTTCGTGCTATGTTTACAGAAGACAAGGGACAAAATTATGAAGTGTACTCTCTCTATATATGTAGATATACACTTTGATTGAAGAACTGTGGTAGCTTTAGATGGTTAATTGTAAAGATAATGAATGATTATGTAGTGAATGATTTTATTAAGTTAATAATATTTTAGTTTTTTGTATTTTTGCCATTATTTGCTATGGGGACATTTAGCCAGCCAGGTACACAAAAAGAATGTCAAATTTTGATTTGGCAACAATATAATTCGTTATCAAAGCATTGAACAAGTTTTAATACAGCAATAATTTTTTATACATTTACCAATAAATTTTCGTTGCTAATGGCATTGTTGCTAATACTAACATAAAAGGCAACATTTTTTTATCGTTAAAGAAATCATATCAACTTTCGTTGCGACATATAAAGAAACAACAACATATAATGTCGTTCTTCTAATCGATTTACTTTTCGTTCTTATTGAAAAATAACCAAAGAATAAATTTTTTGTTGTTGATTCAATAATAATGTCGTTGCCAAATAATATAATCAAAGAACGAAAATCGTTGCTAAAAAAGTTTACATTCATGACGAAAGAAAGCAAGTTTAGGCAACAATTTTCATAATTTACTACAACGAAAATGTCGTTACAAAAATGGTGTCAATTGCAACGAAAATGCATAGTCGTTGCAAAAAAAAAAGTTCATTTAGATTGCCAATTAGCGAGCTTTTGCAACGAAATGGGGTTTTTAGCAACGAAATTTTAATTATTCTCAAGAATAATACATTTTGTTGCTAAAGGATCGATGTCTCTGTCAGAAAGCCAAATTTCGTTGCAAAATGTATTATTTTTGGCAACAAAAAAAATACGTTCGTTCTTGGAACAATTAGCAACGCTCATCACAAGAACGAAAGACGCAACGACAGTAAATTCGTTGCCAAAACCCTTTAGCAACGAAATTTGGCACCTTTAGCAACGAAAATCGGTTGTTGCTGAAGCCCCATTTTTTTGTAGTGCATGTCGATGGTTGATTACTAGACTCAAGAGGAGTATAATCTCGCGAGGCTCAGGAAAGGCGCCACTCAGATCCGCTCCAATTGAAAGATCGGATTAATTTCCCATCTAGTAGATTGCGATGATTTGAGAACCTTCTTGCCAAAAAGCCCGTGAGAGTAAACCTAAGATAGTTCAGCCTCTGATAAACCAAACGCAAAGGGAACTCTTCATGCCTTTACTCTTTTAATAAATGTCAAATGTCAATTCCTGTCAAATATTAAATGTAAATTCCATGTCAAATATTAAATATTGTCATCAAAATAACTGACATTTATTTTGCAGGAAAACATTAAAACACCTTAAAACTGCCTCATTGCATGACATGCATACTGTTAGTGTTTATCAAGACTAAACTACATACCCCTTTTTTGTAGGCAAAATTTGTCCAATTACTAGATCAAAGTCTAAACATGCACAAAGCCCATCTTAAGACATGGCTGAAAGTGCCCAATCTACCCCTGTATCTCGAGAGGAGTTCGAAGGACTTAAAAATTAGATAGCTAAATTGGCAATCCTATTGAAAGAACAGAGTAAAAGCACTCAAGGCCAACAGATCCCCACTCAACCAGAGTCCTCTGCTCAAGGAGGCAGCCAGGGTTCTAACAAAAAGGTGGAAATACAGATACCTGAACCTCACTCCAGTGAAGGAACCAGCAAAATCCCTGAAATCACAAATCTATGGGAAGATCGGGAAATTGGTGACATTAGAAAGAAAGTTCAGCAAATGGAAGAAACTATTCAGTCGATCAAAGGAACTAGAACTTATGGAAGTGTGAATTATTCAGATCTTTGCATATTCCCAGGGGATCGTTATCCGAATAAATTCCAAGTACAACGGGTTAGGAGATCCTTATACCCATCTGAAGGTATATATTGGAGAACTCGGATCCTATGTAGAGGATGAAAAGCTGAGAATGCCGTTATTGCAGAAAAGTCTGACTAGAGAAGCCAGAGCCTGGTATGCCCAACTTGACAATTCCAAGGTCAACAGTTGGGAATAGTTAGCACATGCCTTCCTGAATCAATATAGCTTCCAGTCACAAATAGCACCGGATAGATATCAAGTGACCAAATTTAAGAAGCACAATAATGAGTCTTTCTAGGAGTATGCCCAAAGATGGAGGCGTATGGAAGCGCAAGTCAGCCCACCCATGACATAGACTGAAATGGTGATGACAGTCATTGACATACAAGAATCTCCATACTGTGAGATAGTCCTAGCTAGAATAGGAAAACCATTCTCTGAAATGATTAAGCATGGAGAAATGGCTGAAATGGGGTTGAAGTATGGAAAGATTAAAGACCTCACAGCTCTGGAGGTAGTGGCTGAACACATCCAAACTAGAAATTACGAGAATAATCCTCGGAGGCCCTATAAGAAGAAGGAAGAAGATGTATCCTTGATACTCCAGGGTCAAACTCAGCGAGGCAGTCGAAACCCGCCTATTCAAAAGTAAAAGAATTATTCCCCTTTTTAAACATTTGTAAAGTCTCCAAATCCTCCATTTCAAAAAGCAGGAGAGGTTAAGCACATAATAACTTTTACACCCTTGGGGGATTCACTTGAAAATATATTGAAGCTTTTGACAACACAGAAGAAGATCACTCAACTTCTCCCCCCTGCAAATCCAAATGGGAAAAGATTTGACCCAAGTAAAAAATGTGTGTATCATTCTGGTTCCCCTGGCCATGATACACAAAAGTGCTAGTCTTTGAAGAACAAAATTCAGGACATGATAGATGTAACACCCCCTTTCCAAAAAGGAAAAGAGATGTCACACACAAACATAATAAATACAAACCTCTAATAAATCTCAAAATATCTCAAATGAAATTAAACACCAATTGTCTCATACTCCAATTTAACAAAAAGGAACTCCACATTTACATAGTCTCTACTATAAAAAAAATAAATGCCAAAATAGGCACGAAACATCCATCTACAAAATATTAGAAAACCAAAGTTCGATAATAGTCTCAAAACTAATTTACTAATTTGGATCAAAGGTAGCTCTCAAACCACAAATCCTGATCACCCTTGATTACCTGCCGGAAAAAGAACACAGCGTGAGCCAATTACTCAATACGGATATAAAGATGCACATATATAAAACAATATATATGTACCAAAAGAACTGAATGAACGGATAATTACAACTAATAATGAAATGGTTATAAGGTAATAATTTCATACTGAGCTCAAATACAAATAGCCAAAGGCTAACAAAATACATCGGTACCATGATGTATGTGACGCCCCCAAATTCAGACCACACTTGTCCCAAATTTGGTTGTCACGTACTAACTCTAATAACATACTAAAATCATCACAGCAGAATAATAGAATAAATTACATCGTTATAATATAATTATTCTTGTCCCAAGGGTTCGTAACTTAAACATCTCTTACAATACCTTAATCATAATTAAACACCGTTTAGACATAACTAATACATAATACAATACAACTTAAACCAAACATAGCTTTTCATAAATAAGTTCTTCTACAACCAGATAATAATACATTCTAGCATTATGGAATAACTACTCCAAAGCCTTCTTTACCCTTGTCCTTGCCAGAGGGTTCACCACGTTCTGCCTTAACTGAAATGTTTTTAGGGAAAGCAAGGATGAGCAACAAATTTGCCCAGCAAGTAATATAGCAAAAGGGTATTCAATATAGTTTTGAATTTCTCAAGGGTATAGCAATAAGGATAGTTCAAGATAATAAGAAGTATCAATGATTATCTGCAATAGTTGTTATGGACAAAAATATCAATAATATTCATAGATTTATCAATTCAAGATTTCAAAGTAATGAATACTGAGTAGTCACTAAGGACTACGAACTTCTCCTAGAATTAACAGTAATGAACTGAAATTCTACAAAACGAGTACAACAGGTGATCAGCCTAAAGTACCCTATGTCAATGAATTACATTTAATCTTTCTCAAGTGTGCACGTTGGTTTCCTGATAATATATAATTCCCTTACCAATAGGGTTGTTCATCTCAACTATATGAGTCTGCACCAAGTAAATTTGGTTTGGATAGCTTTCGATCAATATCAATAGTCTAGCCGAAGTAATGGCTTAGACAATTTTCTTTCACAATATATAAGAACAATTATCGTTCGAAATCAAGGTTTGTCAATAATTTCATTTCTAGATTACGAAGCATTATACTTTCAAAGCTCTACTCGTACAATCAATAATAGTACAAGTGCAAATAATGCTTAATAAAGATTAAGGTTCGAGTACTTGCATTTAATATATGAATCAAATGAAATTCGAGAACTTGAACAAAATCCAAAGTTGTGTAAGTTAGGAAACTTGCTCAATATAAAATAGAGTTTGAATACTTACCTTAAGCGTAGTTTACCAAAGTAAAGCTTTATATCCTCTTTCGAATCCTAACATAATATATTTACACGTATAGGATATTCATTAGTTTCATAAACTCATATATGTAAGTCCAAACGTACACATAGACATCTAACTTAGTTGTAAGCTTTATACATACTATATCACATATCCTACATCCTCGACGCACAAAATCAGATTGTATGACACCATAAAGTCAAACAACTCATTTTCAAATTATTTCCTTATAGTTTGCAAATACCTTTTCGAACTTCATTCTTGAAATTTATAATTATTCGTTGAGTAATTAACTCTAGCATCTTACATGTTTCTTAAAATATTGGATAGCACACTGATCACATAATGTAAGTTAACGTATCCTTACAAGCATGCTTTGAACATCAGATTAGAAACATAATCTAAACTTAACTGCATGATGGTAGATTGCATACTGTTTAAAGCTTAGGGACAACAAGATCACTACTGTCCCCCCTGCACTTGTGGTCGAAAGCTATCGCTTCCCGATTTCAAAGACAACTCTAACACACCTATACACTCATACCTTAACATATATACATGCCAGAGGTTCTTACATAGCATATGACCATTCTTGAGTTCATCCTTGCAAGTTTTAGCTTATAATTTACATGGTGTTAAGGCATAACAAGATCATATAGTTACAATGTTTTAGAACTTGGCTATATGTCTACATCATGATCACATATCTGTTAATACACATGCTCATAGTGTTTGTATCATGTATTCAAAGCTAGCATTGGTATTGCTTTAAAAACATACATATACTCATGCTTGGTTTACTACTATTATATCAAACATATAAGAGTCATGCTTAGAGACATAATGAATGTAAACATGTTATTTTAGATTCTCAGAACTTAACTATTCATACTTAATGCACTTGGTTTGAAAACATATCCAAGTTTTCTTTCGAAACCATTTTAAATTTGACTAACGCAATTTAACACATATAAGGCAACTTTAAAGCTCTTATCCTATGTAGTCAAGTCATGTTAACATGTTCGCAAGATCAGAATGTATATCATGTAGTATTCTTGCATATTAGCTTTAACATATCAAATTTTTCTTGAAAACTTCTCTAACACAAGGTTTAACAAGTTTGGTCATGGACAAAGACACTATAACCACTATATCATGCTCCTTTATATTTGAAATCAATCATGTGTATAACATACTAAGTTTAGAACTTATAGGACAAATATTACATCAAAGTTTATTTTCAAAACTGTAAGTTTTTATTACAAATCTCACACTAAAACATGTTGATCACTTCATACTACATAAGAAAGCTCTATAACTCATTATATACCCCTTTTTAGGTATATATCTAAGTCATGATACCAAGTTCTCAACACATAGCATAAACAAAACCAAAGAATCGATTACGAGTATTAGCGCAAATTTACAACAAGACCTCTTGTATAAATAGGTAGCAATTGCGCCCATGCCGGACCGTAGCGAGAATAAACTCTATTTTGCAGTATCAACCAACTTTGATTCAGACGATTTAAACTTGTTCCAAACCATCATTAAAGAGTTCATATATGTAAGCATACTTCCTAAACACATTATAGCATGTTAATTCATCTTGATTGACATAGAAATTCAAGTAATTTCAAGAACTAAACAAGATCCAATTCAAGAACACAAATAGAGTTTATACCTCCTTAAGTTTGAATTGGACTCCTCACACACTGAGTATGCTTCTACAATTGCTCAGCAACTTAGAACTCTCAAACTCATACAATTACAAGCAACAAAAACTAAAAATGGAGCTTCTATTTATAAAGGAAACTTGGATTAGACATTTGCATTACACTAGAGTTGGAGTCCATGGTGCATTAGAAGGAAACAAAGGTTATTAGAGAGTGGTTTAACAACCCACTACCAGCCATTGGCTTTGCAATCATCACTTATGCTTAGCCACTTGGAAGTTACGTAAATTAGCCTTAGGTCACTGTTCATGTACTATTGTGTCACTCAATTTTGGACAAGAGCAAAATCTCAACAATAAGTTATCTAAGGCTTGGTTTGGTTTCTTTAATTCCCAAAATGTAATCTTAATGTACAATTGTTACCATATTAGGAAATTAGGGATTAATTATATACTCACATCATATAATCCATGTACATTAAATACACGCAATAAAATATCGCAGTTTGGTATTGTTGTCTGGGTATCTCCATAATTATTTTTACTACTCTCTTAACCACATAATAACATTATTTAATATTAATGTTTATTTAAACATTTAATTCCTTTCCTAGTTTCTAGAATACACATATATTTAATTATTTATGTATTACAATTACATATGATTTCATTGTACTACTTGGTACCTCATATTAACATAATGTACTTTTATCCTATGATTAATGTCACACATATAACAAAAGTGTTCCATTTTATTTCTACAGTAGAAAACTAATTATCTCAAATCGACCACTAAGCAAGACTACACTCAGGCTTATCTTCTTTGCGAGGTCAGCTGGCCCTCGGCCAAAGGCTAAACCGTATATAGTTTCAAGCCAGTTTCTACTTCTATCGCCACACTATTTTTACATGTCATGAATTAACTTCCATATTGGTGACTGTAGACACTCAAAATTTTCTGCACACCTGTTACTGACATTGTAGGAGGGCAGATTCATCTTTCAGAGATAACCCTGGAAGACAACTCACATCCAGTCCGGATACTATCGGAAGTTCAACCTCAACCCCGGAACACACACCGAGAATATCAGGTCCAACCTCGGAGATAACCCCGAGGCATGCAGTTCCAATACCAAAAATTCCACTAGAGAAGACCGATCCATCTCGGAGATAACCCCGAGATATTCAGTCTCAGTCCCAACACTGGGAGTAGCAACTACCAACCTTGGGGATAACCCCAAGGAATGCAGTTCCGGAGATATCCCCAGAAATGTTTGTTTCAAATGCATACAATCAGCTTCAACCTCGGCACTCACATCGAGGCACTTAGTACAAGACCCGAAAATAACACCGAGAAGACAGGCACACCTTATAGATGACACTGAGGACCTTCATACCTTTGTAGTAGTCCAATCTCAGAGATAACCCCGAGCAACGTCTCGCTTTATCGCACAAACCAAATGATAACCACGGTGAGGGGCAAAGTCGTCATCTTGCCACCTTGACGCCACATCACATCGTCTTAACATTTCAATACATACATTTCTACACAGCAATGTCCCACAAGAACCAAGGATGTCCAATCCCGAGTGACTATTACGCAGGATAACGGATAGAATTTGAAGCTTGAAGACCGGAGGGCATGGTCCCATCTTCCCGACTTCGTCTGACCTCTAATCCCATGTCATTGCAGTAACTCTCGACAACGGCGCGGTCAAAATAGGTCTTACATACCTCGGTTGGATGCGGTTTGCAATTACGAAAGTTCGACGGACATTACAATGCATACGTGCACGCACGTACTTTGAGACGGCGGGACAGCGAAGCCCTTGGCAATCCGAGTAGCGAGTACTGGAGCTACTGCGACTCCCCCCCTCTATAAATAGAGGGCTTGAGGTGGCCATTTTGTAAGAGAAAAAGGCGAGTAAGCCCTGTCAAATTTGCTCTGTACTCACCCTACACTAAGTGCTTTCTCATTTTAAACACTTGTGAGCTCACATATAGCTACTTTTTTCTTGGCGGGGAGAGTGTTCATCCTTTAAAGATATAGAAGTCTTCTTTGGCGTTACTTTGTAAGCCTTCTCACACACTTTAAAGCCTTTCTCTTCATCTTTGCACACATTGTTCTTCACATTGAGAGTCGTGTTGCGTGTGTTTGCCCGGACTTCGGTCCGTAGTTTTATTTCAATCTGTATATATATATATATATATTTATATTTTATTATATATGGACTAACATTATCGAGTTATGCCTCGATTGAGCCTAGAACTTGATGCGGAGCGTTTATTTGCTTTAATATATATATATATATATATATATATATATATATATATGAATATATATATGTCGAACCTTGTTCGATGAACTTTGGATTTTACATCCTGAGTTCTTCTTGCTTTAATATATATATATATATATATATATATATATATATATATATATGATATATGTGTCGAACTTTGTTCGATGAGCACAGATTTTACATCCGTGCGTTTAATATTTATATATATATATATATATATATATATATATATATTACATTCGATCACTTTGGAGTTTACTTCTTGGCGGTTGATAAATCTTCTGACTTTATTTACTTTTACGTCTTGCTTTGGAGTTTACTTCGGTTGATTACTTTACACTTTATTTACATTTCGATCCCCATGGAGGTGCTTCGTGGTGGTGATCATGTTTGTATATATATATTTATATATTTTATATATATATACCTATTACTTGCTTTATTATCAATTGTGGCATCATGTGAGCCTAGAAATCATGTGATCACAGTTGATTTCTTTGGATCTAGATTAGGTTCCGTGATGGACATTTTCAATTGTATGGCGACTTGTAAATTTATTCACGGTGTTGGATTTCCTCGAGATGGTTATCATACCCACGAGGAGTTTGACACTATTTTGTATATTATTTTCTTGAAGATGCTTCACATCTCGAAAATTAAAAATAATCAATCCGAACACTTAATAAAATGGGAGTGTAAAAGGTCTCAATTACTATTGAGCACAAGGGTTTGAAAAACCTCTTTTATAAAACATCAATGCCATATCTTGTTAAAATTGAATTTTTATACAAATTCAAACCCTGTGTATATAGGTGTGAACGAGGCCTCGCACTACTTCCAAATAATTGCACATTGATCCACACACACACACATTCATATAACAGTTTCTTGAAAAGAGGCGGTCACCATGGTAACAACACGGATGTCGAAGTGCTAACACCTTCCCTCCGCATAATCAAGTCCCCGGACCCTAATGAATCTCGGTTTCACCGAGGCAGTTTAGCGATGCCACATCATTTGGGTCAATGTGCAAACCTTTTCTCGGTTGTGTTGGTACAACCATATAAAAAACCAATTGGCGACTCTTAACGGTCCATCGTCGACATGATACATGTCGGACCTTTTTCACTTGTTTTTTCAAACAAATCTCACTAACATGAGAACACCAAAGAACAAGTAATGAAAAAGGACAAATAAAAATCCCGATGTCGACGGTGGCGACTTCTCTGTTGGGACACACCTAATAAGAGGACTTAAGCCGCTATTACAATCTTTTCAAAAGCTGTTATATGCTTGTGTGTGAATGTTGCATTTACATTTATGATGAATGTGTATGAATGCATATATTTTTACTGCGCTTAATGCTTTACACTATATCTATACTGTGATATTAGTGCTTCACACATGTCATCATTTTCATAAATGGTGAGAGACACGTTGTATGTGAATGTATGTTGTGTGGTTCCTCCACCGAGGAGGCTATCACATCGGTGTTTGATTCTTTGGACTCGTGGGAAGACTAATTCCAATGAGGCTCGGGAAAGGCACCACCCAATTTTGCTCCAGTTGAAAGATCGGATTAACTTCCGTCAAGTAAATTGCGATGATTTGGGAACCTTCATGCCAAAAAAAGCGCGAGAGTAACCTAAGATAGGTCGACCTCGATAAACCAAACACGGAGGAAAGTCTCTTCATGCTTTTTTCAAATTACTTGTAAAAATAATTACTTGTAATTTCATGCCATATTCATCTCCATGTAATGAGAAATATGAAGAAACATGTGTACATACATATTTTAATTAAAACATGTTATCTTAGATTACAAACAACTAACATCCGCCTTGCGGGATAATATTCCTAGAACGGATACATAGCATGTAAACATTTACACATTTCCCCTAAAAGACTAAACTATGCAAGTCTTTTGCGGGGAAGCAATCGGACCTATTACCGTCAAAATCCAAAAGGCCACGAGCCTACTGATCAATTATGTCGTCATCGAGACGGTGACCTTACCTTAATCCAATTTTGCGCAAAAATTTGATGGATTAAGTAAACAAATCACAGATTTGGTTGTTACCTTAAAGAACTACACAAATCTACTCGAGTGCGAGGATACCCATACGTGTTGAATCCTCTACACACGAGAGGAACCCAAGGTCTGATAAAGCCATTACGAACTTGAACTGCAATTGGATCGACCAACAAATTCATGATATCACCCATCTCAAAGGAGATCCGAACACCGGTGACATCGGGAAGAAAGTCCTTCAAATGGAAGAAACCCTTCGTGCGATCAAAGGAATTGGAGCACATGGGGAGTGTCTCATATCTTGACCTTTGTATATTCCTTGGTGTTCACTATCCAAAAAAATTTAAAACTCCTGACTTTGAAAAATATGATGGGTTAGGAGATCCTTACACACATTTGAAGGTGTTCATTGGAGAACTTGGATCTTATGCAGAGGGCGAAGCTTAGGATGCATTTGTTCGAAAAGAGTTTGGCCGGAGAAGCTTGTTTCGTGGTATACAGTTAGACAACTCAAAGATCCATAGTTGGGAGGAGCTAGCTCACGCCTTCCTCACTCAATCTGACTTCGATCTCGGATGGCTCTGGCCAGGTACCAAATTACCAAAGTCAAGAAACAATCCAATGAGTCTTTTTAGAGAGTATGCTCAAAGGTGGAGCGCCTTGTTGCTCAAGTTATTCCTTCCATGATGGAATCGAAATGGTCATGACCTTCATGAACATCTGAAAGCTCCTTTCTATGAAAGAGTTTTAGTTGGCATTGGTAAACCATTTTACGAAATGATTAAACATGGGGAGATGGCTGAGATGGGATTGAAGTCCGGAAAGATTCAAGACCTAGCTGCCCTTAAAGCTGTTGTTGAGCACATCTAATCCGAAAATTATGGAAACAACCCCCGGAGGGTCCATAAAAAGAAAGAGGAGGATGTTTCCTTGATACTACAAGGTCAAAAAGGCAATCGAAACATGCCTATCCGGAGGAGAAATTACTCTCCTTTCAAGCACGATCTTGAAACCCTCCATTGCCAAAAGGTGGAAAGTCAAATGCCCTCGAGTGTTCACACCTTTAGGGGACTCGCTAGAGAACATTCTCACTCTTCGACAACTCGAGAAGAAAATTATGCATCTTCTTCCACCACCAACCCTAATGGGAGGGTTTCAATCTTTGCTCGAGAAATGTGCTTATCATGCCGGGGGGCACTGGACATGATACTCAAGATTGTTGGGCCTTGAAACACAAGATCCAAGATTTGATAGACAATGGTGAGATTGTGGTCACCAAACCAGATCAACCTCATGTGCAAGACAACCCTCTTCCCCAACACAAGGAGGAAGAGGTCAACATGATTAATTGTAGTAGTGGACAGAGCTCCAATTTTAACGATGAATCCTCCCAAACCCTCAAAGATGGTGTTGACAAATGGGATTATGCAAAGTTCCAGTTCGCAATGGAATGAAAGATGAAAGCTCTGTGTAAATAGATTGAGCAATTGGCAGAACTGGTGACTTATCAGCATCAAGTCACACACCAATTAGTCAGCCAGGAGCATGCTAGCCTGCACCCTTTTGTTGTGAATACTCCTCCATCACCTTGGATAAAAAGAAACACTTGGAAGACAAAGTGACGAAGAGAGCAAGTGCCAAAGCTTGGTCGGGATTTTGCCAATAGAAGGAATTTACATACATGGGCCAACCTATGGAGGAAATACTTCAGATGATGATCAATGAAGGAAGGATCACTTCCCTTCTACCTCCAATCAATCCCCGTTTAGGACGGTTTAATTCTGATGGAGTTTGCCAATATCACTCCCATTCTCGCGATCACATCACTGAAGAATGTTGGGCACTCCGCCACCTCATTCAAAAATCTAATTGACAATGATGTGTCCTGCGGCTAGCGAGATGACGATCTTGTCTTTATTTGAGAGTGAGAATACTTGTCCTACTAAATGGAAGGGATTGGTAGCAGTTATATCCGCTGAGGCTGATGGGACTGTCAAACCTCTCACAATGCAAACAATTCAACTCAAAGGAATTGACAAACCTTTGAAAGTGGTTGTTCCCAAGCCAATCATCTTGCCATTCAGACCATAATATCCTGTTATCAGCTTACAAAAAGTCCCATGGAATTATGGAGAAGCTGAAGGATCCAACTCTCATACAACTGTTGCAGTGTCGAGGGAGAATCCACTTTATCTTCCCCAACATGTGATGAAGTCCACCATCAAGTCAAAGGGGAAAATACCCATGGAGAAGATTGAAAAATTCCTCCGCACTATGGGTCATAATGAAGCCAAGGTTGTTTTAATCTTAAGAGAAGCTCCGCACCAAATTTCAATCCCGGACTTGGTTTTAACTTCCGAGGATCACAGGAAAATCTTACTGAAGGTTTTGGAAGAAGCCTACTTACCGACATCAATGGATATAGAAAAATTTCAACATCTGATTGATCACATTTTTAACAACAATGTGATATCTTTCACTGATGACGACATACCGCCCGAAGGGACCAATCATTGCAAGTCGTAACACATTGCGTTTTTGTCCTCCGGATATATGCTAGCCGGAGTTCTGATAGATGAAGGTTCGTCTCTGAATATCTGTCCTTACGCTATGTTGCTAAAGATTAATATCAATCTCAAACGGATTCGAAGCTGCCACACGATTATTAAAGCTTTTGATAGAGCCCGCCGAAATTCAGTTAGAGAGATTGAGCTACCAATCGAGATTGGTCCCCATACCTTCTGCGTATCTTTTCACGTGCTCAAAATAGATTCAGGATACAACTTCTTATTGGGAAGACCGTGGATGGATTCATATGGTTGAGGCGATCCCTCCACTCTTCATCAACAATTGAAATATATCATGAATGATAGCTTAGTCACGGTTAACGCTGAGCGGAATGTCCTAAAGAGAGTGACATACCCTCTCATCGACTTGAATTGAAGTTGGTAGAGTCGATCGATTTTCATGCCACAGAGGTGAGCAACACTCTCACCACCACCCTATTGGGGCGCCACTCTCTCACACCCAAGATTTCTCTGCAAGTAATGTAATTTACTCGAAAGAAATGATATCTTTGGGTCATCGGTAGGGACAAGAAATTTGGGTAAAAGTCATCGGGGTATTAAGCACCCAATTCAAGTTATCGATCAAAATGGGATAGGTGGGACTGGGCTATTCTGCTGAGATTCGATCACGGGAATCCACATAAACATCATCAGATTCCTTCGACTTGATTACGACGTTTGTCTTTACCTACAACTCCACGAGTCCGCACAACCTCTTGTAAAAGGTGCCGGCCCGTATGTAATGGCTATGTTATTTCCCAAGCCGATCTTGGGTAAAGGAGAAAGAAGTCTTTGTTCCATACCCCAGTGGAGAAGAGAAACGAAGAATTAAACAAGACATCGTCGAGGATGATGTCGAGCATCATCATCATTGTCCATGATGAACATACTAACAGATACACCCCAGACGATGATTGCCCAGACGTTATGGTCATCATTCGGAAGAAGGAGGACGATGACAACCCCTCCATCACTGCAGTCCACTGGGACTTTGCCCTCGACAATTGGAGCAACACTCCTTGTATTGGTCGACGAGGGTAAAATGGGTATAAACTCTTTCTTCCCTGTAGATATCATAATTGCTTACTTTTTTTATAAAGTTTAGCGGTTATTTTTGTCGATACATGCTAACACTTTGTATGATTAGACCATTTCATATATACTAAGTGAAAGCATATTTTGTTTTTGAGGACTACGAATTTAGATGTGCTGTATACTTGTTGATAAGGTGCTTTTTCTCCACAAGGATTGTAGCTTTGATGTAAAGCTGGATTCAGCCTTGATGGAAATACATTAGGACATTGAGGTGCCTCGGAAATTCAAGAATGGGTCGAAGACAAACCTAAACCCAACCTTGATCAAACCACTTCCTTGATCTTGGAACCTTAAAAAGCCCTAAGTTAATCCAGTTGGTTCGGACCTTACCCCAAACCAAAGGAATGACATGGTTACGTTATTAACCCAATTCCAGGATGTGTTTGCATGGTCTCACGAAGACATGGTGGGTTTTTTCACTGACATTGTTCTTCATCACCTTCCCATTAAAGAGGGATTCAAAACAGTCAAGCAGAAGCTCAAGCGATTGAAACCTGAGTGGAGTTTAAAGGTGAAAGAAGAAATTGTGAAACAATTTCAAGCTGGGATTATCATGGTGTCTACATATCCTGAGTGGATATCCAACATCGTTCCCGTACCTAAGCTTGGAGGAAAGGTGCTAGTTTGCGTGGATTACCAGGATCTGAACAAAGCTTGCCTTAAAGATAGATTTCCTGTGCCATTTATCCACATTCTCATTGACAATCTTTTCGATCGGCATGTACTCCTTTGCGGATTGTTTTCTTTGGATACCACCAGATTATGGTTCTTGAGGAAGATCGTGAAAAAACTACTTTCATCACGCCTGGGAACTTTTGCTATAGGCGGTTGTCATTCGGCCTCATCAATCACAAGAGCCACCTATCGGCGAGCTATGATGGCTCTTTTCCACGACTTAATGCATAAGGAGATAGAGATCTATGTGGATGACATCATTGTCAAGTCCTGAAGGGAAGATGACCACTTAGACCAACTCGTGAAGCTATTCAACAGGTTATGTAAGTATAACTTGAAGTTGAATCCGACCAAGTGCGCCTTTGGCGTTAAATCGAAGCAAGTTGCTAGGATTCTAGTCGACCACAAAAGGATTGAGTTTGGACCCACTAAAATCCAGAGCCATCATGGAAATGCCCATTCCTCGAGACGAGAGAAAAATCTGAGGATTTTGGGAAGAATCAACTTCATTAGCGGGTTCATTTCTCAACTCAAAGCAACTTTGTGAGCCTATCTTCAAGTTGTTAAGGAAGAACTCCTCCATGAAATGGAGCGATGAGTGCGAAAAAGCCTTCCTCACAATCAAAAGAACATCTAGTCAAAGCTCCCATTTTGGTACCACCGGGGATGATGTTCCCCTGTTCATGTACACATCCATAAGTGACAATGCCATGGGTTGCATCTTTGGACGAGAAAAGGCGATAGAGGCGAAGAACGAGCTATCTATTACCTCGACAAAAGATTCAGACAATGAACAACACAAGTACACTCGATTGAGAAGACTTGTTGTGCTTTAGCATGGGCTTCCATGAGGTTACAACATTACCTCCATGGTCATACAACCCATCTCATATCCCGCGTGGATCCTCTTAAGTATGTGTTCAACAAACCCATATTAAATTTCCAATTTGTCTGAGATGGCGATTGATCCTACAATAATTTGATATAAATCTATGTGACAAAAATCCATCAAAGGTCGAGGAATTGTGGATCAATGGTAGCAGCACCTTGAGGGGACTTCAAACCCTTGAAACCTACTTCCCCAGATGAAGGGGTAATGATATTCAACAACACCATCGATGCGATACATGCCATATATGGAAAATGTATTTCGATGGAGTATTTAATATGGAAGGTTTTGGAAATGGAGCGATTCTATTATCCGATGCGGGGAGCGATATCCGTCGTAGTCAAATTATAGTTTATCGGCACAAACAACACGGTGAGTATGAAGGTTGTCTCATATGGGGCTAAAACTTGCCGTTCAATGGGCATCGAGTGGTTAAGCTGTCTTTGGGGATTCGAGTTGGTAATCAAACAATCCACGAGAATCTATCAAACCAAAGAGCTACATTTCTTTGCCTTACCATCGTGAAAGAGTTTCTGAGATGGCTTTGGAGTTGAAGAAATCTCCTTTCTACACATTCCTCGTAATAGGAATGACTTTGCGAATCGTTAGCAACTTTGGCCTCCTTGATTCACATACACGACAAGGAACACATGCAGCGTCACATTTTCCCTACACAAGCACCAACCTATGGGAACTATGTTGGAGAAGTATCGGATGAGCTACCTCCCATCCAACATCCTTGGTATCGACATATCAAGGAGTACTACGAGATGGATCTACACCCACCGAGGTGAGCCGGCGAGAAAAGGCGGATCCATCGACTTGCTATGAAATTCTACTGGCGGAGATGCACTCTACAAAGAGATGCGAGGACTAGGTCTCCTCGGATGTCTGGACCAGACCAAGCTCGAGAGGCTCATGGATGAGGTCCATGGTGGAGTATGTGGCCCACACATGGCGGCCCCTACTTGTTAAAAAGATCCTCGAAAAGAGGACATTCTTGGCTTACCCTCAAAGTGCATTTGTGATGATCATGTCAAGAGGTGTTATCGATGCCAAATTCATGGAAATGCCATCCACGCCCCTCAGGGGAGCTCCACGATATGAGTTCACCTTGGCCCTTCTCGATGTGGGGAATGGATGTGATCGGACCCCATCGATCCCAAAGCCAGATAATGGGCATTATTTTATATTCACCACGATCGACTACTTCACCAAGTGGGTAGAAACAGCCTCCTTTCCCAGGGTTACCAAAGAAGTCATCATTGCTTTCATCAGAAAACAATGTCATTTTTCGATATGGACAACCAGAGGTCATTGTGTCAGACAATGCTAAGAATCTCAACAACAAAATGATGGAGGAGTTATGTAGTAAATTCCACATCAAACATCTTAACTCCGTCATCTACCGTCCGAAGATGAATGGTGTTGTTGAAGCGGCTAACAATAACATCAAGAAGATCATGCAAAAGATGCCCGCCAACCACAAAGAATGGCCTGACTTATTACCTCTTACTATGTTAGCCTACCAGAACATCAATGCACACTTCCACTTGGGGCCCCTACTATGCATTAACCTATGGGATGGAAGCGGTGCTCCCCATAGAAGTTGAAATGGAATCCCTCAGAGTGTTGATAGATGCTCGGTGGATGAAGACCAATGGGTACAAGGCGGTATCACCCAATTGTCTATAATAGAGCGAAAGGCGAACCGCGACTATCTTCCATGGTCGATTATATCAACAAAGGATCGCGGATCCTACAATGAAAAATCCGGCTATGGAAGTTTAAACAACATGACTTGGTTTTAAAGAAGATCCTTGACAACGAAAATCGATCGAGGAAAATTCGCCCCTAACTAGGAAGGCTTGTTTGTTGTCGAGGAGGTATTGGCGGGAGCTCTCTCGGATTACGGAAATGGATGGCGATGAATTTCCACAACTCATCAACTCGGACAACGTGAAAGCGGTACTATATACGAAGTTACCATCAAGCAAACATCCACGGTGTTGGATCATCGGATCACCGGTCATTCGGTTCTTTAACCCTTCATCACATACTGACTCTTAGCCACACTTTTCCCCTCGAAAACATACTCTTCAAACCGGCTGACTGGTTTCACTACGTTCATCTGACTTTGGTTATCCCCGAGTTGAACCTTTTACACTGCGAGTTTATCCTTAAGGCGGGATTAAACTTTTCTACGCTTGCGGTTTGTCCTGAAAGGCGGGATCAAACTTTTTCACTGCAGTTTGTCCCAATCATGGGATCAAACTTTCTTCTCCCCATGATATAGCACACGCATGGGATTCATACTTCTCTTTGGCTATGCGAATCGTCACGAGGGCGAACTATGTCGACTTGATCTCCTCTTTAATAGGAGTACGTAGGCAACCATTTTATATGGCCCAGTCCGAATAAAACAAAAACAACAAAAACATCTCTACACCTTTTTATTTACAAAAACAAAAACAACAAAAACATTCCTACACCATTCCTGCCACATACAGCTTTGAACCTCTTACACCATGTTCGAACTACGTAGACCTGATCTCCTCTTCAATAGAGTACGTGGGCGACCATTTATGGTTCGGTCTCACGCCCTACCAAAACACCAACACTTGTCGGTGATCTTTGGGATCAAACTTGAATCCACCACATTTCATTCGACTTGGACGAAGGGATGGAATTACTGAACTCCTCCTAAATAGGAGATTCAACGACCATCTAAGCTTTGCGGTTGTGCCTCAAAGAGCAACACCAATCCATAAGAGATGGAATTAACTAGGCTTCTCACAAATAGAAGTACTGGCGACCATCTGTGGTACGGTCAATCTCAGAGAGGAAAGCCACACTCCTCTCCACATTTCCATACAGAAACCAGTCCCAAGACACCAAAGATGGTAGGGATCCATATAGTTCAACGATCCATTCTGAACTATCCGGGGACAACTCAATGTCCATCCATCAAGGAGGAATTCAGAATACATCCAGATCACAAGCCCTGAAGAAACAAACAAATATCAAGCAAGCAAAAGACATATCTAAAAGGGAAGTGATCAAAAATATATTTCCCTACTATATATACAATGTTGTTTGATATACACAATGTAAACTGTACATAACAAAATGGCTAAGCTATTCTGTGCAGAAAAATATAAGCTCATCTACAAGTCAGTGTATATGCAAGCTATCAAGCCCAACATGGCATCCCTCTCAACAAAAGGAGGTAAAGTTGTGGTCTCCTGTACAAGGGTATCCACACGGGCTAACATATCTACAGCCATATGCATGGTGACTCTATGCTCATCAATGTACATGTTTATCTCTGCAATCATGCTAGTGGTAAGAGACCTTACTGTAGTACCATCTGTAACGGCTACGTCCTGGGCATATATGGCACTATCCCTCTCAACTATCACGGTATCTCTGGCTGATCTGGCCTCATCCCGCTCAACAACAGTGGCGTCCCTACGAGCTAATGCCTCATCTCTCTCTAATAGAGTTGCGTCTCTCCCATCAAGGGATTTCAACATCAAGGCTCTAGCCTAATCTCTCTCGAAGGTCATCAGATGAAGACTACGCTTCAAGCATCTTTGTCTTGAATCTTTGGATCCTAGCGAATGCTTAGTCTTTGGGAGAATCTAAAGGAGATATTAGCATCCCAGTAAACTGCTTCTCCTCGATGTGAGAATCAACGTCCTCCATGGGCTCTCCATCGTCTGAATCACTATTCGGTACTGTGGATACTGCCGCAGCCGATGAAATCTCTATCTCTATTCACGCATTCTCTATCAAACAGCACCCCGGCGGGGGCATCATGCGTTTGTATATGTCGAAGAACATATCCCCAGCGGGGGTATCACGCACTATGTTTCGTTAACACATATATCAACGAAGGTCAAACAGCCTTGACATCATTATACTGTTGGCAAGTAAATCCAACGAAGGCATCGGAAGCCATATGATGATTTCAGCCGTTGATACACACATCAGCGATGATTAAACAGATCCTCGGCAGGGGTCACAACGTCGACTCAAGAAGAGAGACCCCGGCGGGTTTTACAATGTGTTCCCTATCGGGGGCATAACGCAATCTCAAAACGAGATCCCCGGCGGGGGTTACAATGCATGTTCCATTGATACACACATCAACGAAGGTCAAACAAATCCCCGACGGGGGTTAAAACGCGTGATCCATTGATTCAAACATCAGCGAAGGTCAAGCAGCCTTGATAATTTGCCCAACAGGGGTATTTTATCCGGTGATGCACACATCAACGAAGGTCAGGCAGCCCTGATAACACATACTGTTGGCAGTAAATCCAGCAGAACATTGATATGACCTGGCAATACAAACCAGGAGGAGTCAACATCATCAAGAAGGATTGATGATGAAATATGTTATACACATCCTCAAACAGACAGAGCGTTATCCCCACAGATTTCTTGTACACAAGAAGCACCTCTTCAGAATCAAGTCTGTACCAAGGATTAAGGACTTTGGTGACAACCCCAACGTCAACATCCTAAGAGATTTAGATTACACATCTAATATGGTCATCATTTCCAATCCTCGGTAAAATCAACAGGAAGCCGACAATCATCCCCAATATGTTAGGCAACAACCCCGCACACATGCATCATACATTTGCATCATGTTGCTACACTTTGCTTCATGTTTATCTTGTTACATTTCAAGTGTCTAGGATTCTTTATCCTATCCATACATTGCATTGTATGAATATGATAAAGAGGGGCATCTGTAGACACTTGAAATTTTTTGCACACATGTTACTGACATTGCAGGAGGGCAGATTCATCTTTTAGAGATAACCCTGGAAGATAACTCATATCCAGTTCGGATACTATCGGAAGTTCAACCTCAACCCCGGAACATACATTAGGAATATCAGGTCTAACCTTGGAGATAACCCCGAGGCATGCAGTTCCAATACCAGAAATTCCACCAGAGAAGACCGATCCATCTCATAGATAACCCCGAGATATTCAGTCTCAGTCCCAACACTAGGAGTAACAGCTACTAACCTTGGAGATAACCCCAAGGAATGCAGTTCCGGAGATAACCCCGGAAATGTTTGTTTCAAATGCATCTAATCGCCTTTCACCTCGGCACTACACCGAGGCACTCAAAGATCTGAACCCGAGAAAACACTGGGAAGACAGGCACACCTCAGAGATGACACTAAGGACCTTTAAACCTTTGCAACAGTCCAATCTCAGAGATAACCCTGAGCAACGTCTGCTTTATCAGCCCAAACTGGCGATAACCCCGATGAGGGGCAAAGTCGTCATTTTACCACCTTGACGCCATATCACGTCGTCTCAACATTTCAATACATACATTTCTACATAGCAATGTCCCACAAGAACCAAAGATGTCCAATCCCGAGTGACTATTACGCAGGATAACAGATAGAATTTGAAGCTTGAAGACCGGAGGGCATGGTCCCATCTTCCTAACTTCGTACAACCTCTAATCCCATGTCATTGCATAACTCTCGACAACGGCGGTCCAAATAGGTCTTATATACCTCAGTTGGATGCCCGGATTGTAATTCTTAAAGTTCAAGCGGACATTATAGTACATGCGTGCACGTACTTCGAGACGACGCGACCCGTGAAGCCCGGGCCAACTCGGCCAGCAGCAGGTACAACAGCAGCTCCCCCCCTCTATAAATAGAGGCCTTGGGTGGCCATTTTGTAAGAGAAAAAGGTGAGGAAGTCCTGTCAAATTTGCTTTGTACTCACCCTACACTGAGTGCTTTCTCATTTTAAACACTTGTGAGCTCACATATAGCTACTTTTGTACCAGCAGGAGCCGAGTGTTCATCCCTTTAAAGATATAAAAGTCTTGTTTGGCGTGCCCACCGTAAGCCTTCTCACACACTTTAAAGCCTTTCTCTTCATCTTTGCACACACTGTTCTTCACATTGAGAGTCGTGTTAGTGTGTTTTTTTGTCCGTGGTTTTATTTCGGTCATATATATATATTTATATTATATATATATATATATATATATATATATATATATATATATATATATATATATATATATTTGGACTATATATTATATATTATGAATCGATTGAACCTTGTTTCACTTGAATTTTACATCCGGAAGCGTTTATTTGCTTTCGTATATATATATATATATATATATATATATATATATCGAACCTTTGTTCGATGAGCCGAATTTTACATCCGGGCGTTCTTCGCTTTAATATATATATATATATATATATATATATATATATTGATTGTTTGTGTTATTTAACTTTGTTCCCCATGAGGTGCTTCGATTTTACATCCAGATATATATATATCTACAACTTTTATATATATATATTTATTATCAATTGATTGATCATCCCTCAATATATGCATGGAGTTTTAAAATAGGTATACATCACCCATTACGGAATCATGCCAAATACATGGTTATTCACGAAAACAAATACAACTTCATTAATACAATTGTCGTGCAAAATACGACAACACATATACTGTGAGTTTGAATACAAATATTGTCTAATAGATAGTATACAAACTCGAAAGGAGTCCTCATTACAATTATTGATACACTATTTTACAAAATAGTGAGGACTACTAAAACAACTATCTTGAATCATCACTCCATATCCCGGATAGTTCCTGCTAAATTCTCTCCTCCTGAGAAGAACAATGGAACAAAAAGGAAAAGGGTGAGCTCAACTAGCCCGATAAAGAATAATATTATGACTAAGATAATATACAACAAATTATCATTAGTCTTCAACGGAAAAATCGATAAAATATAATAGACAACAAGTTTTAGATCAACAATTGCGGCGAAAAACAACAATCCCATTAGAAGAGTCAGTAGAGAAAGAATTCTACTATCTTCTAAGATTTAAAAAGTCCATCATCAATATTTTATCCTGTAACATCAATCAATATACATCTTGAATCAAATATTCATCTTTTTACTACAGGCCAAAGATATTCATTTGTATCACCAGTTGGTCATATTCATCTCAACACCTGTTCATCTTTGCACTACGGGCCAAAGATATTCATTAGGTAATCATTCATCTTTTCACTACAAGCCAAAGATATTCATTAATATCATCATTTAGGGTGAGGATGATGAAAAATATCTTAAAGAAAAGCGAATCCGATGAGATAAAAGAACAAATATTAGGGATTAGTATTACAGTTTATCCAAGTTCAATAATACTCCATAATAACCAATTGTGAAGCGAAATTCAAAATAAAGATCAAAACATGGATCTGATCAAAGATAGTAACCATAATAGACATCTTGGACAAAAAAAAAAAATTTCATTTTTTGGTGAATAGTAATATTAGTGAATAGTGAATGTGAATATCGTGAATAAATTGTGTATCGTGAATAGTAACCCCACACAAAAAGGTAGAAATTCCACAATAAAATCCATACCAATATTTCGGTATAATGATATTGAAAGAATAACATCATTAGAAGAAAATAACATCCCTTACCTCAAAATATATAATTATTTTGATTGGAAATATCGGTATAAAAAATTTGAAGAAAACTTGCAGCGATGAATAACAACTCACAAAGTATCTAAATACTCACAAAATACACTCGATAATATAGAGAGAAGAAAAACTTGTTTACGGTGTGATTTTCAATTCTAACTAAGCACCTATTTATAGGAAAATGCTTAGAAAGCGCATATATAATAAAATAACTATTTCTTTTACGATGGCTTTACTGCTACTATTCAAGCCCACCACTTTTGAAAATAAATTCCAACACATTTCATTTTTCACCAACCAAAAGTGGGGCCCACCATATTTTTAATAAAAACATTTTATTTTTGAAACTTCAATAATTCATAATAAATAGCCCTTTTATCGAGAAAATTTCAAATCTCATGTCCTTTCCATAGGAAATTAAATTCTCTACAACTTTGTAGAAGAAAGTTTTTCAAATTCCAAATAAAAATGGCTAAAAATCCACATCTGGACGATTTTCAAAACCTCCATTCAGACAAAATAAAATACCACCTCATTTTAATTCCTTCATTTATATCCACATAAAATAAATATATCCATCATTTATATCCACATAAAATAAATATTTTCTTATCATATAAATCAATAATTAATTATTCATAAATAATATTACGAATCCACATTATATGACAATGACGAATTCGTTCCCGGAAAGAGGGGGCTTTCGATAAGGATTTCTCCTTATTAGCGCTTGCGCATTAGGTGACCAAACCCTTTTCTGAAGCGAGAACTTCCTTAGACATTGCCAATAATGCTATCTAATAATATTATTCAAATAATATGAATTATTGATCGATAATGGAAATCTTGTGTGCGATGATGATTATTGAAACAACAATAATATAAAATATCAACGCAACAATTATTGAATCAATAAAATAAAATATTGAGCGATAATTACTTGTAACAATTATTGAGTAGTGCCTTCTTACGTAAGAATCGATAATTTCAAAAATATTGTGCGTCTGGTGTGGTGTCTTTTTTGTGCAACCACGCGTATTACTATATTTTAACCACGGGTATTCCAACGATGTTAATTGGTAACAACTACGCCGTTATTTATAAAAACTCAAACTTGTCATTTTCTTCATCCGAGCCATTTTTCCGTTATGGGGCCCTGAATGGTTTTGCTTGTGCGTATCGTCTGAATATTCCCACGAGCAAAAGAATATTCCACGACCAAATGAATATTCCAGACACAAAATGAATATTTTATAACCACTTGCTTATTTTGCAAAATTTTGCACATTTCACCCATAACCAAAGTATTATATCAAATTAACACTTTATTATTCACAATAATAAATAGAGGAAATTCGATTTTATTTATAATAAGTTGGGGTCTTACTGACCTCCCTCCTTATGAAATTTCATCCTCGAAATTGGCGTACGTACACAGTGTTTGAAAAGGTGAGGATACCTCGCTTTCATTTACGATTCCAACTCCCGTCATTTCTTGATAGCATGGTTCTCTCCACAAAACCTTAACTTGTGGTATAACCTTGATGCGTGGGACATGCTCTTTCTATCCAAGATCTTAACAATACCTCCTCGTCGTTAAATCTTGACTATCTCGTCTGGGTTCTAACTTCGATAATGTGGTTTGGGTCTTTCACATATTTACGAAGCATAGATATGTGAAAAACATTATGAACACGAGACATGCTTGGAGGTAATCTTGAGTCTATAGGCCACATTTCCTATTCGGTCAAGAATCTCAAATGGACCAACAAATCTTGGATTGAGCTTTCCTCTCTTCCCAAATCTTGTAACTCCCTTCCATGGAGCAACACGTAACAATACATGATCCCCAATATTAAATTCCACGTCCTTTCGATGAAGATCCGCATAACTCTTTTGTCGATCCTGTGCCGTTTGTATACGTTGTCGAATCGTTTGGATCTTTTCTATAGTCATGCGTACCAATTCTGGTCCCAACAACGTTGCTTCTCCCACCTCATCCCGACATCTTTGGAGAGCGACACTTTCGTCCATCTGATGCTTTCAAATGGAGAGCCACCTATACTTGCATGATAAGCTTGTTGTTGTAGGAGAATTCCACCAATGGTAGGTACTTATCCCAACTCCCTTTGAAATCTAGGACACAGAGTCTTAATAGATCTTCAAGAGTTTGAATAGTCCTCTCTGATTGCCCGTCCATTTGAGGATGGTATGCTGAACTGAATCGTAAATCCGTGCCCATAGCTTTCTGCAAGCTAACCCAAAATCGTGAAGTGAATCTTGGGTCACGATCCGAAACTATGGATATTGGCATGCCATGCAATCTCACAATCTCATTCACGTACATACTAGCAAAGGCGTTCAAGGGAATAAGTCTCCGTATAGGCAAAAATGGGCGCGACTTGGTTAATCTATCAACAATAACCCAAATCGCATCTATGCCTTGAGAAACCTTGGGAAGACCCGTAACAAAATCCATAGTAATGTGTTCCCCCCACTTCCATTTCGGAATCTCAAGTGGTTGCAATGGACCCTTTGGCACTTGATGCTCTCTTTACTTTTACGTTGACAAGTTAAACACCTCGAGATAAACTCTCGATCTCTCTCTTCATATTGCTCCACCAAAATGTATGTCGAAGATCATGATACATTTTGGTACTCCCAGGATGGATTACAAATGGTGTGTTGTGTGCCTCCATCATGATTCTATGCTTCAAGTCAGAGTCGTTAGGAACACAAAGTTTGGAGTTGACTCTAAGTATTCCTTCTTCATCGATTCTTGCTTCCGGAATAACACCTTCTTGCACTTTCTTCTTCATACGCATCAGCTCCATGTCCAGTAGCTTAGCTTGAGCAGCTTTAACTTTATCGATTAAAGTCGGTTCTACTCGTATGTTTGATATCATCACGTGGGTACTTGGAGCCTTTACCTCTATCTCCATCCTTTGCAAGTCATACAAAATGGACCTTTGTGTTAACAACATTGCACTTTCGTGCCGCGTATGATCTTACTACTCGATCGTCGGCTACTACGTTTGCTTTTCCAGGATGATATTGGATGGTATGATCGTAATCTTTCAACAACTCGAGCCAACGTCGTTGCCGCATGTTGAGTTCCTTTTGGGTGAAGAAATATTTGAGGCTTTTATGATCTGTATAGATCTCCACTTTCTCCCATCGGTGTAGTGTCTCCGGATCTTCAACGCGAAAAATGGCTAGCTACTGACTCCAATCATGAGTAGGATAATTCCTCTCATATTCTTTGAGTTGTCGCGAGGCATAGGCTATGACTTTCCCATGTTGCATGAGAACACATCCTAACCCTTTGCCTGAAGCATCGTTGTAGATAACAAATCCATCCGAACCAGATGGTATTGTCGAGCAGTGCTTAAAATGAGTCTCCTCTTGAGTTCTTGAAAACTCTTCTCACAATCCTCGCTCCAACCAATTTTGTATCTTTACGAGTCGGTGAGTTAACGAGTAGCGATTCGAGAAAATCCTTCCACGAATCTCAGATAATAACCGGCTAAGCCCGAAAAACTTACGTACTTGGTCACCGACTTGGTTTGCTCCCAACTTTGTATTGCTTGAATCTTGATCGGGTCGACGGATACTCCATGTTTTGACACCACGTGCCCAAGGAATGCTACTTCCTCAAGCGAACTTCGCATTTCTTGACTTGGCATATAGCTTGTTATCACGAAGCCTTTGCGATACCGACTTCAAATGGTGCTCATGATCTTCACGGCTTTTGGAATAGATGAGGATGTCATCAATAAAGACAACAAACGAACCCATCCAAATATTCTTTGAACACACGGTTCATCATATCCATGAAAGCGGCGGGAGCATTAGTCGATCAAAAGACATGACTAAGAATTCATAATGCCGTCTTAGGAGTTACGAAGGCGATCTTTGGAATATCCTCGGTTTTAATCTTGGTGATGATATCCGGAAGCGAAGATCGATCTTTGAAAAGAATTGTGCTCCTTACTTGGCGGTCGAACAAGTCATCAATGCGAGGTAGCGGATACCTATTCTTGATGGTGACATGGTTCAATTCTCGGTAGTCAATACAAAATCGCATACTCCGTCTTTCTTCTTTACTGAATAACAGCGGGAGCACCCCGAGGAGATGTACTTGGGGATGAATGAAACCGATGTCCAACAACTCCTGTAGTTGGACCTTTAACTCCACGAAGTTCAATAGGAGCCATTCGATATGGGGTTTTAGAAATGGGCTTTGTACCGGTTCAAGGTCGATAAAGAATTCAACTTCACGTTACGGGGTAGGCCAGGGAAGTTCTTGAAAATCGTCGGAAATTCACTAACAATGAAATATTATTCAAATCGGCGTGTTTTTTGTTCAAGTCCGTGACATGGGCTAAGAAAGCTTGACATCCGTTTTTTAATAAGCGAATAGCTTTATGGCTTGATATGATGATGATTGACTTTAGTGGTTTGGTTGTTTGAATTAGCATAACAGGTTGGTTAGGAATATGAAAACTAACAACCTTACGAAAATAATCAATTTTAGCATGATGAGTGGTTAACCAATCAATCCTAAAATCACATCAAATGCAAGTATTTTCAATGAAATAAGATCGGCGAGGTAATGTGATGGTACCAACTTGAATCAAGCAAGATTTATAAATAGTAGATGTAATGAAAGTTTCTCTAGCAGAGTCTCAGCAGATAAGTCGAGTCTAATTTCTCTCGAGTCAAGTTTAAGCGTTGAGCACAAGCGGAGAGATAAAAAAGAATGGGTAGAACCGGTATCTAATAAGGTATAAACTTTGCAAGAGTTTATGATTAGCTTACCGTGATCACCTCGTTTGGGTTCCTCCGCATTTTTGGGCGATCCGACAAACGCCCTTCCAGGAACCACCGACTTTGACTTATCCGGGACAGCCTTTGGAGTCACCATCCCCGTTGAACTTGGTTTTGCAACTAGACAATCTCTAGCTATATGACCTTCCTTTCCACAGTTATAACACACCTTGGATTGTTGTGGGCAGTTTGGACTGATGTGTCCCTCTTTCCCGCATTTATAACAAACGACCGGTGCTCGTTCTCCTCCCCTAGAAATAGTTGATGTTTGTGCTGACGTCTTTACGTTGTCATTGTTGTACCTTCTCTTCTTGAAATCTCCTCCCGACTCGCTTCTTCTATTTTCACGGCCACGATTACCACCCGAGTGGTTCTGCTTTTTGTCCAGAATGTTTTTTCTCCTGCTTGGTTTTCATTGCTCTCAGATGGCTTGCACCACCCGGTATGACCCTGGTTGTGGTCCCTTGGTTGAACATACTCATTATCTCGCTCTAATAATTGAGCCCTGTTTACAACATCTGAATATAAAGAAAATTTATGAGAGATAAGATATTGCCGAATCTCGGGTTTTAGACCTCTCAGAAACATCCTCGTCATTCGTTCCTCATTCTCTACCAAATGAGGTGCAAACCTGGATAACTCTGCAAACTTTGCCTCGTCTGGGACATCGTCATGTTGTTTTGTTCGAGTCTGATAAACTCCACCTCCTTCATATGATGAATACTTTTAGGAAAGTACTTGTCATTAAATAGTTTCTGAAATGTTTCCCAAGACATGTTGAGTCTGGGCGGTTTGGTATGCGCTTCATAGATTCCCACCGATGTCTCTGCCTCACCACGGAACATAAAGGTGGCGAATGGAACCTTACATTCCTCAGTGCATCCCAAGACATCGAATATCTTGGTAATTTGTTTGACCCACGTTTCCTCCTTAATCGGATCCGGCTTTCCATAAAAATTACGGTGGTCCCAACTCTTTGAAGCTTGCTTGGGCACGTGACAAGCGCGCGCATTCTTATCATTTCCACCGTATTTTGTGCACGAGTCTCCTAAATGCGATTTTGCATGAGCTGCAAAAAAGCTTCTAAACATCCCATCATTCATCATTTGTTCGGTAGTGTTGTTTACTGGGAGGAATATTGCCTTCTTGTTGCCGTTCCCACAGGTGGTGATTAAAGGTGTCTCCACGGTCTCATTCACTTCATTGTTAATATTTCCAGCTACCATTCTCAAATCCTGCCACAAAACAAGGGTTAATTGACATGTCACATATTATCCCTATACTCGATGTGACCAAATAAAATACCAAATAAACTTAGTCGAGTCATACTAGCGAAGGAATTCCCCATCTCTCCCTCCTAGTTCTTGTCTCACATCTCGACCGGGGATCATATCCTAAGCTTTGATACCAACTATGACGCCCCCAAAATAGGTATACATCACCCATTACGAGTCGCCAAAATACATGGTGCGAAAAACAAATACAACTTTATAATACAATTGTAAATGCAAAATACGACAACACATATCTTGTGAGTTTGAATACAAATATTGTCTAATAGAGCGGTATACAAACTCAAAAGGAGTCCTCATTACAATTATTGATACACTATTTTACAAAATAGTGAGGACTACTAAAACAACTATCTTGAATCATCACTCCATACCCCATTAGTTTCTGCTAAATTCTCTCCTCTCTGAAGAAAAATGGAACAAAAAAGGAAAAGGGTGAGCTCAACTAGCCCGATAAAGAATATTATGACTAAGATAATATAAAACAAATTATCATTAGTCTTCAACGAGGAAAAAATCGATAAAATATAATAGACAACAAGTTTTAGATCAACAATTGCGGCGAAAACAACAATCCATTAGAAGAGTCAGTAGAAAAAATTCTACTATCTTCTAAGATTTAAAAGTCCATCATCAATATTTTATCCTCAAACATCAATCAATATACATCTTGAATCAAATATTCATCTTTGCACTACTGAGGCCAAAAGATATTCATTTTATATCACCAGTTAGTCATATTCATCTCAACACATGTTCATCTTTTACTTTACTGGGCCAAATATATTCATTAGATAATCATTCATCTTTTGCACTCTGGGCCAAAGATATTCGATATATCATCATTTAGGGTGAGGATGATGAAAAATATCTTAAAAAAATGAATCCGATGAGATAAAAAAGATAAATATTAGGGATTAATATTACGGTTTATCCAAGTTCAATAATACTCCATAATAACCAATTTTGAAGCAAAATTCAAAATAAAGATCAAAACATGGATCTGATCAAAGATAGTAACCATAATAGACATCTTGGACAAAAGAAGAAAATTTCATTTTTTTGAATAGTGTAAATTATTAAATGAATAGTGTAATGTATCGTGAATAGTATCGTATCGTGAATAGTAACCCAACACAAAAAGGTAGAAATTCCACAATAAAATCCATACCAATATTTCGGTATAATGATATTGAAAGAATAACATCATTTAGGAAGAAAATAACATCTACTTACCTCAAAATATCGATACTTAATCGAAATATCGGTATAAAATTTGAAGAAAACTTGCAGCGATGAATAGCAACTCACAAAGTATCTAAATACTCACAAAATAAACTCGATAATATAGAGAGAGAGAAAAAAAAACTTGTTTACGGTGTGATTTTCAATTCTAACTAAGCACCTATTTATAGGAAAATGCTTAGAACACATATAGCAGACTAACTTTTTTACACGATGGCTTTACTACTTCTTATTCAAGCCCACCACTTTTGAAAATAAATTCGAAACATTTCATTTCTCACCACCAACAAAAAGTGGGGCCCACCATATTTTTAATAAAAACATTTTATTTTCCAAAACTTCAACAATTCATAATAAATAGCCCTTTTATCAGAAAAATTCGAATCTCATGTGCTTTCCATAGGAAATTTAATTCTCTACAACTTTGTAGAAGAAAGTTTTTCCAAATTCCAATCAAAAAATACCCGAAATCCACATACGGACGATTTTCAACACCTCTATTCCGACAAAATACTGATAAAATACCTCAGCATTTATTCCTTCATTTATATCCACATAAAATAAATATATCCATCATTTATATCCACATAAAATAAATATAACAAAATCATACTTTGAAAAGATAATCAATCTTTAATATAATAATTGAACTTGAATAATAGCAATGATAATTTACTCGAGGTAAATAATAAACTTGAACAATAATGACAAGTATGGTTAGGAAACTTGCCTCGTGCGTAGATTATACTTTAACTAAGCACGTTATTTGAATTTAATCCTACATACCATTCACATTCACAATACCAGTTAATTATAACTTAACTAATCATCATAAACTCATTCTTTTGTCTAATTCAATATTGACTATACTTAGTCAAATTACCACTTTGTCACATAATTTACACATCATGAATAACAAGCTAATTATGTAATCCATAATTCAATCCACATGTAATTATGTTATTTACATGCTAAGTATCTATTTTAACATCTCATTATACTTATAACATAATTTTATGTTCATTACATTAAGTTAACATCACATTCACAGACGTTAACACTTTAAAATTTTTGTTTACGAACTTTTACGGAGAGTGGTATTGCGGCTTTCACTTTTATTACTAAGGCTTCATGTCTGCTGCGGCAGCGTGTGTATCGCGGATGGAGACCTGTGTCGCTGACGTGGGACATAAGGCTTGAGACTAGCGTCATGGCATGGCGAAACGAACCTGCTACGCAATTCGCGAAAATTGCAGAACACAACCAAAAAAAAACTCCAATTAAATTTTACTACACGAATTTAATCATACCCACATGTTAGAATTCGTATATAAACATTACTCAGCGTCTATAGAATGATTTTAACTAATTTAAACACTTAATTATAGAATTAAAGCATGCGATTTTCACTGTCTTGATGTTCTTGAAGGTTTTGAAAACAAAACATGAAAATTTAATACTACGGATTCGTTATAAGGCCAAATTCAACCATTCAAGTTTCATTTACTTCGTCTTAACATGCCTAATCATATACAAGTATAAATTTTACAAAACCATTTATGGTTGACATATTAAAGTTACGTATAAGGGCCATATGGCCAAAACCCAAACTCTGTAAATTTTTGAAATAGCAAGTCATCGTATACTGAAACTTATGATATGGAATCATATAAAATATATATAAAACATGTTATGCTACTCGAATTATTACATATATCCCTAACCCAATTTCCCAATTTACAGAAATTCCACAGAACTTGAATGAAAGCCATTTTCATAAAACTAACTGACGTAAAATATGAGAATTGGGTTGGAGAGAATTACCCAAAGCGTAGATGAACAAGGATGACAATTTCTATCTACCTCAATAACAGTACTCACAATCTCTCTCAAAATTTCTCAATTTTATCTGACAATTCTCAAACTCTCTCCCTCTCTGCACTTCCAAACTTAGAATAATAATAATAAAAAGAAGACGTCTGATAATTAAAGGAGAAGAACTGACGCAGAAGTGGTCAGTTGGCCCAATCACATTAATCACGATAACTTCCCTAGGGCCTTGTTTGGCTTAGCAAGAATAGATTACAAAACCATTTAATTTAATAAAGCTTTATCACATAGTTTAATAAATGTCACACTCCTTTATAAAATAAATCAATATCTTATTTAATTTACTTTAAATAAAATCTAATAATTTCTCATAAATTCACATAGTCATATATTTAATTTTCTCATTAATAAATAATGTCAAATTATTAACTCTCTAATTAATAATTAAATTAATTAAATAACATCATGCTTAATTAAATATTTCATTTAATTCAATAATCTCACATAATTACATATTTGAATAATAATTATTCTCTACATTAATTTAATAAATGTAACACATATAATTAAATTAATCTACCACAATGCATCAATTAATTATTAAATCATCGAAAAATATTTATTTAATTCAATAAATATTAAAATTAATTTACAAAAATCTCGTTAAATCACAAAATATATATTTCCTTATCATATAAATCAATAACTAATTATTCACAAATAATATTACGAGAATCACAATTATGACAACGGTGTCGTTCCTAGGAAAGAGGGGCTTTTCGATAAGGAATTCTCCTTATTGGCGGCGCAATTAGGTGACCAACCCCTTTCTGAGGCGATTTGCCAATAATGCTATCTAATAATATTATTCAAATAATATGAATTATTGATCCGATAATGGAGATATTTAATGCAATGACAATTATTGAACAACAATAATATAAAATATCAACGCAACAATTATTGAATCAATAAAATAAAATATTGAATAAAGAATTATTGTAACAATTATCGAGTAGTGCCTTCTTACGTAAGAATCAATAATTTCAAAAATACTTGCGTATAATATCGTGTGTAAGCTTCGGCAACCACGCCAGATTCTCGTATTTCAACCACCGGTATTCCAACGAAGTTAATTCAGAATAACTACTACATTATTTATAAAAGTCAAAATTATCGTTTTCTTCATCCGATAGTTATCCGTTATAGAGCCCACAAATGGCTGCGTTGTCGTACGAATATTCCACGACCAAACGAATATTCCCCGACACAATGAATATTTTATAACCACTTACTTATTTTGAAAATTTTGCACATTTCACCCATAACCAAAGTATTATATCAAATTAACACTTTATTATTCACAGTAATAAATAGAGGAAATTCAATTTTATTTATAATAAGTTGGGGTCTTACAATTATTTTCATGAAGATGCTTCGCATCTCGAAAATTAAAAACAATCATGCCGAACACTTAATAAAATGGGAGTGTAAAAGGTCTTAATTACTATTGAGCACAATGGTTTGAAAAACCTCTTTTATAAAATATCACTGCCATATCTTGTTAAAATTGATTTTTTATACAAATTCAAACCCTGCGTATATAGGTGCGAACGAGGCCTCGCACTACTTCTAAATAATTGCACATTGATCCACACACACACACATATTCATATAATAGTTTCTTGAAAAGAGGTGGTCATCGTGGTAACACGGATGTCGGGGGGTGCCTAACACCTTCCCTCCGCATAATCAAGTCCCCTGACCCTAATGAATCTCTTTTTCACCGGCTTGGTTTAGCGATGCCACATCATTTGGGTCAATGTGAAAACCTTTTCTCGGTTGTGTTGGTACAACCATATAAAAGACCAACTGGCGACTCTTAACAGTCCATCGTTAACATGACACATGTCGGACCTTTTTCACTTGTTTTTTCAAACAAATCTCACCTAACATGAGAACACCAAAGAACAAGTAACGAAAAGGGACAAATAAAAATTCCGACGTCGACATTGACATTACTAGTTTAAAACTCATTCATTTCATATACTGAATCACATAATTAATCTTCATCTTAGTTTAATCACTTAAATTTCATTCTCATGCTGTGACACCCCCAAATCCAGGTACTTTGATTCCATGGGATTTGGTGTTCACTGTACAAATATCATCTATCTATCTACCCATAATAAATGCAAACCATGCAATAGATAGAAATAAATCTTCCCCTTATGGGGTTACAACATCTAAATAATAAACATAATCCCAGGTCATACTAACCTTAAACATATGTGCGGAAACATAAACAAATAAGTCTTAAACAACATCATTAACTTAAGTCTTAAACAGAAATACATCATCATATAAAACAACAAATCTTCATCACTTGTTAATCTTGCCCTTGCCTTTGCTAGTAGAAGGCTCGTCGGACCTTTCATTCTTAACTGCAATGTTATTATTACGCAAGAGTGAGCAATATTGCCCACAAGTAAAATAATGAAATAACAATGTATAATAACATGTGAGTGAATCAAAGACTTCTAAAATAAAAGCTCAACTTTTGAATCAAGAATGGGTAACAAGAATCAAAAGATTTCTGAGGGTCATAAGACCTTGAACTATGTCCTAGGTTAACAAGGGTTATATTTGAAACCTTTAATGATCATAAGACTATGGACCTTTCTACTGCATTTGGGGGATCACTTAGTACCATCTCATGCACAATATCTTAACGTTAACGCATAAGCAAATCCTTCGCGGGGTTGTTCATCTCAGTTTGACATTAGAGTCCGCACCAAAGGAAGTTTGGTTTGGATAAATCAATAAGGGTTATGAATTTAGAACGTTCATCAACTATGGACTAGTTGAATCAATAAGGATTCGCTAGTCTAACAAGGTTCACAATAAATGATATTTAAAATGAATAACAATCTCAGTAGGTATACAATAGAACAATTATTATATAACAGAATCATACTTTGAAAAGATAATTAATCTTTAACATAACAAATGAACTTGATTTATAAACTTGAATAATGATAACAAGTAGGGTTAGGAAACTTGCCTCGTGCGTAGATTACACTTTAAATAAACATGTTCCTTGAAATTAATCCTACATATCATTTCCATTCACAACTCTAGTTAATTATAATGTAATTAGTCATCATAAGTTCATTCTCTTTGTCTAACTTTGATTATGACTATACTTAGTCAATTTATCACATTCATTGTCACATAATTTACACTTCACGTATAATAAGCTAATTATGTATTCAATAATTCAATCCACATGCAATTATGTTATTTACATGTTAAGTAACTATTTTAACATCTCATTAAACTTCTAACATATTTCTATGTTTATTAAATTAAGTTGCTATTACATTGCTAGACTTGAACATTTAAAATAAGTCATTTCCGAACATTACGGAGAGTGGTATTTGCGGCTTCACTATATTATCTTTATCTTCGCAACTCATGCACTGCAGCAACCGCACCGGACATTTGATCTCATGGCGTGGTGGCGGCTGCGGTGTGGGATCTTAAGGCGTTGAATGAAATCATACTACATTGGCCGAACCGATTCTGAGAAATTGCGATTCATGAAAATCGCAGAACATGCCAAATAATATCCAGATGTTTCTTCAATTACCCACTCTTAATCTCCTTCTCAATATCTTAAATCTCTCTGACAAACTCTCTCTGATTATTTTCTAGACTTAGCAAAATAATAAGAAAGAAAAGAGAATACGTATAAAAATAATCAACTGACGCGCATTATGGTCAGTTAACCCAATAATGGGTAACTGCTTCCAACCACTACTAGGACCTTGTTTGGCAAGCCTTAATTGATTCAAAATCATTTAATTTAATAAATCTCTTATACTATAGTTTAAATCGTGTCACACCCAATTATACAATAACACAAATATATTATTTAATTTAATATAAATTAAATATAATAATTTCTCATAAATTCACATAGTTAATAATTAATTTTCTCATTAATTACTTATATCAAATTATTAAATCTCTAATTAATTATTAAATTAATTAAAATAACATTAGGCTTATTAAATATTTCTTTTAATTCAATAAGCTCACATAATTACATACTTGAATAATAATTATTCTCCATATTAATTTAATTAATATAATACATATAATTAAATTAATCTATCACAATTGCATCAATTAATTATTTAATCTAATAATTAAATCATCAAAAATATTTATTTAATTCAATAAATATTAAGAATTAAATTACAAAAATCTCGTTCGTCACATCTTTCCCCCCTTAAAAGGATTCTGTCCCCAGAATCATGACTCAATAATTTTGACCCGTTACATTCTCCCCCCCCTTACAAAGATTCTGTCCCCAGAATCGATTACACATAATTTAAGTAAATAAATGAGGGTAATTCTTCATCATATTCTCTTGAGTTCCCCATGTAGCTTCTTCGAAATTGTGGTTCCTCCAAATTACCTTAACGTAAGGTATTAATTACTTTATTTACGAGAACTTGTTCTTTTCTGTCGACAATTTGAACAGGAATTTCTTCGTAAGATAAGTCTTTTTCAAAATGTAGGGGTTCGTATTCAATTACATGCTTGTAATCGGCTTTGTAGGGTCGTAACACAGAAACATGGAAGACGTTGTGGACATTCTCGAGTGCTGGAGGTAAGGCTACCTCATACGCGACTTCTCCGATTCTTTGAAGTACTTCAAATGGTCCAATGAATCTTGGGCTTAATTTCCCTTTCTTTTGAACCCGATCTTCCCTTTCCAGGGAGAGACCTTCAAGAAAACATAACTACCTGATTCAAATTTGATATTTTTTCGATGTGGATCAGTATTTTTCTTCTATCTTCCATCTTAAGTACTGCTACCACGTGCTCGGATCACTTTGACTATTTTTGTCATCGATGTACCAATTACGCCCTAGCAATTGTCTTTCGCCAACTTCATCCCAATAAAGTGGAGTTACGCATTTTCCGTCAGATAACGCTTCATAAGGCGGCATGCCTATACTAGCGTGGTAACTTGTTGTTGTAGCCCGAACTCTACTAACGGTAAGTGATCATCCCAATTTCCTTTAAAGTCCATCACACGTGCTCTTAGCATATCTTCTAATGTCTGAATCGTTCTTTCGCTCTATCCGTCTGTTTGAGGGTGGTATGTTATACTCATTCGCAATTGCGTACCCATGCATTCCTGAAGACGTTTCCAGAAATTCGATGTGAAGCGCGGATCCCTATCGGAAACAATTGACACCGGCACTCCGTGCCTCGAAACAATCTCTTTTACGTATAACCTTGCCAACTGATCTAAGTTGAATCTGATTTTGATCAAAAAGATGTGTGCGAATTTCTTCAGTTGGTCAACGATAACCCATAATGCGTCGTAGCCTTTCTGAGTCGTCGGAAGGCCAACCACGAAGTCCATTGTAATATGTTCCCATTTCCATTCTGGGATCTCCAACGGTTGTAGCAATCCACTCGGTCTCTGATGTTCTGCTTTCACTTTCTGACAAGGCAGATACTTGGCAACACATTTTGCAACATCACGTTTCAAATTCGGCCACCGGAAATGTTGTCGAAGATCTTGATACATCTTGGTACTACCAGGGTGAATCGAATATCGTGAACTATGAGCCTCACTCAAAATGTCTTCCTTAATCTCTGTGACTGGTGGTACCCAAATTCTACTCTCGAATCTTAGTATTCCTTCCTTATCCAGCTTGAATCTTGGTTCAGTTCCTTCATATATCTTCTTTGTCACCTTTTTACATTCATCGTCCTGAAGTTGAGCCTCTTTAACTTTATCTAGTAGGGTTATACCAGATTGCATCTGAAATAGTTTCTCATTAATTTCCATAGGATACTTCACTTCCAACTCTATTTTCTCCATTTCTGAAATTAGCTCCTCCTGAGCAGTCAACATCATTAATTTCTCCCGACCCTTTCTACTTAAGGTGTCGGCAACCACATTTGCTTTACCCGGATGGTATAAAATTTCACAGTCATAATCCTTAATTAATTACAACCATCTTCTTTGACGCATATTCAAATCATTCTGCAGGTGAAAATATATTTCGACTCTCTTGGTCCGTATATATTTCACATTTCTCCCGTGAGATAGTGCCTCCAAATTTTCAAAGCAAAAACAATCGCAGCTTAACTCCAAGTCGTGGGTCGATATCCCCTTCTCGTAATCCTTCAATTGTCGTGATGCATACGCAATGACTTTGCCATTTTGCATCAGCACACAGCCAAGTCCTTTATGCGACACATCACTATAAACAACAAAATTTCTTGTATCATCCGGAAGAGACAACACAGGTGTTTTACTCAACCTCTTCTTTAATTCTTGAAAGCTTTCTTCACACTTCTCCGTCCAAACAAATTTCACAGCTTTTCTAGTTAAATTCGTTAACGGAGTTACGATCTTGGAAAAGTCTTGTATGAACCTTCTATAATATCCTGCCAATCCAAGAAAACTTCGTACTTCCGATGGCGTCCTCGGCTAATCCCAGTTAATCACGGCTTCGACTTTGGATGGATCTACTAAAATTCCGTTTTTATCGATCACGTGCCCAAGAAATTGCACTCGTTCAATCCAAAATTTGTATTTCAAAAACTTGGCATACAACTTTTCCCTTCTCAATACTTCCAATGTTAATCTCAAATGCTCTTCATGTTCTTCCTTGGTTTTCGAATAAACCAAAATATCATCTATAAATACCACTACGAACTTGTCCAAAAACAGCTTGAACACACCATTCATTAGTCCCATAAATGTTGTAGGAGCATTCGTAAGACCAAACGACATTACTAAAAATCCGTAGTGACCATATCGCGTTAATGAATCATCTTGGTACATCCTCCTCGTCTCACCTTCATTGATGATAACCGCTTCTCAAGTCTATCTTGGAAAAGTATCTCGCTCCCTTCAATTGATCAAACAAGTCGTCGATCCTCGATAATGGATATATGTTCTTAATCGTGACCTTATTCAGTTCTCTGTAGTCAATGCAGAGTCGCATTGATCCATCCTTCTTTTCACAAAACAACACCGCGCTCCCCACTACGATACGCTTTCGGTTGAATGTACTTCTTGTCCAACAATTCTTGTAGTTGTACCATTAGTTCTTTCATCTCTACTGGTGCCATTCGGTATGGTGCCTTCGATATTGGAGCGGTTCCGGGCACCAAATCGATCATGAAATCTACCTCTCTATCTGGTGGAAGTATTGGCAAATCGTCTGGAAATACGTCGACGAAGTCCCTCACAATCGGTATTTCTTCTACCTTTGAATTCTTTTTTCGACTGTCGACTATGTAAGCTAAGTATCCTACACAACCTTGTCTTAATAACTTCTTGGCCTGCATCATCATCAGACAACTCGTTTGTCTAGGCGACTTGCTACCATAAAACACAACCTTTGACGGAGTCATAAGGTTAATACGCTTCTTTTGGCAATCAATTACAGCCCCGTAATTGAATAACCAGTCCATTCTCAATATAACGTCAAATTCCCCAAGTCGAATAAGGATAAGATCTACGTTCATGATATTACCCTTAATATCCACTCTACAATTCTTATACATGTACTTAATAGGGATTGTAAGACCCCAACTTATTAATAATGAAATTAAATTTCCTCTATTTATTATTTTTAAATAGTAAGGGTTAATTTGATTAATGTGGTTAGTTATGGGTAAAATGCGCAAATATTTCAAATAAGCAAGTGGTTATAAAATATTCATTTTTATCTGGAGAATATTCGTTTGGTCGTGGAATATTCTTCTTGTCGGGAATATTCGTATGCGACGGTAGCGACCTTCTTTGTGGGCCCCATAATGAAAGCGATTGGATGAAGAAAATGACAAGTATAAGTTGTTTATAAATAACGACGTAGTTGTTACAGATTAATCTTGTTGGAATACCGGTGGTTAAAACACAATGTCTACGCGTTGTTGCACAAGAGTAGCTGCCAGTATTGCACCAATTATTGATTCTTACATAAGAAGGCACTACTCAATAATTGTTACGATAATTATCGCTTCGATTTTTTATTTTATTGATTCAATAATTGTTGCGTTGATATTTTATATTACTGTTGTTTCAATAATTGTCACTACAAAGTATTTTCCATTATCGAAGCAATAATTCATATTATCCGAATAATATTATTAGATAACATTATTGGCAATGTCTAGAAAATTACGCCTATGGAGAGGTTTGGTCACCTAATTGCGGCACCAAATGAGGAGAAATCCTTATCGAAAGCCCCTCTTCCTGAGGAACTACTGTTGTCAATATTGTGATTCTTAATATTATTTGTGAATAATTAATTATTGATTTATATGATGAGGAAAATATTCATTTTATGTGGATATAGATGGAGAAAATTTTTAAAGTGACAATTGTTGAAAATCGATATTTTATCTTTTCTGATAAAATAATATTTTATTATATTATTATAATATAATAATGGTGATATTTTTACAATGAATGTGGGATATATGACTATATGAGGAGGAAGCGTATTTTTGTTGCATTAAATGATAAACACATGTTTTGTGTGTCGGTGGACCCCATTTCTTGACAGAAATTTGATTATAGCTTGTAAAATCGCCCGTTTGTGGATTTCGGTCAATTTTTGTTTGGAATTTGGAAACATTTTCTTCTGTAAAGTTGTACAGAATGAAATTTCCTATGGAAAGGTTATGTGGTTTGAATTTTTCTGATAAAAGGGCTATTTATTATGAATTATTGAAGTTCTGAAGTTCTAGAATAATTAATTTTTGAAGTTTTAATTATTTTTTTTAAAGAAAAACGTTTTTGGTGAGTGTTCCACATGTGATATAAATGTGTTCAACGGCTGAAATCAGATTCAAAGGTGTGCGTAAGAATTTTGATTAAAAATAATATTATTATATTAAATTTTCTACTTTGGTGTTCTAAGCATTTAAATAGGGTGCTTAGGTTAGAATTGAAAATCACACCAGAAACAAGTTTTCTCTCTCTTTCTCTCTCTATATTATCGAGCGTATTCTTGTGAGTATTTTAAAACTTTGAGTGTTGCTATACGGTGTAACTTCCCTTCAGCTCTATATTCAGTATTCCAGTCAAAAGTACTATCTTTTCGAGGTAAGAGATGTTATTTTCTTCTTAAATGATATTATTTTCTTCAATATCATTATACCGAAATATTGGTTTAAATTTTTTATCAAATTTGGAACTTTTTGTGTCGGGGTTACTATTCATGTATACTAAGACTATTCACGATATCTATTCTTATTCACGAATCTTGCCTATTCACCTAGAAAATGAAATTTTCTTCTTTTTGTCCAAAATATGTATTATGGATACTAGCTTTGATTATATCCATGTTTTGATCATTCTTGAATTTTATTCCACTATAATTATTTATGAGGTATTTTTGGACATGGAATAGGCGAAATACTGAATCCTTAATATTTATTCTTTTGTTTCACTTTGGATTCGCTTTTTCTTTAAAATATTTTCATCATCCTCAAATCCTAAATGATGATATAATTGAATATCTTTGGCCTATAGTGCAAAGATTAATGATTTCGATGAATATCTTTGGCAAGTAGTGTAAAGATGAACAGGTGTTCAGATGAACATGACCAACTGGTGAATATCTTTGGCCTGTAGTGCAAAGATGAATATTTGATTCCAGATATATATTGATTTATGTTACAGGGATAAAATATTGATGATGAACTTTTAAATTCATAGATAATAATAGATTTCATTCTCTACATAACTCTTCTATGAATTATTGTTTTCGCTGCGAATATTGATCTGAAACTTGTTGTCTATTGTATTTTATCAGATTTTTCCCTGTTGAAGACTAACGATAATTTGTTCTATATTATCTTAGTCATAATATCCTTTACTGGGCTAGTTGAGCTCACCCTTTTCCTTTTTGATCCATTTTTCTTCTCAGGAGGCGAGAATGTAGCAAGTACTAGTTGGGGTGTAGAATGATGGTTCTAGAAAGTCGTTTTAGTAGTCCTCACCATTTTGTAAAATAATGTATCAATAATTGTAATGAGGACTTATTTGAGTGTGGATATTATCTAGATGACAATATTTGTATTTAAACTCATAGTTGTTATGTTGTTTTAATAAAGTTGTAGTTGTTTCTGTACCATGTATTTTGACGACTCAGAATGGGTGTTGTATACCTATTTTGGGGGCATCACAGGGATTATCTCTCTATTCGTAATTTCTATGTTCATGGGATATTCCAACTCAACTTTATGCAAATCTAAACTATTAGCAAAGTCATCGGATATAAAGGAACAAGTAACACCTGAATCAAATAAAACATAAGCATTAATTTTATTGATCGGAATGATACCTGACACCACATCACAAGACTGAACTGCATCCTGCACCGTCATGTTGAAAGTCCTGGCGGTCGGTTGGTTTGTTTCGGTTGGTCCGGTGATAGTCAAGGCATTTCCACTGTTGTTTCCCCGATTTCCTCTTGGTCCTGCCCCTCCCGATCCCTTCTTAGGATAGTCTCTTGCCAGATGGTCCTTTGAACCACAAGTGAAGCAAGCACCCTTCTTTGGGTTAGGACAGTTAGGTGATATGTGGCCTTCCTGACCATAATTGTAGCACACTCTTTTTTCCTTCATACAAACTCCCAGATGAGCTTTCCCGCAGGTCGGGCATGCTTCGATTCTTTTCTTCTGACTTCCTTGATGATTCCCCGATGATGAGTTATCATTCCACCTCTTCTTCTAATTAAAATTACCACCTCTTGTGCCACTTCCACTAGTCTTGTTATTTCCTTCACTTTCAGTCTTCTTCTTCTTCTGATCTTGATTGTACTTGGTCACCGCATCGCTTCCACCTTCAGTGAGGATGGCCTTTTCCAGTACTCCAGCAAAAGTGTTTATTTGAAACATCGATACTTTACTATATACCCAGGGCTTTAGTCCTTGTTCGAATCTTCTGGCTTTTCTCTCGTTCGTGTGTACTTGATATGGGGAGAACCTCGCCAACTAGTTGAATCTAGCCGCATAATCAGGTACGCTCATATTTCCCTGCTTCAATTCCATAAATTGAACCTCCATCTGGTTCTGTGAGCTGGTCGGGAAATACATTTCGAAAAACATCTCTTTGAATCTCTCCCAAGTAATTACACCTTCACCTCCACGAACTTTGTTTGCTTGCCACCAATAGCTAGCTTCAGACTTCAGCATAAATGTTGCAAAAGCGGTTTTCTGGTCTTCTCTAACCCTAGCAACGTCAAAAACCTTCTCCATCTCCATAACCCACGTTTGAGCCTCGATCGGGTTCATGGAACCTTTAAACTCAAGCGGTCCACACCAAAAATCTTTAAACGTAGTATTTGGTGGAGCTTGAGGTTGATTATTCATTGCTCCAGTTAGTAAGTTAACCAACTGCTGAACGGGATTAGCATTGGCATTATTGTTGTTATTTGTTGACTCTTCCTGAGTTGGTTGACGTTGTTGTCTTCTTCTTGGCGGCATAATTCTGTTAAAAAATATGCTTATTAAATCTCTATTAAATTCTCTAAATAGTTACGACTTAACTCAATAATTTAATATAATTATGAACACATTATCTCAAACAACTTGATATATATTCATTCAAATCAAACGTTTTAACATCAGACGATAGCATCACTGCTATTTACATCAACTATCCTGAGATAAAGAATCCGCATGATTTAAATATTAAAATATTTCTTTATTCATAACTACATCGGAATTTATATCTAAATAATTGACAAGTTTATCACATAAGTAAACAAATTCTATCACTGTCTATCAAGGCACTGAATAGCCTTGCTACGCTCCTCTTCCATGATGCGAAACATCGTCCTGCGATCCAAAGATGTATACGATGGAAGTCCTTCGAATCTGGATGGGGTAACTTAAAACTCGATCTGGGCCTCATCCATTGCATGATTAAGTGTAGAGTATGTCTCCCCAAGCTTTGCCTTCTTTGTCGGGCCAGTCCTCTTACGCAAAATCAAGACGACGTGACTCTCTTACCCACCTTCCCTCTCTATGATCGACCTTTCGTAGCTTTCCTTCGATTCCTTCTTCAACTTTTCTATCTCTGCGGTCTTATCTTCGGTTTGACCCTTCTCGTGGACCAAATCCTATTCTACATTTCCCAGTCGTGAGTGAAGAGTCGAAATATCCCTCTCCTTCTGCTCGAGAGTAATCTGCTGAATAATCACCCGCCAATCGGATCATGCACCTCATCTCGTAACTCTCTACGTTACGGTCGATATAATGTGTCGTACATCTCAAAGATCAATGGAGTCTTTGGGAAACTCCTCTTCTTCCTCTTCCTCTTCAAATTCCTCCTCGGGATCGGGTCTCGTGTTCATGCTCTTGACCAACAACGGTGATCAATGGAGATGACTCCCTCTGCACTAATCTGTTCCCTAACGACATGAATGTCTCTCGGGCTCCTCCTCTCAGAGGTACTGTAGGGTACTCGGGGTTCCTCCTCCCCGCCGACTAGTTCCCTCCAATATCCGACATCCTCGACAATAAAATTTCAAGTTTTAGTTACTAAGTTGTACTAGTGAGCACATAATTTAACACATAAGCACATAAAGTCTTTTATTATCTTCAATGAATTACAAAATTCATTTCCTAGAACTTCGATAAGAGTTTTCCATCACTATGTTCTTTCTATAAGGCTACTACCTAAGGTTGTTCCCCACCTAAGGTTCATAACCTATGACTCGATACCAACTTCAGACACCCCCAAATCCGTGTACTTGATTCCACGGGATTTGGTGTTCACTGTCTGAAATATCATCTATCTATCTACCCATAATAAATGCAAACCATGCAATAGATAGAAATAAATCCTCCCCTTATGGGTTACAACATCTTAATAATAAACATAATCCCGTGTCATACTAACCTTAAACATCTCGTATGAAACATAAACAAATAAGTCTTAAACAACATCATTAACTTAAGTCTTAAATGAAATACATCATCATATAAAACAACAAATCTTCATCAATTGTTAATCTTGCCCTTGCCTTTTGCTAGTAGAAGGCTCGCTTGGACCTTTTCGTTCTTAATCGCAATGTTATTATTACGCAAGAGTGAGCACTATTGCCCATAAGTAAAATAATGAAATAACAATGTATAATAACATGCGAGTGAATCAAAGACTTCTGAAATAAAAGCTCAACTTTTGAATCAAGAATGAGTAACAAGAATCAAAAGATTTCTGAGGGTTATAAGACCTTGAACTATGTCCTTGGTTAACAAGGGTTATACTTGAAACCTTTAACAGATATAAGACTATGGACCTTTCTACTGCGTGACTTAGGGGATCACCCTTAGTACCATCATCGTGCACAACATCTTAACGCTTAATGCATAAGTAAATCCCTTTGCAGGGTTGTTCGTCTCAGTTTGACATTAGAGTCCGCACCAAAGGAAGTTTGGTTTGGATAAATCAATAAGGGTTATGAATTTAGAACGTTCATCAACTATGGACTAGTTGAATCAATAAGGATTCGCTAATCTAACAAGGTTCACAATAAATGATATTTAAAATGAATAACAATCTCAGTAGGTATACAATAGAACAATTATTGTATAATAGAATCATACTTTGAAAAGATAATTAATCTTTAACATAACAAATGAACTTGATTTATAAACTTGAATAATGATAACAAGTAGGGTTAAAAAACTTGCCTCGTGCGTAGATTACACTTTAAATAAACATGTTCCTTGAAATTAATCCTACATATCATTTCCATTCACAACTCTAGTTAATTATAATGTAATAAGTCATCATAAGTTCAATCTCTTTGTCTAACTCGATTATGACTATACTTAGTCAATTTATCACATTCATTGTCACATAATTTACACTTCATGAATAACAAGCTAATTATGTATTCAATAATTCAATCTACATGCAATTATGTTATTTACATGTGAAGTAACTATTTTAACATCTCATTATACTTCTAACATATTTCTATGTTTATTAAATTAAGTTGCTATTACATTGCTAGACTTTAACATTTAAAAATAAGTCATTTCTCGAATATTACGAGAGTGGTATTGCTAGCACTACATCATTATATTTCTCTTCTTCTGCATCCTGGGTATGCATACAGTTAAAGAAGACATTTGGCATCATGACGCGGTGAGGCCATGGCTAGGTGTCTCTTAAGCGTTGATCATAATGCCAAGGCATGCTGTCTAATTCACGATTCGTAAATTGCGATTCGAGAAAATCACGTAACATGCCAATTTCTACCAATTTATTATTTCTTACATGTAATTTGACATACCCATATACTAGAATTCGTATATACTCATTACCCAACATTTATAGAGTGACTTTATCCATTTAAAACACATAATTACAGAATTAAAATATGAAATTTTTCACTGTTCTTTGTGTTCTTGAAGGTTTTGAACAAAAACATAAAATTTAACACTACGGATTCAATATAACACCGAATCCGTTCATTTAAAGTTTGGTCTCTTCGTATCAACATGCATAATCAAATAAGAGTGGAAATTTTACAAAAACATTTATGTTTGACATATTAAAATCACGTATAAGGTCATATGGCCATAACCTATACTCTGTAAGTTTTGAGCAACATATACGACATGTTTTATGATACTGAAGATATGGTTTACATAATATATATATAATCAAATACGATATGGTAACATTTAACACATACATAAACTCATAATCATACACTTTCCCAATTACAGAGACTTTACAAAAGCTTTGAAAGCCATTTTCATGAAAACTAAACCACGTAAATTTAGAATTTGGGAAGGAGAAGATTACCTTGAGTGTAAAGCGTAGATTAGAAAACTCAGATGTTTCTTCAATTACCCACTCTTAATCTCCTTCTCAATATCTTAAATCTCTCTCGACAAACTCTCTCTCGATTATTCTCTGACTTAGCAAAATAATAAGAAAGAAAAGAGAATACGTTATAAAATAATCAATCGACGCCAAGCATTATGGTCAATTAACCCAATAATGGGTAAATCGCTTCCAACCACTACTAGGGCCTTTATTTGGCAAGCCTTAATTGATTCAAAATAATTTAATTTAATAAATCTCTTATACTATAGTTTAAATCGTGTCACACCCAATTATACAATAACTCAAATATATTATTTAATTTAATATAAATAAAATATAATAATTTCTCATAAATTCACATAGTTAATAATTAATTTTCTCATTAATTACTTATATCAAATTATTAAATCTCTAATTAATTATTAAATTAATTAAAATAACATTAGGCTTATTAAATATTTCTTTTAATTCAATAAGCTCACATAATTACATACTTGAATAATAATTATTCTCCACATTAATTTAATTAATATAACACATATAATTAAATTAATCTATCAATATCAGCATCAATTAATTATTTAATCTAATAATTAAATCATCGAAATTATTTATTTAATTCAATAAATATTAAGAATTAAATTATAAAAATCTCGTTCATTCACATCTTTCCCCCTTAAAAGGATTCTGTCCCCAGAATCACGACTCAATAATTTCGACCCGTAACACATGCCACACTAGGCATTTCTCAATTCTCAATCCTCATATAACTTCAATTTACACTAATTGAATTACTCATCTTACCACACATCAATATTTCTATTCAAATAAATATTCATTCTCTTATGTTTAAATAATTATTAAATCATGAATTTCTAGGTTCTTATAGGATCATCTCTTCGTACCATGTATTGTGCACAAACATCTAAATGCTAACGCGTTCATAATCCCCTATATTAGGGTTGTTCGTCTCAGTTTGAGTTTAGGATTTCCGCATTAAAGAAAGTTTAGTTTGGATTCGCTTAACAGTGATTCTAGAATTTTAGAACACTCATCAATTATAGATTAGTCCAATCAATAAAGGTTTATTTGTTATTCGAAGGTTCAGCATGATAATATAAGATTGAACAATGATATTTAAGACAAAGATTGAATATCAACAATATACAGATGAATAGATATTGCATATACAAAGTATTACATCCAAAAGAGCTAGAAAATCTCATTTGAAACAATGAATTTGGGCAATTTATGCTTTGGATAGCAAGAAACAAAAGTTAGGAACTTGCTCAATAAAAGTTTAAAGATAAGAAACTTGCATAACGATATCAAGTTAGAAATATGAAACTTGTTCATTGTAAAAGAATTAGAATACAAGAGCTTACATAATTGTAAACAAGATAGAACCAGGAAACTTGTTCATCACAAAAATAAGGTTTAGGAACTTGCATAATGAAAAGTTAGGGTTAGAGAACTTGCCTCGTGCATTAGCTACACAATTATAATAAACGTTCGCCAAACACCCTACATATACCATTAGAGTTTCATTATCGATTAGCTATACTATCATTAACCTTATAGGTTAAATTCACCATCTTAGTTAAGTTATAACCTTTCACTTAAGGTCTAACCATATTGGTCAACTACACAGCACGAATCTGAAAACTCACTTATATATAATGTAAAGCTTTAGTGTAAGACCCCAACTTTTTCTAAATAAAATTGAATTTCCTCTAATTATTATTGTGAATAATAAGGTGTTAATTAGATATAATACTTTGGTTATGGGCGAAATGTGCAAATTTTGTAAAATAAGCAAGTGGTTATAAAATATTCATTTTGTCGGGGAATATTCATTTGGTCGTGGAATATTCTTGATGTCGGAGAATATTCGCATTTATCACCAGCAAATGACCATTTAATGGGCCCATAACGGAAAACGGTCGGATGAAGAAAATGACAAGTTTGAGTTTTTATAAATAACTACAGTAATGGTTACCATTAACACTATTGAATATCCTAAGTGGTTAAAAATACGTGAATACGCCGTTGTTGCATACAAGAGTACCGGTGATTGCACAATATTTTTGAATTATTGATTCTTACGTAAGAAGGCACTACTCAATAATTATTACAGTAATTACTGTTCAATATTTTATTTTATTGATTCAATAATTGCTACGTTGATATTTTATATTATTGTTATTTCAATAATTATCACTGCACAATATCTCTATTATCAGATCAATAATTCATATTATTTGAATAATATTGTTAGATAGCATTATTGGCAATGTCTAAGGAAGTTCTGTCTAGGAAAGGGGTTTGGTCACCTAATTGCACGCCAATAAGGAGAAATCCTTATCGGAAAGCCCCATCTTTCCTGGGAACGACCTGGTTGTCATAATTGTGATTCTGTAATATTATTTGTGAATAATTAATTATTGATTTATATGATAAGGAAATATTTATTTTATGTGGATATAAATGATGGATTTATTTATTTTATGTGGTTATAAATGAAGAAATTAATGATGGGTGTTTTATCAGTATTTTTTCGAAATGGAGGTATTAAAAATCGTCCGTATGTGGATTTCGGGCATTTTTTGTTTAGAAATTGGAAAAACTTAAAGCTACAAAGTTGTAGAGAATTTAATTTCCTACGGAATGGACATAAAATACATATTTTTCTGATAAAAAGGCTATTTATTATGAATTATTGAAGTTTCAAAAATTAAATATTTTTATTAAAATTATAGGTGGGACCACTTTTGTTTTTTGAAAACATGTGGGTCAAATTTTTTCAATGATTGCATGCTCCAGCTTGTTCAGCAAGTGTGGGCGTAGAATGAAGAAAAAAAAATAATAATATTTTATTATTTAGTCTGCTTTGGTATTCTAGCATTTTCCTATAAATAGGGTGCTTAGTTAGAATTGAAAATCACACCAAAAACAAGTTTTCTCTCTCTAAATATTATGTAAGACCCCAACTTATTATTAATGAAATTTAATTTTCTCTATTTATTATTTTGAAATAGTAAGTGTTGATTTGATTAATGTGGATAGTTATGGGTAAAATACGCAAATATTTCAAAATAAGCAAGTGGTTATAAAATATTCATTATTGTTGGGGAATATTCGCTGGTCGTGGAATATTCAGATCTGTTTGAGAATATTCGATGACGGCACAGCAACCATGTGGGGCCCCATAACGAAAAAAGCGATTGGAGGAAGAAAACGATAAGAATAAGTTGTTTAAAAATAACTACAGAAGTTGTTATCAAGTTATCACCGTTAAAATACTCGGTGGTTAAAAACACAAAGAAGACACGGTATTGCACCAATTATTGATTCTTACGTAAGAAGGCACTACTCAATAATTGTTACGAAAGTAATTACTGCTTCAAAGATTTTATTTTATCGATTTAATAATTGCTCATTGATATTTTATATTATATTGTTGTTTCAATAATTGTCATTACACGTATTTTTTCATTATCGAAGCAATAATTCATATTATCTGAATAATATTATTAGATAACATTATTGGCAATGTCTAGAAAGTTCTGCCTAAGAAGAGGTTTGATCACCTAATTGCGCTACCAAAGAAAGAGAAATTCTTATTGAAAGCCCCTCTTCCGGAACTACCGGTTGTCAAGATTGTGATTACGTAATATTATTCGTGAATAATTAATTATTGATTTATATGATGAGAAAAATATTGATTTTATGTGGATATAGATGGAGAAAATTTTTAATGTGACAATTGTTGAAAATTAAAATTTTATCTTTTTCTCGATAAAATAAGTCATTTAAATATATTATTATATTTTTAATAATATAATAATGGTGATATTTTACAATGAATGTGGGATATATGAGTATATGTGGAGGAGTATTTTTGTTACCAAAAATATTTAAAGCATGTTTTATGTGTTTGGGACCCATTCTTGATCGAAATTTGATTATTACTTGTAAAATCGTCTGCTTGTGGATTTCGGTCCAATTTCTGTTTGGAATTTGGAAAAACTTTCTTCCGTAAAGTTGTAGAGAATTTAATTTCCTATAAAAACTCGCGTGATTCAATTTTCTGATAAAAGGGCTATTTATTATGAATTATTAAAGTTTCGGAGTTCCAAAATAATTAATTTTTGGAAGTATAAAATATTTAAAATGACAAAAACGTTTTTGTCATTGTTGTGGGTCTTACATGTGTTAGAAGTGGCTGAATTCAGATCCTTAGAAGTGGGCGTAGGAATTGTAATATTAATATTAATATTTTAATAAATTTTCTACTTTGGTGTTCTAAGCATTTTCCTATAAATAGGTGCTTAGGTTAGAATTGAAAATCACACCGTAAATTAAAGTTTTCTCTCTATATTATCGAAATGATTCTTGTGAGTATTTTGAGTATACTTTGAGTATTGTTATACTATGCAAGTTCAAGTTATAAATTTATATTCTGTTTCAAATTTAGTAATCGATCTTTTGAGGTAAGGGATATTATTTTTAATGATATTATTTATTCTAATATCATTATGCCAAGTATTGATCTGAACTTTTAATCAAATTTGGAACTTTTAGTGTCTGGGGTTACTTATTCACGATACTTACACTTATTCACGATATCTGATCTTATTCACGAATACTTCAGACTATTCATCTAAAAATGAAAATTTTCCTTTTCGTCCAAAATATCTATTCTCGGATACTAGCTCGATTGTATCCATGTTTTGATCATTCTTGAATTTTACACCACTATGATTATTTTTGAGGTATTTTGGACATGGATAAAACAAAGTACTAATCCTTAATCCTTAATCCTTGTCATTTTGTTTCACCGGATTAGTTCTTTAAAAATATTTGTCATCATCCCCGCCTTTTAAATGATGATATTATTGAATATCTTTGGCTCAGAGTGCAAAGATGAATGATTTCGATGAATATCTTTGGCCCGTAGTGCAAAGATGAACAAGTGTTTAGATGAACATGACCAATCGATGAATATCTTTGGCTTGTAGTGCAAAGATGAATATTTGATTCCAGATATATATTGATTCATGTTACAGGGGATAAAAGATAGACGATGAACTTTTAAATTCATATATAGAAGATAGTAGTTTGCATTCTCTACTTAACTCTTCTAATGAATTATTATTTCATTATGCTAATATTGATTTAAAACTTGTTGTCTATTGTATTCTATTAGATTTTTCCCTCGTTGAAGACTAACAATAATTTGTTGTATATTATCTTAGTCATAATATTCTTTACCGGGGCTAGTTGAGCTCACCCTTTTCTTTTTGTTCCATTTTTTTCTCGTGAGGCGAGAATATAGCGAGTACGAGCTCGGGGTATGGAATGAAGGTTCTAGAGAGAGTTGTTTAGTAGTCCTCACCATTTTGTAAAATAATGTATCAATAAATGTGATGAGGATTTATTTGAGTATAGATATCGCTCTAGAAAATAATATTTGTATTCAAACTCACGCTTTTATTGTTGTAATAATAAAGTTGTAGTTATTTACATACATGTATTGACAACTCGTAATGGGTGATGTATACCTATTTTGGGGCGTCCACAGCTGGTATTAGAGCTTAGGATATGATCTCAGCGGAGTGAGATCTAGAATAGAACTAGGAGGGGAGAGACGAGTAAATCCTTCGCTAGTGTGTCTTACCTAAGCTTATTTGTTAGTTGGTTAGTATATAGGGATATTATGTGATATATTGATTTCCTTAATTAACCCTTGTTTTATGACAATGATTTGAGAATGTCGATCGAGAATATTAACAAAGGAGTAAATGAGACCGTGGAGACGCTTTGTACTCACCAACGAGGAGAACGGTAACAGTCGGCAATGTTCCTCCCGTGTGAACAACACCACCGAAAGCGAGATGATGAACGAGGATGTTTAGAAGCTTTTTGCGCTTCATGCAAAATCGCACGAGGGAGACTCGTGTTCAAAATACAAAAGGAAATGATAACAATTCACGGTTGTCACATGCCAAGCGCTTCAAAGAGTTGGGACCACCGAATTTAAGGGAAAGCGAGATCCGATCACGGGCGGAAACATGGGTCAAGCAAATTACCAAGATATTCGATGTCTTGGGATGCACGGAGGAACAGAAGGTTCCATTCGCCACCTTTACGTTCCGCGTGGCGGCAAGACCTCATCGGTGGGAGTCTCTGTGAAGCGTACCCATCCAACCAAGACCAAAGATGTCTTGGAAGACATTTGAAACTATTTAATGACAAATACTTTCTCGAAAGTGTTCGCTATATGAAGGAAGTGGAGTTCATCAGATTAGAGCAAAACAACATGATTTGTCTCAAAGACGAGGCAAAGTTTGCATAGTTATCCGTGTTTGCACCTCATTTGGTAGAGAATGAGGAACGTGATGACGCGATGTTTCTTAGAGGTTTGAAACTTCGGATACGTCAAGATCTCATTTCTCATAAATTTTCTCTCTATTCGGATGTTGTAAACATGGCCCAATTATTAGAGCGAGATAACGAGTACTGTCCAACCGAGGACCACAACCAGATCATAATTTAGATGGCAACAAAAAAATAACGACGACCAACCAAATGAGAAAGAAAAAGACGGACAAAAATGGTAACCACTCCGTGGTAATCATGGCCATGAGAATAGAAGAAGCGAATCGGAGGAGATTTTAAAAGGGAGATTCAACAACGACAATATGAAAATGGCAAAGACCAAAGAAGAATCGGTTCCAAGGGAGGAGGAACGACCACCGGTCGTATGCTACAAATGCGTAAAGAGGGACATATCACCAAACCGCCTACAACAGCTCAAGGTATTCTATAATTGTGGAAAGGAAGGACATATCGCTCGGGATTGTATCAGAAGGTAGCGAAACCTAGTTCAATGGGGACGGTGACTCAAAAGATTGTCCCCGAAAAGTCAAAGTCAATTTCCTCGAAGAGCGTTTGTTGTGATCGTCAAATGCGAGAACCCAAACGAGGTGATCACGGGTAAGCTAATCATAAATTCTTGTGAATTTTATACTTTACTAGATACCTGCATATACCCATTCATTTATCTCTCCTACTTGTGCTCAACATTTAAATTTGACTCGGAAAATTAGACTTTGACCTATCTGTGGAAACTCCGTTAGAGAAACTTTCATCACATCCATTTGCTTATAAATCTTGTTTGATTCAAGTTGGCACCATCACCTTACCTGTTGACCTTATCTCTTTAAAGATACTTGCTTTTGATGTGATTTTAGGGATTGATTGGTTAATCTACTCATCATGCCAAAATTGATTGTTTTCGTAAGGTTGTTAGTTTTCATATTCCTAACCAACCCGTTGTTCAATTCAAGCAACTAAACCATTAAAATCAATCACCGTCATATCTAATCATAAAGCTATTCGCTTATTGAAAAACGGATGTCAAGCTTTCTTAGCCCATGTTATGGATTTGAATAAAGACACGCCAAATTTGAATAATATTCCTGTTGTTATTGACTTTCCCGACGTATTTCTCAAGAACTTCCTGGCCTACCCCCCGTAACGTGAAGTTGAATTCTTTATTGATCTTGAACCCGGCACAAAGCCCATTTCTAAAACCCCATATCGAATGGCTCCTATTGAACTTCGTGGAGTTAAAGGTCCAACTACGTGAGTTGTTGGACATCGGGTTTCATTCGTCCTAGTACATCTCCTCGGGGTGCTCTTGCTTTATTTGTAAAGAAGAAAGACGGGAGTATGCGACTTTGTATCGACTATCGAATTGAACCATGTCACTATCAAGAATAGGTATCCTCAGACTCGTATTGATGACTTGTTTGACCAAATTGCAAGGTGCACAATTCTTTTCAAAATCGATCTTCGCTTCGGATATCATCACCAAGATTAGAACCGAGGATATTCCAAAGACCGCATTCGTAACCCAGACGGGCATTATGAATTCTTAGTCATGTCTTTTCGGACCGACTAATGCTCCTGCTGACTTTCATGGATATGATGAATCGAGTATTCAAGGAATATTTGGATCAATTCGTTGTTGTCTTTATTGATGACATCCTCATATATTCCAAAAGCCGTGAAGATCATGAGCACCATTTGAAGCTAGTACTCCAAAGGCTTCGTGAAAACAAGCTTTACGCCAAGTTAAAGAAATGCGAGTTCGCTCGAGGAAGTAGCATTCCTTGGGCACGTGGTGTCGAAACATGGAGTATCCGTGGACTCCTCGCCAAGATTGAAGCAATACAAAGTTGGGAGCAACCGAACTCTCATGACCAAAGTACGAGCTTTTCGGGCTTAGTCAATGTTATTATCGGAGATTCGTGGAAGGATTTTCTCGAATCACTACTCCATTAACTCAAATGACCAGAAAAGATATAAAATTCGTATGGAACGAGGAATGCGAGAAGAGTTTCCAAGAGCTCAAGAGAGACTCATTTCAAAGACTGTTTCTAACAATACCATCTGGTTTGGATGGATTTGTTATCTCACAAATGATGCTTCGCAAAAGGGTTAGATGTGTTCTCATGCAACGTGGGAAAGTCATAGCCTATGCCTCATGACAACTTAAAGAGTATGAGAGGAATTATCCTACTCATGATCTAGAGTCAGCGATAGTCGTTCGCGCTAAAGATCCGGAGGCACTATCTATATGGGGAGAAAGTGGAGATATATTCGCACCATAAAAGCTTCAAATATTTCTTCACGCAAAAGGAACTCAACACGCAACGCGACGTTGGCTCGAGTTGTTGAAAGATTACGACCACACTATTCAATACCATCCTGGAAAAGCGAACGTGGTAGCTGACGCATTAAGTAGAAGATCATATTCAGGAGTGAGTGCGATGATGTCAAGTATACGCATAGAGCCAACTTTAATAGAAAAAGTTAAGGTTGCTCAAGCCACCGACCCGGAGCTGATGCATATGAAGAAGAAAGTAAAAGAAGGTGTTATTCCAGAAGTGAGAATTGATGAAGAAAGAATACTTCGAGTCCACCTGCACTTTGTGTCCCTAACGACTCGATTTTGAAGTACAAGATTATGATGGAGGCACACAATACACCATTTGCAATCCATCTCGAAGTACCAAAATGTATCGTGATCTTCGACATACATTTTGGTGGAACAATATGAAGAGAGAGATTGCAAAGTTTATCTCAATGTGTTTAACTTGTCAACGTGTAAAGGCGAGCATCTAGTACCTAAGGGTCCGTCAGCAACCACTTGAGATTCCGAAATGGAAGTGGGAACACATTACCATGGATTTCAAGACGGGTCTTCCTACGGCTTCTCAAGGCATTAATGCTATTTGGGTTATTGTTGATAGATTAACCAAGTCTGCTCATTTCTTGCCGATATGGGAGACTTATTCTCTTAAACGTCTTGCTAGTATATATGTAAATGAGATTGTGAGGTTGCATGGCATGCCAGTATCCATAGTTTTGGATCGTGACCCAAGATTCACTTCAAGATTTTGGGTTAGCTTGCAAAAAGCTATGGGCACGGATTTACGATTCGATTCAAGATACCATCCTCAAACGGACGAACAATCAGAGAGGACTATTCAAACTCTTGAAGATCTATTAAAACTCGTGTCCTAGACTTCAAGGGCGCTTGGGATAAGTATTTACCATTGGTGGAATTCTCCTACAACAACAAAGTATCGAATAAGTATAGGTGTGGCTCCATTTGAAGCATTATATGGACGAAAGTGTCGCTCAAAGATATGTTGGGACGAGGTGGGTGAAGCAACATTGTTGGGACCCGAGTTGGTACGTATGACTACGGAAAAAGATCCAAATGATTCGACAACGATACAAACCAAGACAAGATCGACAAAAGAGTTATGCGGATCTTCATCGAAAGGACGTGGAATTTAGTATGGGGATCATATATTGTTGCGAGTTGCTCCATGGAAGGGAGTTACAAGATTTGGGAAGAGAGGAAAGCTCAATCCACGATTTATTGGTCCATTTCAAATTCTTGACCGAGTAGGAAATGTAGCCTATAGACTCGCGCTACCTCCTAGTATGTCTCGTGTTCATAATGTGTTTCACATATCCAGACTTCAATAAATATGTGAAAGACCGAACCATGTTATAGAGTTAGAACCGGATGAGATAGTCAAGACTTAACGATGAGGAGGTACCACAAGATCTTGGATAGGAAGGAGCATGTCCCACGCTAAGAAAAGGTCATACCACAAGTTAAAGTTTTGTGGAGGAATCATGCTATAGAGGAAATGACCAGGGAATTAGAAACGAAAATGAAAGCGAGGTATCCTCACCTTTTCGAAACACTGTGTACGTCACGCCAATTTCGAGGACGAAATTTCATAATGAGGGGAGGTTGTAAGACCCCAACTTATTATTAATGAAATTTAATTTTCTCTATTTATTATTTTGAAATAGTAAGGGTTGATTTGATTAATGTGGATAGTTATGAGTAAAATAATCAAATATTACAAAATAAGCAAGTGGTTATAAAATATTCATTATTGTTGGGGAATATTCGCTTGGTCGTGGAATATTCAGATCGTCAGGGAATATTCGCATTTACCTGCCGCAAATGCATGTAAAATGGCCCCATAACGAAAAAGTGATTGGAGGAAGAAAACGATAAGAATAAGTTGTTTAAAAATAACTGCCAGAGTTGTTATAAGCGTAATCTTGTTAAAATACTCAATGGGTTAAAACACAAGAGTATCACCTGTATTGCACCAATTGTTGATTCTTACGTAAGAAGACACTACTCAATAATTGTTACATGAATTACTGCTCAAAGATTTTATTTTATTGATTTAATAATTGTCACGTTGATATTTTATATTCTTCATTGTTTCAATAATTGTCATTACACAAGATTTTCATTATCGAAGCAATAATTCATATTATCTCAATAATATTATTAGATAACATTATTGCAAATGTCTAGAAAGTTCTCGCTCTAAGGAGAGGTTTGGTCACCTTATTATTGCGCTAGTAAGGAGAAATTCTTATTGAAAGCCCCTATTTCTTGGGAACCGCCGGTTGTCACGATTTGTGATTCTGTAATATTATTCGTGAATAATTAATTATTGATTTATATGATGAGGAAAATATTGATTTTATGTGGATATAGATGGAGAAAATTTTTTAATGTGACAATTGTTGAAAATTAAAATTTTATCTTTTTCCGATAAAATAAGTCATTTAAATATATTATTATATTTTAATAATATAATAATGGTGATATTTTTACAATGAATGTGGGATATATGAGTATATGTGGAGGAGGAGTATTTTTGTTACCAAAAATATTTAAAGCATGTTTTATGTGTTCATGGACCCCATTTCTTGACCGAAATTTGATTATAGCACGTAAAATCGCCTGCTTTGTGGATTTTGGTCAATTTCTGCTTGGAATTTGGAAAACTTTCTTCTCGCAAAGTTGTAGAGAATTTAATTTCCTATAAAACTCTCGAGATTCAAATTTTCCGATAAAAGGACTATTTATTATGAATTATTGAAGTTTCGAGTTCCAAAATAATTAATTTTTGAAGTATAAAATATTTAAAATGACAAAACGTTTTTGTCATTGTTGTGGGTCTTACATGTGTTAGAAGTGGTGAATTCAGATCCTTAGAAGTGGGCGTAGGAATTGTAATATTAATATTAATATTTTAATAAATTTTCTACTTTGGTGTTCTAAGCATTTTCCTATAAATAGGGTGCTTAGGTTAGAATTGAAAATCACACCAAAAATTAAAGTTTTCTCTCTCTATATTATCGAGTGTATTCTTGTGAGTATTTTGAGTATACTTTGAGTATTGCTATACGGTGCAAGTTCAAGTTATAGCTTTATATCCTGTTTCAAAAATAAGTCTTGATCTTTCGAGGTAAGGATATTATTTTTTAATGATATTATTTATTCTAATATCATTATGTCAAGTATTGATCCGAACTTTTAATCAAATTTGGAACTTTTAGTGTCTGGTTACTATTCACGATATCTCAAGACTATTCACGATATCTGACTTATTCACGAATACGGTACTATTCATCGAAAAATGAAAATTTTCCTTTTAAGTCAAAAATATCTATTCGGATACTAGCTCGATTGTATCCATGTTTTGATCATTCTTGAATTTTACACCACTATGATTATTTTTAAGGTATTTTTGGACATGGATAAAACAAAGTACGAATCCTTAATCCTTAATCCTTATCATTTTGTTTCAATCGATTCGCTTCTTTAAAATATTTTTCATCATCCTCGATCTTAAATGATGATATTATTGAATATCTTTGGCTTCAGTAGTGCAAAGATGAATGATTTCGATGAATATCTTTGGCCAGAGTGCAAAGATGAACAGTGTTTAGATGAACATAACTAATCGATGAATATCTTTGGCTGTAGTGCAAAAGATGAATATTTGATTCCGATATATATTGATTGATGTTACAAGGATAAAAGATAGACGATGAACTTTTAAATTCATACATAGAAGATAGTAGTTTGCATTCTCTACTTAACTCTTCTAATGAATTATTATTTTCGCTTCTGTAATATTGATTTAAAACTTGTTGTCTATTGTATTCTATTAGATTTTTCCCTGTTGAAGACTAACGATAATTTGTTGTATATTATCTTAGTCATAATATTCTTTATCGGGCTAGTTGAGCTCACCCTTTTCCTTTTTGTTCCATTTTTCTTCTCGGGAGGCGAGAATATAATGAGTATGAGCCTGGGGTATGGAATGAAGGTTCTAGAGAGAGTTGTTTAGTAGTCCTCACCATTTTGTAAAATAATGTATCAATAAATGTGATGAGGATTTATTTGAGTATAGATATTGTCTAGAAGATAATATTTGTATTCAAACTCACAGCTTTCTTGTTGTAATAATAAAGTTGTAGTTATTTCATACCATGTATTGACAACTCAGAATGGGTGATGTATACCTATTTTGGGGGTGTCACATATTATCGAGCATATTTTGTGAGTATTTAGATACTTTGAGAGTTTCTATTCAAAGGTCTGAGTTTCCTTCTTGCTTACATCCGATATTCTAGTCAGAAATACTGTTCTTTTGAGGTAAGAGATGTTATTTTCTTCGTAAATGATATTATTTTCTTCAATATCATTATACCGAATTATTGGTATGGATTTTATTGTGGAATTTCTACCTTTTTGTGTCGGGGTTACTAATTACGATATCTAAGACTATTCAATTAGAAAAATGAAATTTTCTCCTTTTGTCCAAGATGTCTATTATGGTTACTATCTTTGATTGTATCCATGTTTTGATCTTTATTTTGATTTACCTTCATAATTGGTTATTATGGAGTATTATTGAACTTGGATAAACTGTAATACGAATCTCTAATATTTGTCATTTTGTCTCACTGGATTCGTTTTCTTTAAGATATTTTTCATCATCCTCAGTCCTAAATGATGATATTATTGAATATCTTTATTTGTAGTGCAAAGATGAATGAATAAGTGATGAATATCTTTGTCCCCAGTAGTCTGCAAAGATGAACAGTGTTGAGATGAACATGATCATCTGGTGATAGAAATGAATATCTTTGGCACATAGTGCAAAAGATGAATATTTGATTCAAGATGTATATTGATTGATGTTACAGGGATAAAATATTGATGATGGAATTTTAAATCTTAGAAGATAGTAGAATTCATTATCTACTTGACTCTTCTAATGGATTGTTGTTTCCGCTGCAGTTGTTTATCTAAAACTTGTTGTCTATTATGTTCTATCAAATTTTTCCCTGTTAAAGACTAATGATAATTTATTGTATATTATCTTAGTTATAATATTATTTATTGGGCTAGTTGAGCTCACCCTTTTCCTTTTTGTTCCATTTTTCTTCTCAAGAGGTGAGAACATAGCAGAAACTAGCCGGGGTATGGAGTGATGGTACAGGATAGTTATTTTAGTAGTCCTCGCTATTTTGTAAAATAGTGTATCAATAATTGTAATAAGGACTCCTTTTGAGTTTGTATACTGTCTATTAGACAATATTCGTATTCAAACTCACAGTATATGTGTTGTCGTATTTTGCACGACAATTGTATTACTGAAGTTGTATTTGTTTCTGTACCATGTATTTGGCAACTCAAAATAGGTGATGTATACCTATTTTGGGAGCGTCACATTTAGCATTCAATTCTCACCTCTAACTCTTACAACCACTTAGTTTCAATCATTATATAACTTGTTAAGTAAATACTTAAAATCTTCATATTTGGTATTACAATGCACTATAATATGTTATTATATCATATAAAATGATTAACATTTTATCATGCATACTAGACTAGATTAGGTCAACACATCATGGACTGAAACTTTAAAAAAATTGTTTTACGGATTTGCTTTCGAGGGGCGGCCTTGAAGCTTAGCAAGCCACCTTAACTTGCCGTAGGCTGCATCGGGTGCTCAATCTCAGAAACCCAACATGTGTAGTTGCACTATTTCTGCCTTTGGTAAATTCGGATCTTAGAAATTGGATCTTATTGTAAAATGATTTTATTAAATTAAATAATAATAAAATTCTTTTCTATGTGTTATCAAGATGGTTGTCATTGTATAACCTATTGATGATAGAATGTCGAAGTATTTGAGCTACGTTGATGAATTAAAGTATTTGAATTTCCAAGACGAAAATAAAAGTTTTCTGAGAAATTTTCCGAAAAACACTATTCATCGGTATTTGCTCGGGATATATTTTTGAATTTCTGAGAAATACGTAATGATGGAATAACAAGGTAAGATGGATTATGTAATAAAAATCTAGTTATGGAAAATGTAATATTTCGCTTGCGGACTTAATTTATAAACGTTAAGGAAGGCGAAATAGTAATGAAAAAGAAATAATGGTATGATACTTTGGTATTGTACAAAGTAATGAAAACGAGTATAATACGAAGTATTATACGAGTTTGTATGAAGGATGAAATATCGTATATAAATTCTATATGAATTAGAATACGAAAATAATACATAAACTATATGTATTAAGTAATGTTAATGGACTTGGAAAGGTTGATTGGAATTAATACAAGTCCAAGTGAATTAAAGGGAGAGGCCCAATTATTAATTAATGAATCAATTAGTGTTTATTAATGCAAAGCCCAAAGTTTGATTTATTCGTAAGCCCAAACTAGAATCCATGAGTTGTATGACCCATGGGGCAAACCATATTAATATGGTTAATATGTGGTGACTAAGTTAATGTAATGATCAAGTATTAGAGTAATGACCAAGACTAATGAAGTGGTGGTCAAATAAAGGGATAAGTTTTGTGATTTGCAAGTAATGAATAGTAAGGAGGTGGCATAAGGAGGTGGGATTATTTTAAAGACCAAACTACCCCCAACTTTGGAAAATCTATAAATAGAGGATGCATACAAGCCATTTGTTAGTTGTTCAAATAATCCAAAGATTATAAAGTGCTTAAGTGTTAGAGAGAATAAGCTACAATAAGTCACTTCCATAAGAAAGAAGAAGAAGAAGCAACTTACCAAGAATTCAAAAGTAAGACTTCTTCTCTAAATTATCTTCTATCTCTAACCATGATAGGTTGATAAGAAAAGTTTGGATTAAGAAACATGGATGTTAAGAAGTAAGAAGAATGAGTAAGAAATGAACTTAAGCCACATAAGTTGGCAATAAGTCATTTGAACTTATAAAAGTTATAAACTTATTATAAGTTAACCTTGAATATTAGTATGAAAATTATGAACTTGTAAATGAGTTAATTAAGGGAGTGATATGGATGTAAAGGAAAGTATATGATCATATGTATCATGTATACCTAAGTAAAGTTATATGTGAAGAAAATGTAAAGTATGATAATTAAGAAACTTTAATTGTCATAAAATCATGAACAATAAAATCTTAAGTAGTTTATAATTTGACAAGTTATAAGCTCATGAGGAATAAGTCAAAAAATCCAACAATAAATATAGGTTGTTGTAATAAGTATGTTAAGATGTTCACATGATGAATGGAGTTCATTTGTAATGTTGAACAAATCATAAGAATGAAGATTTGCTTAGAAATTGCATTGGGCGATAATCGTCGAATTAAGTAAAATTCTCGAAATAGAAGTCAAATTTTGTGTTTGAACTCGGAACCATTGTTTTCCAATGGAGACAAGTCATATTTTGCATTTAAGAGTTGCGGACTCGAAAATGACCGGATTTCGACTTAGAACGAAGAAACGAGCGTTGAACGTTCACGAACGTTTATCGTTTTCGTTAAAAATGAACCAATAGGTGAATTTTTAGTAAACGAAGTCAAATAGATAAAATTCTTGCATGAACGCATAGATTACGTAATTTGTGAACCGTTGGCTTTTGAGCGAGCCAATTCGGACTTATAACTTGAAGAAGTTATGCGTCAGGAAGTTCACAAAAAAATTCAAAAGCTGAAATTTTTTTCTAGTGCACGAGTTGGCGTCATGGCTCCAACCCTAAACTAAAAGCGATCCATGCATGCATGCATAACGATGTCCGAAAACACTGCTCTGAGAGTTTCGCCCGCAGCGTGAACTATAATACAATTTGTGGCGCCCTTATTATTCCGTATAATACAATCTGAAAAATCTTACGGTGTGTGGCGTACAATAGCGCGACCCGATAAATAAGGACTCACGCATGACGCCGATCTCGAGAACAAGGATGGTAATGAATGTTTCTAAAATACAAAGAAAGGAAAGCTAATTGATTTAAAAGTAAACACAACTTAAGGAATGTAATGTAACATTGTTTAAACTTTGTTAAACCTTAAGGATGTTGTATAAAGGTTGAGATAACCTAATTCGAATATAAATCAAGGATAATGATAAGCGGAGCAGATATATAAGCAATCTAATACTCAATTAGATTGAGATGAAGGTATGATATAGTCATATATACATACTTGATTATATGTGATCTAATGTAAGGCCTTATGTGATCATGTATTGTAGAGACTTGAAAGACTTGAACATAAAGTTAATATCTCGTAGCGACGCCTTTAAAAGCAAGTATTCTAACTCTTGTCTCGAGTTCAATCTGAACAAGTTTTTGAAGTTCATGTATTCTTTTCGCATGAATTGAGGTATGTTGAAGTTAAAGCCAATTCCTTTGGCTAGACTTGATGTATTGATAATCTATTCATTTATTATCAAATGTTGTTATCTTTTGTCAACTACTTGATATGGTTTTCAAAAGAAGATTGAAATGTTAAACAAATGTTTTGTCGGTAAAAACGACGGCAGCGTGAGGTTGCCAAATGCTTAAGCGTGCATATGTTTAATGGATGTAGTGTTGATCAACATAGAGTACAATAGGTTTGATCACCTAGAAGTGCTCGTAAGTAATATCGAGACTTCTGGACTTGCTTCCGGGTTGTCCTTTTCTAATAAAGAATGAATACTCGAGGTCTTTGGCCAGGAGTGAATGTTTTACTAAATATTGTTATTATTGTAAAACATTTTGAAAGAAAAAAAGATGAAGTGCTATTTTGAATTATCAATAGTACTTCATAACTATTTTTCGATTATTGAAGATATCTGATTCGTATGTGTCAAGCATGTTGTTATTAAATTGTTATACTTGTTGAGCTAGTTATGCTCACTCTTGCTTGAACCATATGAATGCAACTAAAGACCTAAACGTCCAGAAGGATCGAAAAGGATAAAGGAAAAGCTAAAGGCGATTGTTAAGGCTATCTTGTAATAGTATAGGTCTATTGTTGTAATGTAATCGATATTATAACAACAAAGAACCTTTGTAATGGGAATAGAACACAGGAAATGTAAATATTACTTTAAATATATAGAAGTTATGTTAGTTCTTTGAGACTTTTCAATTGAATGAATGGATGAATGTTGTATGCGATATAGCACCATATGTGGGTTGGAAGATACCCGGATTTGGGGCCTTCTGAAGTTGGTATCAAAGCCTAGGTTATAAAACTTAAGGGGAAAGTAGAACCTTAAGTCATAACCTTAAGAAAGAATAAAGAAGTAAAAGATGAAAGTAACCCTATAAAAATGCATTATATTATGTTATGTATTTCTATTATTTTACTTGGCGTGTACTAATCAAACTATATTGTTTTATTATAGATGTCGGGAGAAAATGATATGTATAGAGATATATACATGTAGTGGCGAGGATTTGGTTAATCGGGTAGAGATACTACCAAATCCATAGCGATGGAACCGAGTTGGTGACAATCGAGTGCGGAGACTCGGACGATTTAGACTACATATACATATTTGATGGCATGCTAGAGGAGGAGGTGGAAGTGATGTCCTTTGACGAGTTCCACCTACGGAGGAGTTGTCTACGGGGAATCAATGAAGGCCTTTGTTTATATCGGTATTGGATAGGAATGTCCATTCTTGCCAAGAGGTTAAGGAGTTGAAAGAGGAACTCCAAGTATCAGTGAGAGACAAGGCTAACATGGAGGAATGTGGGAAGAGGAGCATGATGATAGGGTTTTAGCTAAGGACAAGGTCCGGAAGGCTGAAATGTGAAATCTTTGAGCTCAAGCGAGAGCTAAAGACTAAACAAAGATGAAGTTGGAGAGGATGTCCTATATACATAGGAGTTCTCATGTGGATTTCAATGAGGTAGTTGGGTATCGGATAAAGCGGGGACGGACCGACACATACTATCGATGAGAGATGTTATTAGCTTAGGTCCGGCGAAAGAAAGATTTTGAAAATGCCTCTAAATGGATGTAATCTAGCAATAGCTAGAGTAGATTAGATATGTAAATATTATGTATCTAGTAGTGACGTAAAACCCTCTTTTGTATAACAAAGGGTAGTCTTTGTAAATCCCAATTTTGGAAAGTAATTGCGGGATGGTAATGTAATCACTAAAAATTTGAGTAATGTAAACAATGTAGTGTTATACTACAAGTTATGAATCAATATAAGTCTTTTATGGAATATATTGAGTAATGAGTATGAGTTATTGTTTTATTACAAATAATAACAAACCAACAAGAATAAAGTAATAATGATGTGTTGTTTTCTTAACATTAAAATGCTGCCAAGAAGAAGACAAATGAAATGAAGGCACTAATGTTAACCAACCGGAGGTGGTCCGATTAATCAATCAAGAGTTCGTTAATCTTTTAACGGTTGCATTTAATAGAACGAGGGCTAATGTACCCATGATTCACCGGAGTAATCTGAGCTACTACTTTTAAGGATTTTAAAAGTGTAGGTCATGGAAGTTCAAAGGAACTACGGACCCTATAAAGCCAGACTTGGGTAAAAAAATCGAGAAAGCATTTGTAATAGCAAATGTTGAGGAGGTCAAAAGGTTGCCTTTGCAACCTATTTGATGAAAGAAGAGGCCAACTTACGGTGGGAGGCAAACCAAAGGGGCCGAGATATAGGAAACCTAACATGGGAGAGGTTCAAGGAGATTTTCTTGAGAACTATTTTCCCACAGTATCTGAGGAGGATGGAAATGAGGTTTCTTGAATTGAAACAGGGGATATGACAGTTCCCAGTATCTTTGCCAAGTTTAATGAATGGCACAATTTGCTCCACATCAAGTGGACCTTTGAAGTGAGAAAGGCTAGAAGATTGAGCGGGGCTTGAAACCACAGCTCTATAGCCTAATCTCTACGTGTTCAAAGTACTTCCTTTGGAACCATTCTAGAAAAGGCAATAATTGCTTAGAAGGTGGGAATGAGGCTCTCGGCCAGTATCCACAGGATAAGAAAAACAAGGGCAAGGTTGATGGAGGAACCAAGAAGAGGGGCCATCGATGGAAGTGGCAGCGGTCGAAAAGAGGAAGGGCTTTAACTCTAGAAATCTAGGAGTAAAACAAGGGGACTCTAAGAGGAGGATGGAGGCATAAAAAATGCTGGGGAAGACTCACTTAGGAGTCTATCTCAAAGGAAAGGCGGTATGTTATAATTATGGATGGAAGGGCATATTTTGCTTTAACTTGTCCAAATCAAAAAAAATTCACGGATGTTTTGTATGTGGATCAATGACCACATAGCAAAAAATTGCCGAAGAAGGGACAAGGAAATAAAGGGAACTAATAGCGGTAAGTTAGCTATTAATGGTCTAGCTTCAATAGGGGAAATCAATGGCCCGCACTTTTAATATGACGGATCCAAGATGCGGTGGCATCGGGGGATGTAGTTCTTGAGGTATTATTAGATCAACAATATAAATGCATACGTCTTTATTTGATTGGGTGCTACTTGTTCATTTATAGCATGTGATTTTGTTAGGCGACTAGAATTATTTCCGAAAAATTGCCTATACCTTTGAACATTAAGGTAGCAAACGAAGAGATAATTCTGTTGAAGATATTCATAGGAGTTGTTGCGTAGATATGCGTGGTTGTAAGTTATCGGTAGATTTAATCTGGAAATAAAGTTAGGAGAAGAATTTGACGTAATTCTCGAGAATGGATTGGTTGATTAACCATGGAGCAATTATAGATTGCCAAAAGAAATGTGTGAGCATCGGGGACGTTGAAGCAACCTCACCGTAGTATTTTACTGTAATAAATTGTCGGGACGTTAAATGTTGCCTTACGATGACACAAACTAGAAAACTTTTAAGGAAGGGATGTGTAGGTTACCTATGCCATGTTGTTGATACCCGAGTGGGAGCAACCATGGAACAAATACCTATAGTAAATGAATTCATGGATGTATTTCCAAGTGAGTTCTGGGTTTCTTCATGGGATAGGAGATCAAATTTGTGATAGACATTGTGCTGAGGAGCGGCACCGATCTCGAAGGGCACGTCATCTGCGTATAGGCTTTTGTGGAAATGAAAGAACTAATGGTTGAAATTACAAGAACTATTAGATGAGAAAGTACATTCAACCAAGTGTTTCTCAAGTAGAGGCACCCAGGGTGTTGTTTGTCGAAGAAAAATACGGATCGTTAAGGCTTTGTATCGACTATCGGGAGTTGAACAAGTTAACGATAAAGAATAAATACCCATTGCCGAGGATCGATGATCTCTTTGATCAATTGAAAGGGGCAAAAGTATTTTCTAAAATAGATTTCTGAGATGAGGTATCATCGGTTGAAGGTTAGGAAGGAAGATGTACCAAAGGCGCATTGAGACTCGTTATGGTCATTACGAGTTTACGGTGATGTCATTTGGGTTGAAGAATGCACTCTTTGCATTTATGGATATGATGAGCAGTGTTCAAACTATATTTGGACAAGTTAAATCATGGTGTTTATCGATGATATTCTAGTCTATTCTAAGGCGCTTGGAAGATCATGCTTGAACACTTAAGATTAGTGTTGGAGACACTAAGGAAGGAGAAGTTATATCTGAAATTCACCAAATGTGAATTTTGGTTGGAAAAAAGTCGATTTTTAGGTCATGTCATTGACGAGAGGGGGGATTCGGTGGATCTTCCAGCGAAGGTGGAAGCGATAATGAATTGGGAACAACCAAAAAGCGCCGGTAGAGGTGCAAAGTTTCCTAGGGTTAGCGGTACTATCGAAGATTTATCCAAGATTTTTGAAGATAGCTACCTCGTTGACTAATTTAACAAGGAAGATGGTGAAATACGTATGGATGGATAAATGTGAAGACAGTTTTCAAGAAGCGAAGAAAAGATTAAGTGAAGCGCTGTTTTGTCATTGCCGGATGACACGGAAATTTTGTAGTGTATAGTGATGCTTGTGATGAGGACTTGGTTGTGTGCTTATGCAACATGGCAAAATCATTGCGTATGCATCTCGGCGATTGAAGGATTATGATAAGTTTATCCTACTCATGATGCAGGCTGAACTGTGATAGTGTTTGCCCTAAAGATATGGAGACATTATCTTTATGGGGAAAAATGTGAGATATATCTCGGACCATAAAAAGTCTAAAGTATATCTTCACTCGGAAGGAGTTAAATATGAGGCAGAGAAGATGGCTAGAGTTGATAAAGGATTATGATTGTGAAATCTGTATCACCTGGAAAAGGCAATATAGTTATCGTCGGCGCTTTAAGTAGGAAGGGTTAGGAAAAGTTGTCTATGTTAACGGCTTAAAATGAGTTAATAACGAGAGATGGCTAGGATGGAAATAGAAGTAAAGATGCCGAAGTGATTCGAGGCAGATACTCTTTCTGACGGAGATGCAATCTACCATCGTGAAAAAGTCGAGGAAGTATAACTCAAGACCAGAGAAGAGTGTAACCAAATGAAGAAGCGGTTATCCGAGAAGGAAGATACTAAGTATAGTCTTGATAATGAGGATTATTAAGATTTGAAGGAAGAATTTGGATTAGAATGAGGCCAAAATTAAAGGAGCAAGTGTTACAAGAAGCTCATAGTTAAGGTACTCGATACATCTGGTAGCACTAAGATGTATCAAGACCTTGACGAGTTTTGGTGCCAAACATGAAGAGAGAAATAGCGAGTATGTGAGTAGGTGCTTGACTTGTCAAAAGTTAAGGCCAGAACATCAACGACCAGATGGCTTATTACGGTCATTGGAGATTCCGAAATGGAAGTGGGAGCATATCACGATGGACTTATTGGTGGGACTTTCAACAGACGAATAAAGTGCGATTAGATTTGGGTAATAGTGGACCGGTTGATGAAGTCGGCTCACTTTTTGCCAATTAGGGTCAAGTATAACTTTAGACCCGATTAGCTAAACTTTATGTTAAGAAATCATTTCCAGACATGGAGTACCGGTATCGATTGTGTCAGATCGTGATCCACGATTCACATCAAACTTTTGGAGGAGTTTGCAAGAACGATTGGGAAATGGTGGTGAAGTTAAGCACAACTTATCATCCACAAACCGATGGGCGGAAGCGAGAGAACAATTCAGACGTTAGAAGACATGTTGAGGTCTTGCGTCATGGATTTCAAGGGTAGTTGGGATGATCACTTACCACTAGTAGAGTTTGCATATAACAACAGTTATCATGCAAGCATAGGTATACTGCCATATGAAGCTTTATATGAAAGAAAGTGCAGAACACCTTTGTGTTGGGATGAGGTGGGAGAACGCCGGATGCTAGGACCAGAATTGGGGCAACAGACAACGGATGTGGTAAAGTTAATTCAGATGCGTCTCGTCACAGCTCAGGACAGGCAGAAGAAGTATGCCGACTTGCATAGACTAAGTCGAGAGTTTGAAGTGGGCTCGTATGTGTTTCTATAGGTATCTCCCTGGAAAGGAAAGATACGCTTTGGAAAGAAAGAAAGGAAAGTTAAGTCCAAGGTTTATAGGACCTTTTGAAGTATTAAAAGCGGGTGGGAGAGGTAGCTTATGTGATAGCATTACCTCCGGACCTAGAAACGAATACATAACGTGTTTCACGTGTCATATTACATCCATATAAAAAGCGGACTATAAGCATGTAATCGGTATGAGCCGATTCATATCGAGAAAGACTTAACATATGAAGAATTGGTCGATCACGGATCATTGATAGGAAGGAACAAGTTAGAGGAACAAGATAATACCATCATTAAAGGTAGTATGGAAGAACCACGATCTTTGAGGAAGCAACGTGGGAATTAGAAGAAAAGATGAAGAAAATTTTTCCCCATCTATTTGGTTAAAAAGTAAGGCGAGATTACGGGGACGAGAATCTTTATAAGGGGAAAGAATGTAACGGTAGAAATTCGGATCTTATTGTAAAATGATTTTATTAAATTAAATAATAATAAAATTCTATTCTATGTGTTATCAAGATGGTTGTCATTATATAACCTATTGATGTTAGAATGTAAATAGTATTTGAGCTACGTGGATGAATTAAAGTGTTTGAATTTCCAAGACAAAATAAAAGTTTTCCGAGAAATTTTTGAAAAATACTATTCATCGATATTTGCTCGGGATATATTTTTTGAATTTCCAAGAAATACGTAATGATGGAATAACAAGGTAAGATGGATTATGTAATAAAAATCTAGTTATGAAAAATGTAATATTTAAACTTGCGGACTTAATTTATAAACGTTAAGGAAGGCGAAATAGTAATGAATAAGAAATAATGGTATGATACTTTGGTATTGTACAAAGTAATGAAAACGTATATAATCTGAAGTATTATACTGAGTTTTATATGAAGGATGAAATATAGTATATAAATTATATATGAATTAGAATACGAAAATAATACATAAACTATATGTATATATTAAGTAATGTTAATGGACTTGGAAAGGTTGATTGGAATTAATACAAGTCCAAGTGAATTAAAGGGAGAGGCCCAATTATTAATTAATGAATCAATTAGTGTTTATTAATGCAAAGCCCAAAGTTTATTTAATCAAGCCCAAACTAGAATCCATGAGTTGTAATGACCCATAGGGCAAACCATATTAATATGGTTAATAATATGGTGACCAAGTTAATGTAATGACCAAGTTTAGGAGTAATGACCAAGACTTATAAGTGGTGGTCAAAGCATAGGATAAGTTTTGTGATTTGCAAGTAATGAATAGTAAGGAGGTGGCTTAAAGGAGGTGGGATTGATTTAAAGACTAAACTACCCTAACTTTGGAAAATCTATAAATAGAGGAGGCATACAAGCCATTTGTTAGTTGTTAAAATAATCCAAAGATTATAAAAGTGCTTAAGTGTTAGAGATAATAAGCTACATAAGTCACTTCCATAAGAAAGAAGAAGAAGAAGCTACTTACCAAGAATTCAAAAGTAAGACTTCTTCTCTAAATTATCTTTTATCTCTAACCATGATAGGTTGATAAGAAAAGTTTGGATTAAGAAACATGGATGTTAAGAAGAATGAGTAAGCAATGAACTTAAGCCACATAAGTTGGCAATAAGTCATTTGAACTTATAAAAGTTATAAACTTATTATAAGTTAACCTTGAATGTTATTATGAAAATTATGAACTTGTAAATGAGTTAATTAAGGGGAGTGATATGGATGTAAAGGAAATTGTATGATCATATGTATCATGTATACCTAAGTAAAGTTATATATGAAGAAAATGTAAAGTATGATAATTAAGAAACTTTAATTGTCATAAGTCATGAACAATAAAATTTTAAGTAGTTTATAATTTGACAAGTTATAAGCTCGTAAGGAATAAGTCAAAAAATCCAACAATAAATATAGGTTGTTGTAATAAGTATGTTAAGATGTTCACATGATGAATGGAGTTCATTGGTAATGTTGAACAAATCATAAGAATGAAGATTTGCCAGAAATTGCACGATTGGACGATAATCGTCGAACTCGTAAAATTCTTGAAATAGAAGTCAAATTTTGTGTTTGAACTCGGAACCATTGTTTTCTAATGGAGACAATTCATATTTGGCATTTAAGAGTTGCGAACTCGAAAATGACCAAATTTCGACTTAGAACGAAGAAACGAGCGTTGAACGTTCACGAACGTTTATCATTTTCGTTAAAAATGAACCAATTGGTGAATTTTTAGCAAACGAAGTCAAATAGATAAAATTCTTGCATGAATGCATAGATTACGTAATTTATGAATCGTAGGCTTTTGAGCAAGCTAATTTGGACTTATAACGAAGAAGTTATTATCGTCCGGAAGTTCACAAAATTCAAAAAGGAATTATTTTCTAGTGCACGAGAGTTGGCGCCATGGCTGCCAACCCTAAACTAAAAGCTGGGCCACGCATACATGCGTAACGATGTGGTGTCCGAGCACACTTGCAAGAGTTCACCGCACGTGAACCGTAATAGTATAATTTATGGTCTTGGCAGTGCCGTATACAATCTGAAAAAATCTTACGGAGTGGGCGTAGCATACTTGACCTTGATAAATAAGAACTTCATGCATGACCAGGTCTCGAGAACAAGGATGGTAATGAATGTTTCTAAGTACAAAGAAAGGAAAGCTAATTGATTTAAAAGTAAACACAACTTAAGGAATGTAATGTAACATTGTTTAAACTTTGTTAAACCTTAAGGATGTTGTATAAAGGTTGAGATAACCTAGTCGAATATAAATGCAAGGATGATGATAAGCGAGAATGATAATAAGCGAATCTAATACTCAATTAGATTGAGATGAAGGTATGATATAGTCATATACATACTTGATTATATGTGACCTAATGTAAGGCCTTATGTGATCATGTATTGTAGAGACTTGAAAGACTTGAACATAAAGTTAATATACCGTAGCAGACGCTAAAGGCAAGTATTCTAACCCTTGTCTTAGTTCAATCTGAACAAGTTTTTGAAGTTCATGTATTCTTTCGCATGAATTGAGGTATGTTGAAGTTAAAGCCAATTCTTTTGGCTAGACATGATGTATTGATAATCTATTCATTTATTATCAAATGTTGTTATCTTTTGTCAACTACTTGATATGGTTTTCAAAAGAAGACTGAAATGTTAAACAAATGTTTTGTCGGTAAAAGCAGCGAGCACGTGAGGTTGCCAAATGCTTAAACGTGCATCGTTTAATGGATGTAGTGTTGATCAACATAGAGTACAATAGGCTGATCACCTAGAAGTGTTCGTAAGTAATATCGGGCTTACGGACTTACTTCCGGGTTGTCCTTTTTCAATAAAGAATGAATACTCGAGGTCTTTGACCGGAGTGAATATTTTACTAAATATTTTATTATTGTAAAACATTTTGAAAGAAAAGATGAAGTGCTATTTTGAATTATCAATAGTACTTCATAACTATTGTTCGATTATTGAAGATATCTGATTAAGTATGTGTCGAAGCATGTTGTTATTAAATTGTTATACTTCTTTGAGCTAGTTATGCTCACTCTTGCTTGAACCATATGAATGCAATGCTAATGCGACGTCCGAAAGGATCGAAAAGGATCCTAAAAAGGATTGTTAATCGTCTTGTAAATAGGATCTAAAATGTAATCGATAAAAAGAACCTAATGGCACAGGAAATATAAATATTGTTTTAAATATATAGAAGTTATGTTAATTTTTTGAGACTTTTCAATTAATTGAATGGATGAATGTTATTATAGCACCATATGTCGGGTTGGAAGATACCCAGATTTGGGCGCTTTACGATATTAATGAAACAAAAAACCTTTTACAAAACCAAAATTCCAATTTCATACTTTCTCTACAATGAACACAGATAAACCCTTACACAAACTTAACAAATCACATACAATTAATCATTCAAACACCTAAAACAACTTACATAATCAAATTTAGAGGATTAAAACCCATATTATTTTCTTGATTTCAATACATTTAAAATTCCAATCACCATGTTTCTTAACCAAATTAAACCATTTGATTGACATACTAACATATTCAAACAATTTACAGATTCTGACAAGGATTGAACATGAATTTTTGGTCTCAATAAGCCATTTTCACACACGTTGTGTTGTTATTTAACTTTTCTTCTTGAAACCAATTTCCATGAATTTGATCACTAAAGGTTGCTTATATGATAATTATCAGATTATATATACTCATATCATCAACATATTAAACAACAATCTAACAAAAACTCAATTATAAAGAATATCAAAACTAGGAAATTAGAAATACATTATTACCCTTAATCATTTGTTGTAGATTAGCAAAGATAATGACAAGGTTTAATGACAAGCCTTCTTCTTCCTCTTGACTTCGATTCACATAATTCACAACCTAATTTACCAGATTAACTTATAAATTTTGGTCTCTAATACAGCCGATTTTCACAACACATAAAACACTTAAAAAAAAAAGGTTGCTTAAATAATTATCGATATATCGGTTATATTATACAAAAACTCAATTAAAAGAATATCAAACTAGGGAAATTAGAAATACATGTTTGGTAGATTAGCAAAGATAATGACAATACACTAAAAACTTCCCTCCTTAATTTATTTTATAACACTTATATTATATAAACTCGATATTCTTCTTATGTCACACCCATTATACACTAATTCATTAAATTATCTTATGTCACAATTAAATTAACATTTTATCAAATTATAATTATAATTTATTTTTCATTATAGATTATAATTTTATTTAACCTTTCTAATTTAATTATTAAATTAAATTAGATCGGCATTATAATTATTAATAATTTATTTAATTTAATTATCTCATTAAATACCATTCATTAATTTAATTATCATAACACATCTTAACTAATTTATTACACCACAATTTCATGAATTATTTATTTATCTCAATAAATAAATTAATTAAAATATTTATTTAGTTCAATAAATATTTAAAATTAATTACAAAATTCTTATTAAATTACACTTTACATGTTCCTATATCACACGTAGTGGTACATAACAACATTCAATAATAATGTTCACATTAATAATATTGGTAGTCCATTATCTCACTTATTCAGTTCCTCTTTCATTAATGTTAATAATACATCATTGTAACTCATACATACAGTAGAGATTATTTTCCAAACTTTACTATCGGCGCAGCTGCACCACTTTGGGAAATTCACAGACTTGGTTACTGTAGAATTTAGTCCAAACTCTAAATTAATAATACTACTAGTTAAACACCTTATTTAATATTTCATACATGAAATTTTTTTTATTACTCTGTTGCATACAATTACTAATAATGACGATTAATTAATAATATAATATTAATTAATTCTCCTTTTATTAAATCATTTCCCTCTTAATTCACTAAATTAATTTCTTAGACTTTCATTATGTCACACTAGGCAATCCTCATAAACTTTAAATTAAGATTTTCATCAATTCCACCATAATACATAATTGTCACATACTTAACTTAATTGAATAGAATTACTGTAACCAATGCCACAACAATATTTATTTATATTCAAATAAATATTTGATTTTATTAATAATATTCAGAAAATTCTCGGGTATTACAGTTCTTACCCGTGTTCTATGTTGATTTTATCTTTCAAGGATGTGTTTTTTAGAAAAGATCGACATACAATGTCGACGATTTGAAAATATTGATTTTAATGATTGGGCCGAATTAGACAGAGTCACCAGTTGGTATGAGTTCAAATGGTTGTATCAACTCAACCGAATTTTGAAAGATTTTCGCAATATGGCCACTTGACTCTATTTAATTGGTTTGGAACATGATTACTACTACTTTTTCATTCCCTAAGCATTTAGTGTAACGATCGAGAAATTTGTAATTTAATTTAAATATTTATTGAGTTAAATAAATATTTTAAATAATTTATTTATTGAGGAAAATAAATAATTAATGAATTGTGGTGAGTTAATAACAAATTGATTAATGTTAATTAAATTGAGTATTGATAATTTATCTCAAGGATTTAATTTAAGGAAATAATTAAATTAAATCAATTTCTTAATATTTAAGAAAATAATTAAATTAAATGAATTGTTTAATTTAAAGGAAATAAATAAATTAAATAAAGTGATGTTTCTAATTTATTAATTAAATTAGATATATATAATTATTTATTAATTATAAGTATAATGATAATAAGGCTTTTATTATTATTATTAGTTATTTAAATTAGTTAAACTAAAATTATTTAAATAGCGTGTGACACAAAGTAACTATATAATATAAATAATATAATAATAATTTGGTTTGGGAATTATGTGGTTAGCCAAACATGGCCTTGTGGCCTTTGGTTTTTTTTAACTAACGCTACCTGTTGGTTTTGTACCTGACGTTAGTGGGGAAGTGAGAGTCAATATATGTGGGTTACGCGTCTTATTTTCCTAAGGCTTGTTAACAAAGATAAACACAGAGGAGAGGAGATTGAGAGTGAGACCTTGAGAGAATTGTGAAGAAATTCTTGAATTTTTCCAAACAAATTCAGTGGTGATAACAAGGGTATCAAGCAAATTGGAGGTATATTATCTAAACCTTAGTAATATATATATATATATATATATATATATATATATATATATTTATATACATATATGAGTTTACGTCATAACTTATATGTTATGTGAATTTGATTTTTGTTAAATTGTTGCTAGCCAATTGAATTGTGATGATTATATGAGTTGGTTATGTTTGAGTTTGTATGTAAATAAGAATTCGTGTGCTAATTACAGTTAAAAAGGAAGAAAAGTAATGTCAGTATATATTTTCTCATGTGGCTTGTGTAAGTACCAATTTTAGTGGCCAATTCGTATGTTAAACTGTAAAGGGAGTCTTGTTTATGCTAGCTTATTAAGAAACGAGCATAACGTAATTTGAATTAAGTGTTTTAGCCAAGTTTTGAGATGTCAGTGATGATATTTGTGAAAGAAGTTCAAAAATGGAGTTTTATATGAAAATATGGAATTTTAAGAAATTAAACTAGTTTTAGTTGATGTTAAATTGTGTTAATTGGTTATAAATGTTAGCAAACATGTTTGTATTAGTCTGTACCAATTGTAGATGTTAATTTCACTATTTGATGGGTGAAATTCGTGTTAGTTGGGCTAAAAACGGCTACTGTTCATGCCGAGTCTGCGTCTGTCTGTCATGCACCGGTAGCAATTTTGCTACTGAAACGAGTAAAAAAAGCTGCAAGAAATTGCGCCAACAGAATAGTTGTGCTTAATCCCAAGTGGCTAATCGCCCACTCAGTTTTCTCTGAATGAGCACCGGGCAATTACTTGGCGGTGCGTTAAGAAGACGGTAGCAACTCTGTACTGCCTTGAGCCCATCTGATAACCACGCTTTATTTGCGACTTATATGTATCAGACTTATATTAGTCTAGCATGCATGTTAATGATGTCGAGACATAATATAGACTACAATAACAGGTTATCATGCGTTGTAATACAAAGTGTAAAAGATTTTTAAATAATTGTTAAATAAGTTACAAAATGAAACCAAATGTGGTGTTTTCAAAGTTAGAGGTGAACGATTAAGTTATGTTAGATCGTAATGAGTTTTCAGATACGTTAAGTGTGTTAACCTATATGGTTAGATACTAAGTTAAGGTTATGACCTAAACGATGGTTTAAACCCGAAAGCTAATATTCATATAACTAATAGTTGTTGCGATTTCAATGATATATGTAGGGTAATTGGAGATTGTTTTACATTTGTGTAGCTTACAAACAAGGCAAGTTCTTTAACCCTACTCTTATAATAATTGTGCAAGTTTCTAAACCTTATCTTTGTCATTGAGCAAGACTATTGATTCTATTCTGATGAATGATTGAATAAGCTCATGTAACCTAATTTGTTACATCGAATGAGTTTCAAATTCTCATTTCTTGTTATTAGTATTCAAAACATATATTGTTCTAACACATTGATTCAAAGAAGATTGTTTTAATTCCTTGAATATAATACTTTGCATATATATCATGCTTATTCAGTTATATATTATTGATATCCGATCTTTGACTTTGATAGCCTTGTTTAGTTATACATTCTTGTATTAAACCTTTATTGATGGATATTGAATAAGTGTTCTAAAATTCTAGAAACACTGATAAGCTAGTTCCAAACTAAACTTTCTTTAGTACGGAAATTCTAAATTCAAACTGAGACGAACAACCCTAACATAGGGGATTTTGTACGTGTAACGTTTAGATGTTTGTGCACAATACATAGTACAAAGGGCTGATCCCCCTAAGTACGTTAAGAATAGTTTGTATAGTCTAAATGACTGTTAAGGTTAAGGTAATAATACCTAAACACCGTGGACATAGTTTGTGGTCTTAAGACCCTCAGATAATTAAAGTTCGAATTTGTTTTCTATTTTGATTCGTAGAACAAGTTCTTTATCGTTTAGTATTCATTGTTCACTCTCATGTTGTTATTATACTATCTTTATATCAGTGAGCCATTGTTTGCTCACTCTTGTAATTAAACAATGCAGCTAAAGTCGAAAGAGGTGATGTGTGACGCCCCCAAATCCAGGTCTCTTCCAACCCGACATATGGTGCTCCACGGTGCTATAGTTCACACAAACATTCAATTGAAATGCCTCAAAAGAACGAATATGTCTTATATATATTCCAAAATAGTTCCACCATTTCCCAGGTTCTTTATAACCATTAAATTTGTTCTCTTCATAATATCAAATATTATCATTACAAACCTATACTATTACATAGGTAATCTGAAGTTCGCTTTTAGCCTTCACTTTATCCTTGATGAATCCTGCGGTCCATTCTTGGCCTAAAATTTGCATTCATATGGTTCAAGCAAGAGTGAGCATAACAAGCTCAGCAAATACAACAATTTCATTTTTAAAGCATGCTTGAAATATAGGAATCGTATATCTTCAATAATTGGATAGTAGTTATGAAGTACTATCAATAACTCAAAATAGCATTCCTTTTTCTTCAAAACGTTTTACAATAACAATATTCAGTAAAACATTAATTCTGGTCCAAGACCATGTGCGTTTCACAATTTCTTTGAAAAGGACAACCCGGCACGAAGTCCGTAAGTCCGACATATCTTACGAGCACTTTTAGGTGATCAGCCTATAGTACTCTATGTTGATCAACACTACATCCATTAAACGTGTGTACATTTAAGTTGTGGCAACCTCACGTGCCCATCGAATACTCGATGAAAAATATATTTGTTTATTCATATACAGGTTTACCTTGAATCCGTACCAAACAGTTGGCGTAGGATAGCGTTAGCAATTCAATATTGAAAGACTTGTAAACAATTCAATCAATCTATCAAGATTAGTCTAGCAGAGCTAAAACTGGCATTAACTCTTTCTTTAAAACCATACATGCATCTTATAACTTGAATCATTTGAAAACTTGGCTAACACAAAGGTTAGACAAGCGTTTTAAGAAAAACTTGCCTTTAGCGTCTACTACAGTAAAATTACGTTTCCTTTGAGTCTTTACGGTCTCTACAATACATAATCACATAACATACCACATTAGGTCATAAATGAACATACGTAGTTCCTAAAGAATCTTACCCTTCTTCTTAATCTAATCTCGTATTAGATTTGTTATTTATTAGTTCTGGCTTGTCGTCGTTCTTTTACATCGTTCTTACCAACTTCGTACTCTTTTATAACTTAACTGAAATTATTTCATTAATACAACTCAGTTTGAGTTAATTATCCTTCATCACGGCTTACTAACGTCCTTGCTTTATTAACTTGACACTTAATCGGCATTGGTTAAGTACATTCATTGCATACCATTTATGTTCAAATCCAACTTATCTTTACCCTTTAGTGTATTACTTAAGGTTTACAATGATGCTACATTAAGTTTATTAATGTATTAGTTCATTACTAATCACTTATCTTTATTTCCTTACTTGTAATCTTTTATTCACATGCATGACCTAGTCTTTGGCGCTTCTGCTTGCCTTAACCTCTCTTGGGCTCGTACTGCCAGGAGGCTTTTGGTTCCTAAATTTCGGTCCACGTACACACCATGCTTAGAGTAATTGGTCGCACTGCGGCGCTTGTTAACAGGGGCTAAGGTCCTCTCTCATGACTGCGGTGCGGGCCATTCTGCTTTAAGTCGTGTGCATGTGCCGACTTTGTGTATCAGATAATTTTGACATATTTTCTTTTAAGTGAGATTCCCGAGCTCCTAACTTCTTCGTTATAAGTCCGAATTGGTTCGTTCAAGAGCCTACGGTTCACAAATTATGTATTCTACGTGTTCATATAAGAATTTTATCTAGTCAACTTCGTTTGCTAAAATTCCACCTATTAGTCCATTTTTAACGAAAACGATAAACGTTCGTGAACGTTCAACACTCGTTTCTTCGTTCTAAGTCAGAATCCGGCCATTTTCAAGTCCGCAACTCTATAATGCCAAATAAGACTTGTCTCCATTGAAAACCAATGTTTCCAAGCTCAATATCAAAATTCGACTTCCATTCCGAGAATTTCACGAATTCGACAATTGTCGTCTAATCGTGTGAATTCCGGCGAAACTTCGTTACTTAAGATTTGTTCTTCGTTTCAAATGGATTCAATTCATCATATTATCCTCTTGACATACATACTTCATTAATTTATAAACATGATAAGTTATTACTTATTCTTGATGAGTTTGTAACTTATTAAAGTATAAAAATACTTATGTTTCCATTTCTCATGACTTATGTCTTCTTTTCATATGACTCATTATGGTTAATGACTTTTAACCATTATTCTTACTTCCTATTATCATACTAACTTTATTAATGTAAACATGTTACAAGTTCTCACAAGTTCTTATACTTTCATTATTGATCTTCACAAGTTCTTAACTTATATGATTACGAATAGCTTATTCATGACTTATACGGCTTATTAAGACTTAAGCCCTTTAATTTATCATTCATTAGCATGCTAGTTCTACCAATACCCCCTTCTCTAACAATGGAAGAGAAAGAGAAACATGGTTTAAGAATATTTACTCTTGAATAACACTTGGTAAATCTTTAATCTCCTTCTTGCTTCTTAAATTAACAAGGCTACTCTTCTAGCTTTTCTTGTTTTTTCTCTCAAACCAATAAGCTATAAGTTGTTGGTTAGAAATCTAACAAGGGAAGTCTAACTTTATAGATGCTTATTCTCTCAAGCAAATAAGCTCTCAACTTTATAAGTTGGATGAAATGAAACAACAAAACAAATGAATCCAAGCTTGCTATTTATAGGATTTCCAAGGTTAGGGTAGTTTAGTCTTTTAGGCCACTCCATCTCCTTACTATTCATTACTTTGTGATTAAGTTAACTTGCTCACCACCAAAACTTGGCCATCACACTTACTTAATCATTAAGTATACTTGTTAATCACATAACATAGCCTTTAAGTCACATTACTTGCTCACCACAACACTTATCCATTAAGTCACTTTACTTGCCCACCACTTTGGGTCATCCATATTCTCATGGGTTGCCCCATGGATCACCCTTACCCATTGAATTAATATTTTGGGCTTAAGGTTTAATTAGCTTACTTATAATTTGGGCTTACATTAATTCACATTGGGCTTCTCATTACATATACTTGGGCTTGCTCCTTAATTTCTATTGGACTTAACCATTCTTACATTTGGGCTTTGTCAATTCTCATTGGACTTTAATATTTCCTACACAATCCTACAAATTCAATACATTTGGCTTAAAGCCTTAGGACATATACTTTACGTATAATTCTCGTATCCTAACTCGTATACTAATTCATGATATACGATATACCATAATTTATACATACTCGTATAATACCTCGTATCATACTCGTATATTCTACCTCGCACAATTTACTTATCATACAATTATTACCCTAACTTCTTAACGCTTGATTTTTCTAACGTTCTCAAATTAAGTC
>CM035160.1:126144636-126384424 GCA_020205615.1 Panax quinquefolius | reverse complement strand
AGCGTGAAAACTATTGTTGTCTGAAAAATTCCACCAATGGTAGAAATTAGAGTCCCAACTCCCTTTGAAATCCTTAACGCAAGAACTTAATATATCTTCAAGCGTTTGAATTGTTCGCTTCACTCGACCATCCGCCGAGGATGATACTGCATGTACTCAATCTTAACTGTGTTCCCATTTGCTCTTGCAAACTTTTCCAAAAGTTCGATGTGAATCGTGGATCACGATCGACACGATCGATATGGTACTCCATGTATGGAAATAATTTCCTTGACATACAAACAGCTAATCGATCTAGGTTATACCTAACTCCTATTGGTAGAAAATGAGCCGATTTCGTTAATCGATCCACTATCACCCAAATAGCATCGTATCCTTTTCTGGTTGTTGGAAGTCCCACCACAAAGTCCATCGTGATGTGCTCATGTTCAGCCTTAACTTTTTGGCAAGTTAAGCACCTACTAACATATTCTGCTATCTCCCTCTTCATATTCGCCACCAAAAAGTTCTCGACGAAGGTCTTGATACATCTTCGTATCATCTGGGATGTATCAGTACCTCTCTTATGGGCCTCCATCATAATTTCTTCTTTTAATTCGGGATCATTAGGGAACCCAAATTCTTCCCTCAAACGAAGTAATCTCTCCTTATCGAGGTTATACTCGCCTTTTCTTCGTCTTCATTCTTTTTTACATCCTGTTGCACTCTTCATTGCTCAATTGTACTCCCTAACTCGCTCCACTATGGTAGGTTGGGTTTCATGAAAATAACATCTCTACCGCTCACCGGTAACTTAATTTCTAGCTCCATTTTTGCCATCATTGTTACCAACTCATTTTGAGTTGTTAACATTGATAATTTCTCTACCTTCCTACTTAGCGCATCGGCTACTACATTTGCTTTCCTGATGATATAAAATATCACAATCATAATCTTTTATTAACTCTAACCACCTTCTCTCGTCTTATGTTCAACTCTTCATGTGAAGATATATTTCGAGACTTTGTGGTCCATGTATATCTCACATTTCTCACCATAAAGATAATGTCTCCATATCTTTAGGGCAAAACTCTGTACCGCCAATTCCAGTGTCATGAGTAGGATAGACCTTCTCATAATCCTTCAATCGACGCGACGCGACGCTGTGATGACCTTGCCATGCGCATGCGCACGCAAACCAAATTCCTTTATGCAAAGCATCGCTATACACTACAAAATTCCTATATATCGTCGGTAAGGACAATAACAGATGCCTCACTTAACCTCTTCTTTAACTCTTTAAAATTGTTCTCACATGTTTCAAATTTTGCCACACATACTTCTCTCGACTTTCTTGTCGATTGTTATGAGTAGCTAATTTAGAAAAGTCCGAATGAACCTTCTATAGTATCCCGCTAACCCCGAAAACTCAAACCTCGGTTGGCGTTTTCGGTTGCTCCCATTCGTTAACTGCTTCTACTTTTGCCGGATCTACGAAAATGCCATCCTTATCAATAACATGCCCTAGAAACTGCACCTTCTCAAGCCAAAATTCACACTTTGTGAATTTCGCATACAACTTCTCCTTCCGTAGTGTCTCCAACACTATTCTTAAATGTTCCGAATGATCTTCTAGCGTCTTTGAATAGACTAGAATATCATCAATGAACACTACGACAAACTTGTCCAAATATTGTTTGAACACTCTGTTCATCATATCCATAAATGCGGATGACGCATTAAGTCAACCCAACGACATTACCGTAAACTTCGTAATGACCATAACGAGTTTTGAATGCCGCTTTAGGCACATCCTCCTTCCTCACCTTTAATCGATGATACCCCGTATGCAAGTCTATTTTACAAAATACTTTGCTCCTTTCAACTAATCAAATAGATCATCGATCTTGGGCAAAGGGTATCTATTCTTAATCGTTAACTTGTTCAACTCTATGATAGTCGATACACAAAGTCTTAACGACCCATCCTTCTTCCTTACAAACAACACCGGTGCTCCCCAAAGTAGTATGCACACAAACCCAATCATGTTTGATGATAAAGCATATACTTTGTAACAATCTTATTCATTTATTAATAAAAAGTATTAATTTATTAAAGGCTTTTAATTATCTACATGATCTTTGTTTTATAATATGTGATAAACCCGTAGTTTTAAGCAATGCTTTTAGAATAATGATGATGATCATTCTAATGAGATCTAAATTCTTAGAAAGCTTAAAACTAAAATAGTTCCCCAATCGTTGGATTACTAAATTGGGGATTAGTGAATCCGGATAGATTGATACATCGTTCTTGCTCGTTGGATGAGGATGATTGATCTCATGATCATTTGTGTGGAACACTAAAAGCAAGTATGTAGGTGCTTATTAGAGAATAAGTTCATTTGAGCATTGGCTCGCTAAGGAATACCTAATGGAGTTTTACTTGCTGTCGATAGGAATTCTGTAGTGATAGTAGTCTGAGTGATCCTTGGACTTGAGATCATCATAGTATCTTGTGTATGATGAGTTATACTTTGACTTATTCCTTAAGACCCTTAGGGTATATCAAAGGGTATGCTTGGGTATAATAAGTTGTACATGGAGATAATGTATGATCGATAAAGAATCTACCACTTCTAATAAAAGAAAGAAATGTCTATGTGATTCGATAAATGACAACCCGATAGTCCTTGGCGAATGCGAAATGAAATTAGAAAGGAGTTTCTAATTTGCATTATTTGGAGTTGTGCATTTAAGGATCGAAAATACATATAATTAAATAAAATAAGACTTGTGATAATTCCATGTCTTATATTTAATTGGGACATTGTATGGTGGAAGGATTGAATTATCTGGTAACTATTTACTCGAAGGTTCTTTTATGATTAATGTTGAAATCTATATTATACGGAAAGTGGTTGATCATTGGGGAGGCTTATCCTATTGTAGAATAAATATTATTTATTTAAATAAATTAATTGTTTAATTTATTTATTTAAATAAGATTAGAATTATTCTAATTGATTTATTCTGGCAATAGGTTTAATATGGAGAACCTAAAGGGTCACACCATAAAAGGAAGAATAATTATTTAAGAAGTTAATGGCATAATCGTAATAATATATTATGTATATTTAATTTAATCTATGGTGATAGAATAAATTAAATAGCTTAATATTATTATTTAATATTTTAGAAATATTAAATATAAATTAATAAGAGGAGTCTTATTAATATTATTACAATTATTATTATTTTAATTTCTAAAAGAGTTTAGGAATTAATTTAATATAAATACTCTCATTTATTCTAATTGGATTAGGAGGGAAAATTAGTTAAAGGAGTTTAATTAATTATCCTAATAAGATTAGGGAGCTTAATTAATTAAAAGAATTTAATTAATTAAATAAAACCCAATTCCTTAATTGTTAAGGTGGGTTGCTTGATATATAAATAAGAGAGTCTTATTATGGGTGGTGTGGGTTGTTGACTTTTCTACAATCGTACGTAATAATTCCAATTGTTGGAGAAGTGCCCTTTTCTATAGAGATAGAAAAACTAGGGTTTAGCCAATACCCCATCTTCTTGAATTTTTTCTCTTCCTTGGTGGATCACCTCTGAGGGCCAAACACTTGGGTGGCTAACGTTGATCGAAGGAAGGAACCAAACCCGGTGGATTCAAGTTGAGCGAAAAAAGGATTGGAGGTGAACTTGTACACGAGGAAGCTCGATCTTGAGGGTATGATTTTATTCTTTATCTTTTCGTTTAATTAATAATTGTGCATAAAGGGTGATCAAGGGTATATGGTTTGTAAAATTTTTTAAACTCTGATTTTTACGTTTTTAGCTTTTTTTTGCAATTTGATTGCGTTCTTGAATATTACAAACCTAACGATGGCATCGAGCCCAACCTTTATCACAATTATTAATTGTTTTAATTTGATATGTATATTGATATGTGTTTAGAACAATTTAATTGGGCATAATTTTATTGTATAAAATTTAATTAAAAAAAAAAAAAAAAAAAAAAAAAAAAAATTAAAAATATTTTTTTTTAAAATAAAAAATCATTTTTTTTTTTTTATTATATGATTTGAATATTTTTATTTTTATATATTAAAATTTATATATATATATAAATCTTATGATATATAATTATTATATTTTTTAATATATATTATATATATATATATTTATGATTTATATATATATATATATATATATATATATATATAATATATATATATATATATAATATATATATATATATATATATATAAATATATATATATATATATATATATATATATATATATATATATATATATATATATATATATATATATATATATATATATATATATATATATATATATATATATATATATATATATATATATATATATATATATATATATATATATATATATATATATATATATATATATATATATATATATATATATATATTAAAATTAAAATAAAATTTTATTTTAATTTTAAAATAAAAGGTTTATTTTAATATTAAAATAAAAGTTTATTTTAATTTTAAAATTAAATTTCATGCTAACTAATTAGAGTTGGATTGGATTCCATTGGAATTGGATTGAAATTGATTTTATTTTTCTAAATAAAGGAGTTGAAATTGGATTTCATATTATTCAAAATAAAGGAGTTTATTTGTGAATAAAAAAGAAATCCATTTTATTTAAATAAAGGAGTTTATTTAATATGAAATAATTTTCATATTATTCAAAATAAAAGAGTTTATTTGTGAATAGGAAAGAAAATCCATGTTTCCTTAAATAAAGGAGTTTATTTAAATATGAAATAAGATTTCATATTATTCAAAATAAAGGAGTTTATTTGTGAATAGGAAAGAAATATCAAGTGTTTCCTTTAATAAATTTTTTTTTTACATGGAATTTCCTTTAATTAAAATAAAGAGTTTTTTTAATTAAAGATTTTTTATGGAATTGGATTGGATTCCATAATTAATTAAAATAAAGGAGTTTATTTTGATTAAAGATTTTGATTAAAATAAAATAGTTTATTTTATTCAAAATTGGATAAATTAAAATAAAATAGTTTTATTTTGATTTAAATTTGGATTAAAATAAAGGAGTTTATTTTGATTCAAAATTAGATTTTATACTTAACTAAATTTGCCCATTAAATGATATCAATATATATATATTGAATGTTTATTATTAAATAAGATGAATGTTATTTATTGATGCGTATGATGATGTGTATGATAATAAATGGGATTGATTATGGACTATTGACGATGTGATTGGATTTTATTTTAGTTGGATGCATGAATGTATGGGTTTTTATTAAATGAATTGCTGCGTACCTCGTCTTCTCTAATTTTTTTCTTAATGTAAATTCTATCTCCCTCCTCTATGTACTTCCCCTTGGCTTGCTTGATCAAGGTTTCTATTTATTTTAAATAGTTTTGTAATAGGAATAGTTAGAATTAATTTTGAAAAATTGGAGATCGAAGGAAAGAGGCGCTTGAAGACCCGTTTGTAATGGAGCAGGGTTTAAATGTAATAGTTATATTTAAATATTATTTCTTGCACCCCTAGGGTTTGACCTTTTGGTTCACTTGGTGGCTCTAGTGAACGAACTAGAATAAAGTCCATAATCAATCAAGGGTAGAATATAGTATTCTATATGTATGCTTATACTATATATATATATATATATATATATGCAAACATGCTTATATGTTCATTAATATAATGGCGTATTTTATATATATATATGCATAATGCAGCTAAACAAGATGAGACACAATTAATAACAAACCCTCGATTTTTTATATAAGTCTAAGCGTTCAAAGATATTTGGAATATCGAGCGTTAAGCCTTCTAGCATGATAAAATTAATAGAGTATTAAATATTTAATATGAGTTTGTTGTGTCACCACAAAGGCAAGTATTAAGTATTTAAGATGTTAATTTATCACATTTGATGCTTATAAAGAAAATTGAACAATATTGTTTTGTTGTGTCACCACAAGGGATGATATTTTCTTTTTTGAATATATGGAGTGCTAGGTTGGACTTAACTTGGATAATTTTGATTCGGATGTGCCACCACTTGATCAAAATAATCTAAGAGGCAAAAGAAAAGGAGTTGCATAGTTGATGTAATTGACAAAAGTTGTCTACCTATTTATTTATATATAGTTTGTTGTGTCACCACAAGGCTATATACATTTGAAATGGGATCCTTATTCTCACTAGCAAATCTTTAATTAGATTTTGCTTAGAACTATATAAGTGAGGTAATATAGTTTGAAGAAAATAGTGGGAGATACCAATTTAAAACAAGACCTAATTTATTTTGGTAATTAATAAAAGAATGTATGTTAAAATGTTGTTAATTACAAATTCATTTCTGAAAATTTTACAATGTCTAAAATTACTATCAACTTGCGAAGCATATTAGATGCTAAATTAACGGGATAAATTAAGCGGATTGGTTAAGGAATTTGAGAATAGTTCTCATGGTGAAAAGCTATCTTATGTCATAATCGCTTTATCCTGCAATGGTTGCGAACAATGCCTCTGAGGAAGAGATTGCTACTTTTAGAAAGTGGCAAGATGATGCCTGATTGGCTCGATGCATCATGCTTTCGCATCCATGAATATACTTGAGCTTGACGTCGGCATGAAACTATGGATGCTCTACTATATTCACCACATCAGTAGTTGATGGTGAGGAAAGTGGGGCGATAGATATCGAGATATCTAAGGAGCTCTTAGATCTAGAATGGCCCGATGACACTATAATGCAGATAAAAAGTCTTAACATAATCAATTTGATTGATCGATTAGGACAACGGGTTTTGTCATGGATGGAGAGTTGAGCGAAGATTTGATCTTGCACTCACTCCGGACTCCTTTCACAATTGTTGTGAATTTTTCATATGAACAAGCTAGATATCGACCCTCGTTGATTTGCTTAACATGTTGAAAAATGTTGAGAGTCACTTTCGACCAAGAAAGATCAAGTCTTCTTGGTAGGGGCCAAAGGATCTTACGAAAGAAGAGGATTCAAAGAAGGTAAATAGAAAGGCAAAAACAAAGGATAATAAGAACAAAAGCGCGATATGGATAGCAAAGGAGTTTGCTTCCTTTGCAATAAGCACAGGACCTTTGGAAAAGCTGCGAAGCATCTTGCGAGAGGCTAACGAAAAAGCTTAGTGAAGTTTGGTTTACAATCTGATTTTGTTCATGATTTAAAATAAATTTTTCTTTAAATCGAGGTTCTACTTGGGTATTGGATCTGACTTTGGTTATCATAAATATAGATTTATGAAGGGACCAAGCAGTAGTAAAAGCTAAACAAATATAAGTAATCTATGTGTGGAAATGAAGCAAAGGTTGCTTTGCATTAGCCATAGAAACTTATAGTTTAGCAATGCTACGAACGAAATCTATTAAGTCGATAAGTTGTTATTGTATTCGATTCTTGTTAAAAATATTATTTCCATTTTATTGTTGAACAATGAAATCTTTGGTATTATAATTAAGAACAATTGTTGTTCTATTTATAATAATAATGTTTTGTATAAATGGAATATTACTTAATAAATTTTGTATACTTGACTTACATGAAAATAATTTTTGCATATTGAACAAATTAGTATAAGAAAAGGAGATGATCATTCAAAGAGTTGAATGTGTGTATTTGTTTGAAATACAAGTGTGAATTATTTGAAAGGTTCAAAGAATTGAAAGTGAAACAAATTGACAAAAGTATTAAGATTCTTTGATTAGATCGAGGAATAAATACTTGTGCAATAAGTTTCTAGATCATCTCAAATGGTTTTCTCATAATGGACACATCACGATACATGATAATTGATTGATGTATCGAATGAAAAAATCGTACCTTGTTGGACATAGTGCGGTCCATAATGATTTTCTGAACATTCCGGTATCCTTCTAGGATCATGTCCTAGAAATGGTACGCATATCTACGAAAAGGTAACCTCAAAATCCATTTAAGACTCCATAAAAGTTATGGACGGGGGAGGATTCTAATCTTAAGTATGTTAAGATAAGGGGTTGTCGACTTATGTGAAAAGGTTTGAAAGGATAAGCTTGGGACAAGATTTGACAAATCTGATTTGTGGGACATCCTAAAGTAAGTTTAGGGTATATGTTCTATAATCCTACTTAGCAAAAAGGTGTTTGTTCTGAAACACACACTGCCTTCAAGATAAAGGTGTTTATCATTGAAGGGGCTAGTGGGAGGATAATAGATCTTGAAGAGTTCAAGAACCACAAAAAACACTATAAGTCGAATAAGAGGAACACATAGATAGACCTATTGTACCTGGCAATTGAATCGTAAATGCGGAATAGTACCAAAGATACCTAGGAGGTATGGATTCATCATGGATGATGATGATGAGAGTACATCATAGAAGATGATGATCCGATTACATCTGATGAGGTAAGTGTGTGACACTCGAGAGAAATGGATTGAAGCAAGTTTCTCAAATATGGAACATTCGTTTTGATGAAAGCAATCAAAAGAGTTTGATTTTATCAAAAAATAAGAATGAACCTAGTGTGTACAAAAAGGGTGATTGGGGCGTCGTGACATTCTAGTATTATATGTTGATATACTACGGATGAGGAATGACATACCAATGCTACTGATCGATAAAGATAAAGTTGTCTAAACATTCCTCCATGAATGATTTGGGAAGAGTATCTTAATTGGGGATAAAATCTATATAGATAGATTTAAGAGGATGCTCGACTTAACCCGAGGCGTATATTCATTTGATGCTAAAAGTCGTTTAGCATGGCAAACTCAAGAGATGTCTCATGTTGATGAGCTATGGGTGTATCTCTCTTAATAGTCCCCAGGACTCACGAAAAGAGATCGCATGAGTGACAATCATGTATGCAATGATAAATATCGAGACACGATGTTGATCGATCGTATTATGGAGAAGTTCACTATGAGTCGGTGAAAAACATCTTAAAGTGCTTAGCTTAAGCACTAAGGATGTGATCATATTCATGGTGGGTCTAAATTAAAACTAGAGGCTTAACGGACTCAAGTTTTTCGAGACGGACCAAGATGACGAAAAAATCCACTTTAAGGTAAAGCGTTATCTTGAGCAGGTGGTGCGATGAATTGGAAAGGTTCCAAGCAACAAAAGAGTTCTTTGGTTTAGTGATAAAGACAAAGTATATAGCTATAAATGAAGCTGCTGAGTTGATTGTTTGGATTAAAAGTTCATTCTGAGACTAGGAATAGTTCTAAGTCTCATCTTGGATCTAAACATGTGTTGTGGCACTTTCATTTGATTATTAGAATCATTGAAGATGGGAAATCACTATAGAGATAGTGGACTCTCATGAACAACATTACATATCCATTAACTAAAGCTTATCCAACGGCGGGATAATCGTCACTTAGAAGAAGAGTATGAGATACCATGACGATTGGCTTTTTAGTGCAGTGGGAGATTGAAAGTAGTATGCACAAACAGCCCGATCATGTTTGATGATAAAGCATATACTTTGTAACAATCTTATTCATTTATTAATAAAAAGTATTAATTTATTAAAGGCTTTTAATTATCTACATGATCTTTGTTTTATAATATGTGATAAACCCGTAGTTTTAAAGCAATGCTTTTAGAATAATGATGATGATCATTCTAATGAGATCTAAATTCTTAGAAAGCTTAAAACTAAAATAGTTCCCAATCGTTGGATTACTAAATTGGGGATTAGTGAATCCGGATAGATTGGTACATCGTTGCTTGCTTTCATTGGATGAGGATGATTGATCTCATGATCATTTGTGTGGAACACTAAAAGCAGTATGTAGGTGCTTATTAGAGAATAAGTTCACTTGAGCGCATTGGCTCGCTAAGGAATACCTAATGGAGTTTTACTTGCTGTCGATAGGAATTCTGTAGTGATAGTAGTCTGAGTGATCCTTGGACTTGAGATCATCATAGTATCTTGTGTATGATGAGTTATACTTTGACTTATTCCTTAAGACCCTTAGGGTATATCAAAGGGTATGCTTGGGTATAATAAGTTGTACATGGAGATAATGTATGATCGATAAAGAATCTACCACTTCTAATAAAGAAGAAAATGTCTATGTGATTCGATAAATGACAACCCGATGAGTCCTTGGCGAAAGCGAGAATGAAATTAGAAAGGAGTTTCTAATTTGCATTATTTGGAGTTGTGCATTTAAGGATCGAAATACATATAATTAAATAAAATAAGACTTGTGATAATTCCATGTCTTATATTTAATTGGGACATTGTATGGTGGAAGGATTGAATTATGCGGTAACTATTTACTCGAAAGGTTCTTTTATGATTAATGTTGAAATCTATATTATCTGGAAAAGTGGTTGATCATTGGGGAGAGGCTTATCCTATTGTAGAATAAATATTATTTATTTAAATAAATTAATTGTTTAATTTATTTATTTAAATAAGATTAAATTATTCTAATTGATTTATTCACAATAGGTTTAATATGGAGAACCTAAAAAGGTCACACCATAAAAGGAAGAATAATTATTTAAGAAGTTAATGGCATAATCGTAATAATATGTTAAGTATATTTAATTTAATCTATGGTGATAGAATAAATTAAATAGCTTAATATTATTATTTAATATTTTAGAAATATTAAATATAAATTAATAAGAGAGTCTTATTAATATTATTACAATTATTATTATTATTATTTTTTTCTAAAAGAGTTTAGGAATTAATTTAATATAAATACTCTCATTTATTCTAATAGGATTAGGAGGAAAATTAGTTAAAGGAGTTTAATTAATTATCCTAATAAGATTAGGAGCTTAATTAATTAAAAGAATTTAATTAATTAAATAAAACCCAATTCCTTAATTGTTAAGGTGGGTTGCTTGATATCTATAAATAAGAGAGTCTTATTATGGGTGGGGATTGTTGACTTTTCAACATCGTAATAATTCCAATTTGTTGGAAATGCTCTTTTTCTATAGAGATAGAAAAACTAGGGTTTGAGCCAACCACCCATTCTTGAATTTTCTTCTTCCTTGGTGGATCACCTCTGAGGCCAAACACTTGGGTGGCTAACGTTGATCGAAGGAAGGAACCAAACCCGGTGGATTGGATTCAAGTTGAGCGAAAAGGATTGGAGGTGAACTTGTACACGAGGAAGCTTCGATCTTCAGGTATGATTTTATTCTTTATCTTTTTTTTTAATTAATAATTGTGCATAAAAAGGTGATCCGGGTATATGGTTTGTAAATTTTTAAACTCGATTTTTACCCCCCCGGTTTCATTATGAGACTCGGCCTCTTGGTTCCATTGTCTCCTTCTTGGCGGCATAATTCTGATTAAATAAATAAAGCTTCGTTATTATTTATTTAACTACTCGGTTATCATTTTAAATTAACAACAACCATTCATACCACAACAAGCATGTTAATTAAAACTTCATTATATAAATATGCTTTCATAGTCAAAACTATTTGCATCATGTTCCCTTAGCCAAAAGCTATTACATACTATCCCGCGATTGCCTTCTATAAAAGTTGGGATTTACCAAAAGACTACCCTTAGTTATACAAAAGAGGGTTTTACGTCACTACTTATATACCAAAAAGATCTAGCGATCTACTAACACTGTCGAACAACATTTTCATATTTCCGATTTGCCAAAATCGACACAATATCTCGACTTATGGTATGTCGAGTCTGCCCAGACTCAATAGAATAACAAGCAATTTTCAGCTTGAAATCCTCATGAGCGCATTCATGGATGTATGACATCCTAGCTATTTTCTGGTCTTTCTCAACCAGTTTCTGTTGTAGCTCAAGGACCTCATCCTTATAGTTATGAGCCTTATCAGTCATAAGCACTTTTTCATCATGCTCTGACTCAAAGTCTGCCTCTGCAGATTCTTTCGCCTCATATAAGGAAGTTATTTCCTCAATCTGTGCCTCTACCTGAGTACGCAAGTGCACATTCCTATCCAACACTGCCAGATACAATGCTCTAGTTTCATCCAAAGATGCTGGCTCCTGAGTAGGTAACACTGTTTTAATCGATGTCACCTCCATTTCCTCCTCCACATCTAGCATCTTGTTAAGGTATGATGCTAATCCCATAGTCTCCTCAGAGTATTCCTCCTCAGAGATGTACTCCTCAATGTCTGAGTCTTCTGGTACAACTATCGGTACCTCTGCCACTGGCATTGGTACAATCTCAACTTGGTTATCTGAGTCCTCACTTATCATTTCCACGTTTCTAAACATCAAGCTATCGATTGACATCTACAAACACATAACACGTTGATTAGTACATAATACACAATAGTATAAGCACAAATCACATTTAATATCTTTAAGATTAATTTTCATCTTTTAATTCTTTCGATACTGAGTTATCTCAATATCATCTTAATTCAATGCACTTGAATTTCATTCCTCGGACTTTACCTTCCTTATGAGGTTATTAGCCTAAGGTTTTCCCCCCTTAAGTTTTATAACCTAAGGCTTTGATACCAACCTGTGACTCCCCAAATTTGGGTATCTTCCAACCCGACAGATGGTGCTCCACTGTACTAACATTCATACAATCATTCCATTGAAATACAACAAAATGAAAGTAATTACTATCTTCTTATTACAATCAAAGTATAATCCTTCCTGTGTTCATAAACCTAAGTTATATCGCTCATTTTTCATAATGTATAATACATACAAACTTACTAAACTATTACATAATGCCTAAGCATCCATCTTAGCTTTGCCCTTATCATTCTTGGCATTCACAAAGACGCTCATCTTTAGTCGCAGCAGTTATATAATTCAAGCAAGAAGTGAGCATGACAATTTCAAAGAAGTTTAATCAAGGATAACAGAATACCACATTCATGAATTATACAACAATTCCAACATAATCGAACAATAGTTATGAAGTATTATTCGAATCAATAATACTTTAAAATTTCATAACATCAATTCCCAAAGTATAGAATAGATTAGGAATTCGAACCAAATTCGATAGACCATGAGCGAAGAATTTCAGTTTTTCATACTTAAAAGGAGTCCACAAAGACTAAGGCCATTCATCCGTATAACTTACGAGCACTTCTAGGTGATCATCCTATAGTACTTTCTATGTTGATCAACACTCATTCATTAAACGTGATTCGTTTAATATTTTTAACAACTTCGCATGCCCATCGAATAATCGATGAAAAATACTTTTTTTGTTCTTGGACAAACCTTACCTTCACGTCTGCATTACAATTACTTGGCATAGATAGCGTTAACATTTCTATATAGAATGATATGAATAATAATCAATCTATATATTACGAATAGTCTAGCCGAGGTTAAAATATGGCATCAACTCTTTCTTTAAAACAAGTCTTGCAATTCAGTTCAACGAATCATATAAAACTTGGCTAACATAGAAGTTATATGTTTAAGAAAACTTGCCTTTCAAATACTTTCAAATAACTTACTTGACCGATCACAACCTTTACGTAATCTACATGATATGTTCACATAAAGACACCGTAATTAGCTATCGAACAACTATTCACATTGTTCCTACAAGCTTCTTTCTCTTCTATGTTTGTGTTAACTTAATATCTTTATTAAAGTCAACATGACTTATTACCCTTCGTCCTGGTGTATCACTCTATTGACATTTATTAACCGGACTCAAACATCGTTGATAAAGTACCAACTTTGTTCGTTGAACATATCTTGTTAACATGCAATACATTCCTAAGTTTCATACTCTATACCTTAGTATAGGTAATATAGGATTAGTCTTAGTACTTTCTTTGAGTATATAAACTCAACTCAAGTAGGTCTCGAAATAACTGAAGTTCAAAACCTAAGTTACTATCAAAAGCACTTGAACTCGTCTTTGACACGACATCGTGACGACATCGTAAGCATTCTAGTGGCTGTCATGAGCCACTCTCCGTAGGGTTTTGCCCGGACTTGGCCAAGCGCATGAAGTCCATGAACAAACTCTCACACTGCGGTGCGAGTCTCTAGACCTTTTTATTTTCTCCTGGCCATAACTGGCACTGCGGCGTGGCCTTTTTACACTACGTCTCGGCGCCCGCGCTGAACCTCAACCTGATTCTCGAAATTTTTAAAATCAGTGTGAAATTCCCGGGGCCGTAACTTCTTTGTTATAAGCCCGATTTGGTCCGTTCAAAAGCCTACACATCATAAATGACATACCCTACACGTTCATATAAGAATTCAACACTTTCGAATCTGTTAACTCAAAATTCACAATGGAGTTCATTTTCTAGACGTTCGAAAACGTTAATGAGCGTTCAATGCTCGTTTTCTTCGTTTTAAGTCGGAATCCGACGATTCTCGAACCCGCAACTCTTAATCACCCTATCTCACGTGTTGACATTGAAAACCAATGTTTTCAAGTCTCACGGCAACTTTCGACTACCAATCCGAAATTTCTACATTTTCGACGTTTAACGTCTATTTTCGTAGAATTCGCCATAACTTCGTTACTAAAGTTCTCTAAGCCAAATCACATGGAATACTCCATGGATTTCATATCTACATCCTAACCAAACAAGATGCATATACTAACGTATTGATGGAGCTCAATTGTTTATCAACAATCGATCTCCACTATCAATATTTTTATGGTTCAAAACTATATCAAACCTTATTATTTTTATAATCTCATGACTTATAGAGATTGAATCTATGGTAAGTCATCTTTAATCTCTAATTCATGACATATACCACCCCTTCATGATTCTCTAAAATGAAAGAAAATCTAAAAGAGATGGAGATGAAAGGTAAGGATTATACCTTAAGAACTCTTGGTTTTCTTTCTTGGAAAACTTTAAGATCAAGCTTCCAAAGTGTATGTTTTGCAAGTATAGCTCTCTTTCTCTCTCAATATAATCTGGGTTGGTAATTGAAAAACTCTCAAATGGACAACCTTGCCTTCTTATTTATAGGAAATGAGAATGGAGGGCAATTTGGACATTAAACCCCACCTCGTTATTATTCATGTGTGGTCACCAAGTAAGATACTTGGTGACCAAGCCTTATGCTTGTAGTCCACACCAAGGTGGCCGGCCCACCTTCTTTTGTGACATCCCATGGGTTGCCCCATGGGTTTTACCCATTGGGTGACCCATCGGTTCGACCCATGGTTCGGTTTTAATGAATTGGGCTTAGCTAAATAAATATTGGGCCTTAACTTGGACTTAACCCATCCATCTCATTGGGCTTAGTCATTCAATTGATTGGGCTAATCATAATCCAATACAAGTGAATTACTCATTGATACATAGATTAATCCTATGATAACGATCGTATTCTATATCGTTATAATTCACGTATTCCTTCAGTATACCATACTTACAATAATCGTATTGTACTCGTATTTACTCAACGTATTATACATAGATACCAACTAAAGATCACCAAATATATAACACTTGAATTAAACCTAACGCCATTCCTTCTACGCATATTATTTCCTTCTAAAATCAATATACTCAACCCTTAGGTTTTAAATCCATGCGAAAAACCGCATTTTCCATAAATGAAATATTATCGATATTCCAACTCATCACGATATTCTATCATTACGCGTTTCCGAAATTTCAAAATAATTCCCTAATGTAAACGGATGAATAGTGTTTTTACTGAAATTTCTCGTAAAACAATTATTATCGCCTTGAAATTCCAAACAACTATTTCTAACACGTAGCGAATACTAACCACTTTAGCACATTCTAGATCATGTAACGACCTTCACATAGCTTACTCACAAAGAAATCAATTAAATTCATTTAATTCACATAATCAAATAAAAATTTAATTGTCATAAAAATCCGATTTTCTCGGGCGTTACAGAAGAGATGTGAAGATAATGAAAGAATAAGCTCAGATAGAGTTTGAACAATAAGAAGTAATTTAAGGAATTTATAAAGAAGAGATTAAAACATGCGTAAGAGGATTCAAAGAAGAATCTCGTAGAGTTATAAGGAATATGAATGTGGGGTTACCCAACTCCAATAATAAGGATGTAAGGTGATAATAAATAGACAATGTCTATAAGAAGAGAATGGTAAAGAAGTTAAGAATAAAAGTTATATTTAAGTATGGTACAATTGTACTCTTTAATAGTTGATGTATGGTATCTGGGCTAAACGATTCGTTCATAGAGCGGAGGTATATATGAACTAGCAACTCAGAACCTAGTTTGTTGGTTGTTTATGGGAAACCACTCAGCGTACCATATTGAAACTGTTAGAGACTCGATGTGTACCAAGTATAGAAAGTGGATACGTATGATGAAAATGTGAAACTCGAATGAAATGTTGAGAAATATAAATGAAGTTAAGAAATTCTTAAAGGAAGAATTGTTATATAAACAAGAGAATTCAAAGAAGATTCTTGAAGAGATATAAAGATAAGAAATGGGAGTTGCCTAACTCCAATAGCTAAGATAACTAATAATGATGAATAGACAAAGTCTTTAAGATTAAAACCATAAATGAAATCGTAAATGATGAAAAAGGGAAAGAAAGAGGATCGTAAAACAAAATGATCACGAGTTAAGAAAAGAATTTTAAGGGAGATGATTATAGAATAAGATCACGACGTGATCTGTTTAAGTTATAAAAGAAAGATGTTTTGTAATGTTTGAATAATTATAGCTTGATGTTATGAAGATAATGTACTATGATATAGTACAAGATAAACTCACGAGGAATTATAGATAATGTGATACCAGGAATTCGTATCGAGTAAAGAGAAAGTTAAGAGTAAGATAGAGTTAGGTGGGATTTCAATTGAGGACTCATGTGATGACTGAGTTGTACAAATCTTTATATGGGCGAGGGTTTTGTGATTACACTCAGTTTATTACATTGAAAATCATTGGAATGTCGGTGTCGCGCTATCAATGTATGTGTGGTGAAAAGGTGATTCTTTTCTCATGTGTATATTTGATAGTTAGAAACTATTAAGATTAGTCAGATATTTTTAGGATTAGGTGCGGTTCTTAAAACTAATGCATATGGTAAGTTCGTGACTCATAATAATATGGTATGTTTTGAACCCCTCAGCGAATAGACGCCTATAGTCTGACTAGGACAAGTTCTTAAACTCATATTATTGTGGCAAGTTCCTGGATTTCCAATGTGTAGTAAGTTTGATGAACTATTTTGGGTAGAAAACGGTTATAGTATAGAGAGCATTGATGAAGTTGAAGATTGATAGAATGATTAAATAATGAAGTAAGGAAGTAAAGATTGAAGTTAATGGATACCTGGATATTCTAAATCTACTAGCTATGCTATACTTTCGAAACTTATTGACTTTGTGCTGATGTTTGCACTTCTATTTTCTTGAAAAACATTGGATCAAATGATGAAACCAATGAGTTTTAAAAACAATATTGTTATTTGTATGTCTATGCTAATTGCTTCGACTAGACAAAAATGATTTAAAATATATCAAAATATATTTTTATATCATCAATGTGTCATGGAACCTGGTGCAGAGATGATAAAAACGATGGAGTCATCAATGCAGTATTACTTAGTGTTGGATGTGATCTAAGGATCGTCAGCCCACTATGGTATGATGTAGTATGATAAAATCACCAAATGACGGAATCCTCAAACGGACTGTAAATACAGTGCGGTATCATGACGTTATAAAAAGATTTTTGAGATTTCTTTGAGATATGATAATATATATATATATATATGTATATGTATATTTCGATTGATGTTCAAATTGTTGTAGAAGTCTACTCTATTTGATTCAGCTAGACAATTATTGAAAGATGTTCATGAAATTCAAGCGTTCTTTGTCAAGTTATGCCAAACCAAATTATTTTGGTGCTGATTCAGATGTTGGAAAGCTTAGATGAACAACCCTTTTATAGGGTATTACACAAAGGCGTTTAGATGTTTGTGCACAATATATTGTACGAAGGGATGATCCTCCTAAGTACGAGGAGTCCTTATAGTCTTATGACTGTTAAAGTTTAAGTTGAAAGATTACTTATAACTATGGACATACGCATAAGCGTTTAAATGTTTGTGTACAATACATCGTCATTTAAGGGCTTAACACCCTAAATGCACGGGAGTCCCTATAGTCTAATGATCATTAAGGTTTACGTTGAAAGAGTACTTATAACCGTTGACGTAGTTCAAGTTCTTATGACCCTCAGCATGATTTCGAATCTTTTAAATTCATGTAATTTATATCGCTTCCCAATTATTGAGCAATTCTGGAAGATTCTTATTGTTCTGAAAGGTGAAAGTGGAAAGGATGAGAAAATTAAGCAAAACATAATAATTTCAAGAAAGAATTGAAACTCCAGAAAGAAGAGAAATGTGAAACTCTTAGAAGAGGAAGAGGTGAGGAATATGATGATCTTAGAGAGATCCTTAGAGAAAGAATTTGGTTGTAGAACCCAGTGAATGAATAAAATATTAACGCAAAAAAATAATAATAATCTATTTTGATAGATTGATTGAATAAAGGTTAATAAATAAATTTTGAGGACGAAATTCTTAGAAGAAAGGGTGAATGTAATATCTCGAGTGTTTATGATAACGATCCTTAGAAAAGAAAATGAATGGGTTAAAGAATATATAATATTTGATGTATGACTGTGTTTAATTGAAGGTTATGTAATAAATGTAAGGTTTGTAATAATCAAGAACGCAATCAAATTGCATAAAAAGTGCGGAAACGTGTAATAATCAGAGTTTAAAAATTTACAAACCATATACCCGGATCACCCTTTATGCACAATTATTAATTAAACGAAAAAGATAACGAATAAGAATCATACCCTTGAAGATCAAGCTTCCTCAGGTACAAGTTTACCTCCAATCCTTTTTGCGTTCAACTTGAATTCACCGGGTTTGGTTCCTTCCTTTGATCAACGTTAGCCACCCATGTGTTTGGCCTCTAGAGGTGATCAACCAAGGAAGAAGAAGGATTCAAGAAGATGGGTGGTTGGCTAAACCCTAGTTTTTCTATCTCTATAGAAAAAGAGCGTACTCTCCAACTTTTTGAATAACGTATTTTTGATATCTGATATAAGACTCCTCTTATAAAGATATCAAGTAACCCTATTAAAATAAGGTATTTTTAATTAAACTCTTTTAATTAAATGGGCTCCCTAATCTTATTAGGGATAATTAATTAAACTCCTTTAACTAATTTTCCCTCCTAATCCTATTAGGAATAAATGAGAGTACTTATATTAAATTAATTTCTAAACTCTTTTAGAAATTAAAATAATAATAATAATTGTAATAATATTAATAAGACTCTCTTATTAATTTATATTTAATATTTCTAAAATATTAAATAATAATATTAAGCTATTTAATTTATTCTATCAAGATAGATTAAATTAAATATACATAACATATTATTACGATTATGCCATTAACTTCTTAAATAATTATTCTTCCTTTTATAGTGTGACCCTTTTTAGGTTCTCCATATTAAACCTATTTGTGAATAAATCAATTAGAACAATTCTAATCTTATTTAAATAAATAAATTAAACAATTAATTTATTTGAATAAATAATATTTATTCTACAATAGGGATAAGCCTCCCCAGCGATCAACGACTTTCCGTATAATATAGATTTCAACATTAATCATAAAAGAACCTTTGAGTAAATAGTTACCGCATAATTCAATCATTCCACCATACAATGTCCCAATTAAATATAAGATATGGAATTCTTCATCAAGTCTTATTTTATTTAATTATATGTATTTAACTCTTAAATGCACAACTCAAATAATGTAAATTAGAAACTCCTTTCTAATTTCATTCGCCGCCGCCAAGGACTCTTTGGGTTGTCATTTATCGAATCACATAGACATTTCTCTTCTTTTAATATAAGTGGTAGATTCTTTATCGATCATACATTATCTCCATGTATAACTTATTATACCCAAGCATACCCTTTGATATACCCTAAGGGTCTTAAGGAATAAGTCAAAGTATAACTCATCATACATAAGATACTATGATGATCTCAAGTCCAAGGATCACTTGTACTACTATCACTACGAGAATTCCTATCGACAGCAATTAAAACTCCATTAGGTATTCCTTAGCGAGCCACGCTCAAAGGAACTTATTCTCTAATAAGCACCTACATACTTGCTTTAGTGTCTCCACACAAATGATCATGAGATCAATCATCCTCATCCAATGAAAGCAAGCAACGATGTACCAATCTATCCGGATTCACTAATCCCCAATTTAGTAATCCAATGATTGGGAACTATTTTAGTTTTAAGCTTTCTAAGAATTTAGATCTCATTAGAATGATCATCATCATTATTCTAAAAGCATTGCTTAAAACTATGGGTTTATCACATATTATAAAACAAACATCATGTAGATAATTAAAAGCCTTTAATAAATTAATACTTTTTATTAATAAATGAATAAGATTGTTTCAAAGTATATGCTTTATCATCAAACATGATCGGCTTGTGTGCATATTACTTTCAATCTCCCACTTGCACTAAAGCCAATCGCCATTGTATCTTATACTCTTCTTCTCTAAGTGACGATTATCCCGTTTGTTGGATAAGCTTTAGTTAATGGATATGTAATGTTGTTCATGAGAGTCCACTATCTCTATAGTGATTTCCCATCTTTCAATGATTCTAATAATCAAATGAAAGTGCCACAACACATGTTTAGATCCAAGATGAGACTTAGAACTATTCCTAGTTCTCAGAATGAACTTTTAATCCAAACAATCAACTTGCAGCTTCATTTATAGCTATATACTTTGTCTTTATCACTAAACCAAAGAACTCTTTCTTTGTTTGGAACCTTTCCAATTCACTCGCACCATTGCTCAAAATAACGCTTTACCTTAAAGTGGATTTTTCATCATCTTAGTCTGCATGCGAAAACTTGAGTCCATTAAGCCTCTAGTTTTAATTTAGACCCACCATGAATATGATCACATCCTTAGTGCTTGTAAGCACTTTAAGATGTTTTCACCGACTCATAGTGAACTTCTCTATAATATGACCGATCAACATCGTGACTCGTACATTTCATTGCATGCATGATTGTCACTCATGCGACCTCTCTTTCGTGAGTCCTGTAGGGGACTATTAAGAGAGATATACTCCATAGCTCATCGACATGAGACATCTCTTGAGTTTGCCATGCTAAACGACTTTAGCATCAAATGAATATACGTTCCTTGGGTTAAGTCAAGCATCCTCTTAAATCTATCTATATAGATTTATATCCCCAATTAAGATTCTCTTCCAAATCATTCATGGAGGAATGTTTAGACAACTTTATCTTTACTAATTGTAGCATTGGTATGTCATTCCTTATCCGTAGTATATCAACATATAGTACTAGGAATGTCATGATGCTCCCACTGACCCTTTTGTACACACTAGGTTCATTCTTATTTTTGATAAAATCAAACTCTTTTGATTGCCTCATCAAAACAAATGTTCCATATTTGAGAAACTTGCTTCAATCCATTTCTCTGAGTGTCTACAACACTTACCTTATCGTATGTAACCGGATCATCATCTTCTATGATGTGTACCTCATCATCATCATCTATGATGAATCCATACCTCCCAGGTATCTTCGGTACTATTCCAGATTTATGATTCGGTTGTGGTACAATAGGTCTATCTACAGGTTCCTCTTATTTGATTTATAGTATTTTGTGGTTCTTGAACTCTTCAAGATCTATTATCCTCCCACTAGCCCCTTCAATGATAAACACATTTATCTTAGAAGGCAGCGTGTTTCGCAAAAACACCTTTTGCTATATAGGATTATAGAACATATGCCCTAAACTTACTTTAGGATGTCCCACAAATTTTACTTGTCAAATCTTGTCCCAAGCTTATCCTTTGAAACCTTTTCACATAAGTTGACAACCCTTATCTTAACATACTTAAGATTAGAATCCTCCCCGTCCATAACTTTTATGGAGTCTTGGGGCTAGATTTTGAGGTTACCTTTTCAGTAGATATGCAACCATTTCTAGGACATGATCCTGAAGGATACTTTGGAATGCTCGGTAAAATCATTATGGACCGCACTATGTCCAACAAGGTACGATTTTTCATTCGATACATCAATCAATTATTGCGTATCGAGGATGTGTCCATTATGAAAACCATTTGAGATGGTCTAGAAACTTATTGCACAAGTATTTATTCCTTGATCTAATCAAAGAATCTTAATACATTGCCAATTTGTTTCACTTACTCTCAATTCTTTGAACCTTTCAAATAATTCACACTTGTATTTCAAAGAAATACACACATTCAACTCTTTGAATGATCATCTCTTTTCTCATACTAATTTGTTCAATATGCAAAATTATTTTCATGTAAGTCAAGTATACAAAATTTATTAAGTAATATTCCATTCTATACAAAACATTATTATTATAAATAGAATAACAATTGTTCTTAATTATAATACCAAAGATTTCATTGTCCAACAATAAAATGGAAATAATATTTTTTTAACAAGAACTGGAATACAATAACAACTTATTGACTTAATAGATTTGCCCGTGGCTAAACTATAAGTTTCTATGGCTAATATGGCAACCTTTGTTACATTTCCCGCACATAGGTTTACTTATATTTGTTTAGCTTTCTACTTCTGTTTGGTCCCTTCATAAATCTATATTTATGATAACCAAAGTCGGTATCCAATACCCAAGTAGAACCTTGACTTAAAGAAAAATTTATTTTAAATCATGAACAAATTTGTATTTGTAACCGAAACTTCACTAAGCTTCTTTAGTTAGCCTCTGCAAGATGCTTCTCGCAGTTTCTTTTCCAGTGTCCAGGCTTATTGCAGTGGAAGCAAACACCTTTGCTATCCGTATCTGTTTTGTTCTTATTATCCTTTATTTTTGCCTTTATATTTAGCTTCTTAGAATCGTTCTTCTTTTTAGAAGATCCTTTGGCCCCTACGAGTAAGACATGATCTTTCTTGGTTGGAAAGTCACTCTCAACATTTTCAACATGTTAAGCAAATCAGCGAGGCTGACATCTAGCTTGTTCATATGAAAAAATTCACAACAATTGTGAAAGGAGTCCGGGAGTGAGTGCAAGATCAAATCTTGGCTCAACTCTCCATCCATGACAAAACTCGTTGTCCTAATTGATCAATCAAATTGATAATGTTAAGGACTTTTATCTGTACTATAGTGCCATTGGCCATTCTAGATCGGAAGAGCTCCTTAGATATCTGATATCTATATGTCCTACTTTCTTCACCATCAACTACTTGATGTGCAGGAATATAGTAGGAGCATCTATAGTTTCATCTTGTATTTGAAGCTCACGTTACTCATGGATGCGAGCATGATGCATCGAGCCAATCGTGCATCATCTCTTGCCACTTTCTAAAAGTAGCAATCTCTTCCTCGAGAGGCATTATTCGCAACCATTGCAGGATAGGCGTATTACAGGACATAAGATAGCTTTTTAGCCGTGAGAACTATTCTCAATTTTCTTAACCAATCCGTTTAATTTGGTGCAGTTAATTTTGCATTTAATATGCTTCATGATGATAGTAATTTTAGAAATTGTAAAATTCTGTAAATGAATTTGTAATTAACAACATTTTAACATACATTCTTTTATTAATTACCAAAATAAATTAGGTCTTGTTTTAAATTGGTATCTCCTACTATTTTCTTCAAACTATATTACCCTCAATATATATAGTTCGGAAAAATCTAATTAAAGATCTGCTAGTGAGAATAAGGATCCCATTTCAAATGTATATAGCCTTGTGGTGACACAACAAACTATATATAAATAAATAGGTAGACAACTCTTGTCAATTACATCAACTATGCAACTCCTTGTATTTTGCCTCTTAGATTATTTTGATCAAGTGGTGGCACATCCGAATCAAAATTATCCAAGTTAAGTCCAACCTAGCACTCCATATATTCAAAAAAGAAAAATATCATCCTTGTGGTGACACAACAAAACAATATTGTTCAATTTTCTTTATAAGCATCAAATGTGATAAATTAACATCTTAAATACTTAATACTTGCCTTGTGGTGACACAACAAACTCATATTAAATATTTAATACTCTATTAATTTTATCATGCTAAAAAGCGATGTTCGATATTCCAAATATCTTTGAACGCTTAGGACTTAATATAAAAATTGAGGGTTTGTTATTAATATGTCTCTATCTTGTTTAGCGTAGCGCATTTAACATATATATATAAAATACGCGTCATATTAATGAACATGCGAAGCATGTTTGCATAATATATAATATATATAGTATAAGCATGCATATAGAATACTATATTCTACCCGGATTGATTATGGACTTTTATTCTAGTTTGGTTCACTAGAGCCACCAAGTGAACCAAAAGGTCAAACCCTAGGGGTGCAAGAAATAATATTTAAATATAACTATTACATTTAAACCGGGCTCCATTACAAACGGGTCTTCAAGCGCTCTTGCTCCTTGATCTCCAATTTTTCAAAATTAATTCTAACTATTCCTATTACAAAACTATTTAAAATAAATAGAAACCTTGATCGTGATCGAGGGAAGTACATAGGAGGAGATAGAATTTACATTCGAAAAAATTAGAGAAGACGAGGTACAGAGACCCATTTAATAAAACCCATACATTCATGCATCCAACTAAAATAAAATCCAATCACATTGGTCAATAGTCCATAATCAATCCCATTTATTATCATACACATCATCATATGCATCAATAAATAACATTCATCTTATGAATAATAAACATTCAATATATATATTGATATCATTTAATGGGCAAATTTAGTTAGTATAAAATCTATTTTTGAATCAAAATAAACTCCTTTATTTTAATCCAAATTTAAATCAAAATAAAACTATTTTATTTTAATTTATCTAATTTTGAATAAAATAAACTATTTTATTTTAATCAAAATCTTTAATCAAAATAAACTCCTTTATTTTAATTAATTATGGAATCCAATTCCATGTAAAAAATAAACTCCTTTATTAAAGGAAACACGGATTCTCTTTCCTATTCACAAATAAACTCCTTTATTTTGAATAATATGAAATCTTATTTCATATCTAAATAAACTCTTTTATTTAAGGAAGGCTGATTCTTTTTCCTATTCACAAATAAACTCTTTTATTTTGAATAATATAAAATCTTATTTCATATTTAAATAAACTCTTTTATTTAAGGAAACATGAAATTCAATTTCAACTCCAATTAGTTATCATGGAATCCAATTCCAACTCTAATTAGTTAGCATGAAATTTAATTTTAAAATTAAAATAAACTTTATATTTTAATATTAAAATAAACTTTTATTTTAAAATTAAAATAAACATTTTATTTTAATTATAAAATAATTAAGAATAATATATATATATATAGTATATATATATATATAACTATATATATATATATATATATATATATATAATAACCAATATATATATATATATATATATATATATATATATATATATATATATATAAAACCGTGAATCTTCTTGCTAATCACCTAAATGACTCTCATGACTCTTAAAAAAAATCACCTTTTCTCTTTTTTTTTTTTTTTTTGAAAGAATCACCCAAAATCCGCGAATAACAGCTTTCAAAAAAAAAAATCAGCCATTTTTTTTAATAAATTTTATACAACAAAATTATGCCCAATTAAATTGTTCTAAACACATATCAATATAGATATTAAATTAAAATAATTAATAATTTACATAAAGGTTTGGCTCTGATGCCACTGTAAGGTTTGTAATATTCAAGAACGCAATCAAATTGCATAAAAAGTGCGAAGCGTGTAAAAATCGAGTTTAAAATTTACAAACCATATACCCGGGATCACCCTTTATACACAATTATTAATTAAACAAAAAGATAACGAATAAGAATCATACCCTTGAAGATTGAAGCTTCCTCAGTACAAGTTCACCTCCAATCCTTTTCGCTTTAACTTGAATTCACGGGTTTGGTTCCTTTCTTTGATCAACGTTAGCCACCCATGTGTTTGGCCTCTGGAGGTGATCCACCAAGGAAGAAGAAGGATTCAAGAAGATGGGTGGTTGGCTAAACCCTAGTTTTTCTATCTTTATAGAAAAAGAGCGTACTCTCCAACTTTTTGAATAACGTATTTTTGATATCTAATTAAGACTCCTCTTATAAAGATATCAAGTAACCCTATTAAAATAAGGTATTTTTAGTTAAACTCTTTTAATTAAATGGGCTCCCTAATCTTATTAGGGATAATTAATTAAACTCCTTTAACTAATTTTCCTCCTAATCCTATTAGGAATAAATGAAAGTACTTATATTAAATTAATTTCTAAACTCTTTTAGAAATTAAAATAATAATAATAATTGTAATAATATTAATAAGACTCCTCTTATTAATTTATATTTAATATTTCTAAAATATTAAATAATAAATATTAAGCTATTTAATTTATTCTATCACCATAGATTAAATTAAATATACATAACATATTATTACGATTATGCCATTAACTTCTTAAATAATTATTCTTCCTTTTATGGTGTGACCCTTTAGGTTCTCCATATTAAACCTATTGTGAATAAATCAATTAGAACAATTCTAATCTTATTTAAATAAATAAATTAAACAATTAATTTATTTGAATAAATAATATTTATTCTACAATAGGGATAAGCCTCCTAGCGATCAACGACTTTTACGGATAATATAGATTTCAACATTAATCATAAAAGAACCTTTGAGTAAATAGTTACCGTGCATAATTCAATCCTTCCACCATACAATGTCCCAATTAAATATAAGACATGGAATTCTTCACAAGTCTTATTTTATTTAATTATATGTATTTCGACTCTTAAATGCACAACTCCAAATAATGCAAATTAGAAACTCCTTTCTAATTTCATTCCGCTTTCGACCAAGGACTACTTGGGTTGTCATTTATCGAATCACATAGGACATTTCTCTTCTTTTAATAGAAGTGGTAGATTCTTTCTTGATCATACATTATCTCCATGTACAACTTATTATACCCAAGCATACCCTTTGATATACCCTAAGGGTCTTAAGGAATAAGTCAAAGTATAACTCATCATACATAAGATACTATGATGATCTCAAGTCCAAGGATCACTTGTCTACTATCACTACAGAATTCCTATTGACGAGCAAGTAAAACTCCATTAGGTATTCCTTAGCGAGCCAATGCTCAATGAACTTATTTTCTAATAAGCACCTACATACTTGCTTTAGTGTCTCCACAAAATGATCATGAGATCAATCATCCTCATCCAATGAGCAAGCAACGTATGTACCAATCTATCCCGGATTCACTAATCCCCAATTTAGTAATCCAATGATTGGGAACTATTTTAGTTTTAAGCTTTCTAAGAATTTAGATCTCATTAGAATGATCATCATCATTATTCTAAAAGCATTGCTTAAAACTATAGGTTTATCACATATTATAAAAACAAACATCATGTAGATAATTAAAAGCCTTTAATAAATTAATACTTTTATTAATAAATGAATAAGATTGTTTCAAAGTATATGCTTTATCATCAAACATGATTGGCTTGTAGCATATTACTTTCAATAAAGCCTAAAAGTTGTTGAAGAAATGAATGAAGTATATATATATATATATATATATATATATATATATATATATATATATATATGCTAAACTTTTGCTAAGGTGACATGTTGAAGTTATTCAACGATAATTGTGAAAGAGATTTTTTGAAAACCTTAGTAAGGTAGGGTGTCGGTGATTCCGAGGACGGAATCCTTATAAGGAGGAAAGGATGTGACAACCCAAATTAAACTAAGAATTTAATAATTAAAATTCTTATTATGAGATGTTTTGAGTTTGAGTATGTATATATACGTGCTATATATTTTGAAATATGTGATCTGGTGTGAAGAGAAATATATACTCAAATATTGGGAAAGTGAGGTTTAATAATTGAGCTAACTATTGAAGGAATTAAATGAATTTGGTAATTAATTTTAAATATTTATTGAATTAAATAAATATTTTAAATAATTTATTTATTGAGAAAAATAAATAATTTATGAAATTGTGGTATAATAATTTAGTTACGTGTGTATGATAATTAAATTAAAGCAAAGATAGATTTTATTCTTTGAAGATTTAATTTAATGAATTAATTAAATTAAATGAGTTGTTTAATATTAAAGGAAATAAGTAAATCAAATAAAGCGATGTTTAAGTCTAATTTATTAATTAAATTAGATATATGATTATTTATTAATCATAAAAAGAATTATAATAAAAATTATAATTATTATAATTATTATTGTAAGTTATGAGAATTGATTGCAGGTGTGACAAATAAAAATTATATAATATAATATTATTAAAATAATCTAGTATGGGAGAAATTGTGTGTAACCAAACGCAGCCTTATGGCTTTTGGTTTATTGTAACTGACACATATTGTAACTAATGTACGTGAGAGAGAGGGGAGTCAGTTTATTTTACGTGTTCTTTTTCTAAGGTTAAGAACACAGAAGAGAGGGTTAGAGACAGGGAGAGAATTCTTTGTAATTGAGAAGATAAATTCTGAGAATCAAAGAAGAAGAAGAAGATTAATCAAGCTTCTCTAATCATCTAGCAAATTAAAGGTAAGTAATCTATTTTAAAGTTTCGAGTTCTTATTTTTGTTTTTCTAAGTTCTCTATTATTGAAGTTCTAGGGTTAATTGTTGAGAAATTAATTTTTATGTGTATTGGGATTACATAATCTGTTATATGTTGTCTATAGATGATTTTTGAAGTATCGAATTCATGAAAACATGTTTGAAGGTGAAGAACTTGAGTTTGGGTTTTATATATATTACATGGTATGTTTTGGGGTCAAAATTGGTTTTGAATTCATACTCTAAACTGTAAATTGATAATGGAATTTGTTAGTATGTTGAAAAACGAAAAGAACGAAAGTTAAACGGACCAATTTGGTTGGGAAACGAGTTCAATAGCTGAAATTAATTCACTAAATGTGTTTAAAACATGAAAATATAGCATGAACACTGAATTGGAACCCTTAAAATGATTTGTTAATATGTTTTAAGTGTTATAATTATTCTCTAGATGAGTAGCTAAGATTTTAATGAGTCCAACGAATCAAAAATCGACTAATTCAAACTTAAAATTAAAAATATATGTCCAAAACTATTTCATGCGAAGCGGGGCGTGGTGTGCCGCTTGCACGCGTGGCGCCATTTGGAGCTAGGCATTAAGGCGGTAGCCATGAGTGATGGTGAAGGCGCGGCGCGCCCATGTGTTCTCGACTGTGACTACTTTGACTGTTATGGTAAAACTAATCATAACATTTTCATCTGAACTCCGATTGAGGTGATTCAAGATGATTCGGAACGAGGACGAATAGACCTACAACTTTTGTTCTTTACGTCTTTCAATTTGAGGTCTGTAACAGGGGTCCAAATGGTCATCTTTAGGACTGTTGTGTTTTTGGAGGTAATCGGAGGTCGTCGGGCATAAATGTATGCAAGTGTAGTGCTCTTGACGATAAAAGATGTTGTTCTAAGTTATAGAACATGAATATTATGAAGTATAATGATGCTTAACATTAATAAATGATATATTAGATAAGTTGTATACGCATACTAAGCACAAACAAGAGAGACAAATTGGGCGTGTGACGACTAAACGTCGAAACACCATGATAAGTGATAATGAACCTAAAAAGTGTTTAAATTCAATTGAAATGAATATTATAAGATGTAGAATGGATTTAATATAAAACTAATAAGTAGTCCTAGCAAGACTTAAACACTTGAATGAATTTTGAATATGAAACATAGTGAGCTATAAGTCGAAAGTTAACAAAATAAAATTGAACATTGTGTATATATAATAGGAAGGGTTATGAGATGTAGAGTAAAGCTTATATTATAACTACTATGCATTGCTATGTGACTTATAGTTAATGTGAATGATTATATAATTGTGTAGGGCACGTGAAGTGCAGATATCTGTAAGCTGTTAAACTGTTATTGGTAAACAACGAGCAAGGCAAGTCTTTCAGTTCATATTTGTTATGTAAACTTGATGATTAACTATTTTAAATCTTTATTGAAAAGATCATGATGTGTTATATATATGTTGAAAGTATGAAATGTTAAAGTCAATTTATGACTATGTTGATTGATTAAAGCATGCTGATTGAGTAAGGACTCAATCTTTATACTTGTTATATGAACTGTAGCATGTATGTTATATGTTGAGCATGTTATTATGTGTTATGTGATGCATGAAAACTATTAGATTTTGCTGGGCTGTCGAGCTCAACCTTGCAAATAACCACTTTGGTTCAAGATTCAAGGTAAAGTATGTGTTACTTGAAAGACATGAATCAGATGTGATACTTGAAGATTTATACACTTTGGTTGTGCTATTATTATTTGAACCATGTTTAAGGTTCCGAATAATGTATTATTGTTGAATTGTAATATCGTTTTGCGATGTAAACTATTGTAGTATTAAAATGATTTTGAGAAATTTAGATGTAAACGTTGAAGGTTTTGGGAATGAGGATAGTTTGTAATAGAAAATTTTAATTATTCCGCAAATTTCAATGGTTGTATTATCGTTTAATGATGTAAAATTAGAGGTTGAATGTATTATTAACGACCAAAGTTGAGAATTAATTTGTATGAATTTTGGGATCGTTATAGAGTTAGTGTGTCGGTAAGATTCAAAGACGAATCTTGGTGGGGTATAAGATACAGAGTTCCCTAACTCTGATAATAAAGTTGAATAGTAGTGATGAATAGATAGAGTCTAAAAGACTAAAAATTCAGAGGTAGAAGATCGAAAAACAAAACGATCAAGACATAGAAATGAATCGCAATATATACGATGAGATCACCTCGTGATCGGTTAAGGTGATAGCAGGGATAAGAATCAATCTAATGATTGAACAGTTTACAGCAAGATTGCTGAGTGTCAGTTGTACTATGAATTGGTATAGATTTAGGAAAGGATTATAAATACGAGTTGAATGAAATTCGTATTGAGAAGGGAGTTAAGATTAGGTGGGGATTTCAATTGAGGACTCATGTCAGCAGTTGAGTTGTATTCCTTGTATGGGTGGGGAATTATACTTGGTGTAAAAACCACTTAGTTTCTGGCAATGATAATCATTGAAATGTTTGTGTCGCGCTATTTGTTATATGCATGTAAAGAGGGTGATTCATTTCTCATGTGTATAACAGATAGATAGGTTTTAGGTAGAGAATATAAGGTTAAGTAAGAGTTTTTAAAACTCATACTTATGTGACATTCTTGATTCATAGTTATATAAAATGTTTATGAACCCTTCAGCGAATGGATGCCAAAGGTCTGACTAGGATAAGTTCTTAAACTCATATGATTGTGGCAAGTTAATGAACTCATAAGTGTGGATTGACGAACTGGGTATAGTTGTGTGTAAATGGAGTATTAAGGATAATAAAAATAGATAGACTATTTAAGCAAATGATTATTAGTGAAGAAATAAGTTTTCCAAAAGTCCTAGCTATGCTAGACTTCGAAATTTTGACATCAAGCTAAATACGCACTATGTGCTTTTAAAAAAATAAAATATGTAGACTCGTAATCATTTTTGAAACGGTTTAAAGTATAGTCTATGCTACTTGTTTCAGCTAGACGAAGATGATTTGAAGTATCAAAATTTATTTTATTTATCACTTATGTACCATGTAACCTGGTGCAGGGATTTTAAAAAGTTGACAGAGTTATAAATGCAGGAATACTTAGTGTGAATTCGATCTAAAAATCATTGTTCCACTATTGTATGATGTGTTATGACAAAGTCATGCAATGACGGCATCCTCAAACGAACTATTAATACAGTACGAAATTATGACGTCATTCTCAAAAATAATTTCAAAAATTTTAATTTGCCAATGGGGTTTGGCTACACCTAAATAATTTGATTGAATTGAATTATTGATATGAGTCTACGCTATTCGATTCAACTAGACTAATGTTATGAAAACTCTAAGTGTTCATTGAAAGAAATTTCCCGAACCAAATTGTTTTGATGAGGAAACCGAGAAGACTGAGGTAAACTTTTTGTGCCTATGGCAGAGATGAGAAACAGATTCGACCAACAGTACTTTATAAGTACAGGGCATATCGGGCTAATTACCCACTATGTCCGTAAGTTATGACGGTTTGCGGATGAATTTCCATATAACCTTTACGAAAACGACAGACAATAGTCTGTAAAACCCCTCAGCACAATTTCAAAATTTTTACTCTTATGAGGAATGTATTGGGTAGTATGTGATGATGAGAATGAATGGTGTATGGTGTAAGGTGGAAGGTAAATTCCGGGGACGAAATTTTTAGAAGAAGGGGTGAATGTGACAACCCGAGAATTTAGAAAAATTTTAATTTATTAATTTAAGGTTCAATATTAGAACCTAGACAGAAAATAAGTGTATGCGTTTGATATTTTTGAGAAGGAATTTTGAGGATTTCAAAATTCTGTGAAGGATTTAGGTGAATTATTCAGGATTAAGGGAATACGTGAATATGGTTATGTATGTGCACAATATGTGGTTAAGGGTCAAGGGTTGACCAGATAAACGATATCTGTAACAAACCCTAGGTATATATTAAGAACGACAACGTTCGGTTAGAAAACCCTAGCGAATTATAAGAAACCCTAGAAACCGATTATAGAAACCCTAATTTTAATTTTGGGAATTCGAAACCCTAATTCGGTGTATGAAACCCTAGTTTGGGAATACGAATGCTATGTATAAGGTTTAAACGTCATTTATCAGGGAAAACCCTAATGAATTACTTGAAACCCTAATTGATTATTAGAAAACCCTAATACCAGATCTGGAAACCCTAATTTCAGATTTCAGGAATTTAAAACCCTAATCTGGGAACTTAAAGGGTAATTATAATGTTCTAGTGCTATTAATTATAATATTAATTAGAGTAAAGCTTAATTATATAGCAAACCCTAATTTCAAATTTTAAAAACTAATTTATGGATTTGAAACCCCAATTTATAAATAGGAAAAAACTAAGTGTTAATTAAATAATTTTAATGTTAATTAGGAAACATTAATCCTAATTTTAAAGTTATAAGTAATTAGAAAACCCTAATCTAATTACAAAATCTAATTTCTAAATTAGAAAATTAATTTTCTATTAGAAACCCTAATTTTGGGTTGTAAAACCCTAATGCATGATTTTGACCCTAATTACTAAATTAGCAATTTTAATTAGGAAATACTAATCCTAATTAGCAAGATTTAAATTATGATTAAGAAATTTTAATATAATTAGAAAATTCTAATTATAATTTAGAAATATTAAATTTTGATTTTTAAAACCTAATTTAGAAATTCTAAAAAAATTATTTTTAAAACCTAAGGGTTCAAACCCTAAACCCTAAGGGTACAAACCCTAAACCCTAAGGGTTTGGCCAATTGACAAATATGCCATTAAATTAAAAATTAAAATAACCAAAATGCCCTTTGTTGCATTATTGAAGGTTGCTTGTATATCTTGCTAATATTAGAGTGGTTGAGCAACCTAGATCAGCCATTGACTAAATTATATTATATATCAGTCATATATCTCAGCCAACATACATTGCATTATTACATTTTATAGATTAAAGAGAGAGAAAGGACCACTTTATTTCTCATTTTCTCCCAAGACCTTCTCTCTCTAATATTCTGGAATAGGAAGTGAGAGAGAGTAAGATACAAAGCTAAGATCATTTGTTAGCATTCCAAGGTCAGAAATCAATGATCAGTTTCAAGATCAAGCATTAGAAAGGTATAAAAACCCTAAACTTAGAAATCTCATGATTTGATGTTATATGTTATAATTTGTTGGCTAGATATGTGTAATAGGATGTTATTTAGTGATCTGGGTTGTAAAATCCCAGATCCATAACATCAGAGTCCTCGAATCTAGCATTTTGTGAAATCTGGAAAAGCTGGAAAAAGTCGTCTGACAGCCATATGTCAGACATCATTGATCTGTGTGTGTTTGATGTTTGGTGTATTTTATGTTATAGCTCTGTTCTTTGTTGTTAGTTCTTTGATATGAGACTTGAATCAAGCTCAGATCATGTATAGATTGCAAGATATGATCGGTCAAAGGTCGTTGACCAAGCACGAAAATCTGAATCTGGGCAGCCCAGATTTTCCCAGATGGCTTCTGACAAGTTTTGCTAGCCTTTAATCTTGATGTGTGTTAGCATTTTAGACAAGTTGTTGTTTGGTTGTTGTAGTCTGGTATGTAGGTTACATATTAAAGTCACCATATCAATTATATCTTACATAGAAGCAAAGTTATGGCAGGTCAAACAACCGTTGACCATCACGCCGGATGAAGATTCTGGGTAACCCATATCTTCATCAGCCGAGTTTTCTGTCAGAGTTTGACCGGCCTTGATCTCTCAGTTCTGATGTTTTTAGGTTGATGTAATGTAATAGAACTGTACCCTGTCATGTGGTCTACAATATGGAACCATGATATTACACAAATCAAACCCAAAATGAAAGATATGAAGATCAAAAGTAGCCTATCTGAACTGTTCTTCATTTCTGCGTAACCCAGAAATGAAGAATAGCTCCTGACAAGATCTTTGAGGGCTAATAACTCTCTGGTATGTTGTTGTATGGCTATGAAATTAGTTGTAGGTTGTAGTATTACATCCGTACTACTATACTAACACCATAAGCTACCCAGAAATCAACAAGAACACTGCTTAAATGATGGTCAAACTACCTACCTCGGTGACTAACATGAAGGTCTGAAGAACACTCAAGAACAGGCCAAGAACACCTATAGCGACGGGTCTGTCGCTATAGGCCCCTTTAGCGACAGTTAGTTTTAGAAATTAATTATTTTAATAAATAAATCGAATTAAATAGTTTTAAATTATTAAAAATACAAAATAAATTCCAAAAAATTAATTTAAAATCTAAAAATAGTTTTAAATTATTTTGAGTATATTTCATAAATATTTAATATTTTGGAATATAAATGGTATTTAATTTATTTAATTATAATATTAAATAAATTATTTAAAATTGATTTTAATACATGAAAAATCATGAAAAATAATATTATAGTATAAGAAAATATTTAAAGATATTTTCAATGACTTTTAATATTTTGTGAGGAATTTCATTAATTAATTAATAATAATGATAATTATTTTATTTAATAAATATATTAAATAAATTATGGAAAAATAGATTTAATGATTTATAAATCATATAAAAAATGATTGAAGTGTTACAAAAATATTTTAAGTTATAAAATATAACTTTTTATATTTTGTCATGAAAATATTAATATTTTAATATTAAAAGTAATTACTCGGATAATGAATTTAATTGTTTAAAAATCATATAAAGGTGATTATAAACTATTAAAAATACTTTGATATATTATAATATTATGGCATGCATTTCATTAATGTTTGATATTAAATAAATATTAATGATAAAAGAATTAAGTGATATTTAATGCATTTAAATACGATATTAATGATTGAAAATTCATAATAAATGATAATAATTATTCAAAAATTTTACGAACTTATGAAAAATATTTTGACTATTAATAAATTATCTTAGATAATGGTTAAGTGTTTAGGCATAGTTTAATTGAACTTAAACTCGAAATTTTATTCGACTAGACCGTCGGGATGTCAGATTTGTGTCGGGTTCAACTCAAACTGCAATAGTTTGACTTGATACCAAGTCCTATGTGTGTTGTAGACTAATATGGTTATGTGTTATGTGCTATGTGTTTAGGTTATTCTTTGTATATATATAATAGTATTATATTGTGATGATATTATTCTAATATTAGAGATCTATATTACTAATATTAGGTCTTCGGATAAGGCGTTATAAATTGCGTAGCAGTAATCAACGGTTCAAGCAAGTTTTACTTAACTCTACTTAGAGTTGTTTCATTCTGATATGCTTATGGATAATCATTGATGATTGCCATTGTAGAATTATACTATGTACATATTGCATGTATAAGTCAGGTATAAAAGGCTGATCACCTTCATTACCATTCGGTTCAGATATATTTGTTCATGTTTAATACTTGTTCAGTCAAAAGTTTGTTCGTGCTAGTTCGCAATTATATTGTTGAATTATAGCCAACTTATTATTCAGATTCTTTCAATCATGATATATCGTTAAATTATTAAACTTAAACTTGTTGGGCAACTTTTATGCTCCCTTGATATATCATGATAAAACATTGCAGATTAAGGCGAATACGTCGGATACAAGGAAAGGTCAAAGACAGTTCCAGCTTTAGTATACGTGTGCAGTAGATTTGTAATAGTATTGTATGATATTAATGTTGTTATATGTTAGCCAAGTTATGAATTATGTATAAGTTAAGGTTACTCGAACTTGGGGAAAGATGTGTAAAGTTATTGTATAAACAATATATGTTTATATCTTCCGCAAATAGTAGTAATAGTGTTAGAATGATCGAACCGGATCCGCGGTGATTCGGGACCTTGGATTCGGGGCCCTCACAAATTATGTGATAGATTAATTATTAATCTATTATCTAATTAAGTGTAGTTATGTGCAATCATTGTGTGATCATATAGATAATTAATTCATATAATATGAGATATCTAGAATAGTAATATAATGTGTGACATTATTATATGAATAAGTATTCTATAAGACCATGTGGTAAAAGTAAGTTTAAATTATATATATAATTTACTAAGTTATATAAAGAAGCTTGTGTGACATTATATTTCATGGAGAATTAATTAAATATGTATATTTTAAAATGATGGGAGAAAGATTGAATTAATAAATATTTGATTTTAATATTAATTTTGATATTTATGTAATTGGGATAATAAAGTTTATGGAAAATAATGGGTTGTTAATACCCAACTGAATTATATTCTAACATAATGTAAATATTATTTGAACTAACTCAATGTACATGAATTATATGATTATGTGTATATACACCCCTAACTTATATCAATGTAATAATATTACAATTACTGAGAAATAAATTTGTTGTCCCATATTAAGTGGCTCAACAGTAACCTATTTCTTCCTTACGTGAACTCAGTGATGCAAATGATGGCTATAAAACTGATTTTCATGGCTAGTGGCATGGGAAGGGAGGAGTTGGTGAAATCTTATCACCCACTTCTTCTAAATTCATTGAATTTTTCTTCTTTCCTTTGGTTTGATTCATTGAGCAAAAACCTGAAATTGGTCCATAGATTCTCTATAAATGGAGGTCTCCTTCTTCATTCTGTAAAACTTTAAATTGTCTGATAAGTTTCATGGAGGGTGAGTGTGGTGGAATTGAGGAGTAATCAGAAGTTTGGAGGAGCAATTGTGAGTCATTCTAGCATTTAGGAAGGTAATTCATATATATGCATGTACATTATTTTAAGTTTCTGAGTTCTTATTCATGAATATTTGATAGTGTAGCCAACATTTGATGGTTAAGGATTGTTGCAATCTGTAAATTGTTGTTAGATGTTGTTAATATCGTTAAATACGAAAATAATGAAAGTTAAATGAATCAATTTGGTTTAGAAACGAATATGTGGTGAAGTAATCCGCTAAACATGTTAAACTTGGGAAAAAATGGCATGAACTTTGAATTGAAGTCTTGAATTGGTTGTTAAATTGACTTGAGTTATTAAAATCATGCTACGAATGTTTGGTAGTATGTTTATGAAGTTTATATATAGTGGAAATAATTAAATTGCTGATTTTGTGAAGTTTTTGGAAGAAATTTTGTGTATGGGTTTAGATTCTGCAGAAGCATAACTATTCTTGGTTCTATCCAAGGAGGGCGCGATTCTTGCTCCTTCGCAATTCAACACAAACAGTAATCGCTATATAGTGCACCGTGAAAGGATTTTGACTTCTTTTGTAATGTGATGTTTCTAGCATGTTGATATGACTTAGACATGCATGAAAATAGGTTTAACATGTAGTACAACGTTTCTTTGCATCATATGACTTGCTCTAGTCTACTTCCATGTGTATTTCCTAAAAAGAAACTTGAAGTTTTGAAAGTGAACTTTGACTAAACTTGTGGTAACTGAGTTCTAAATCTTGTAACATATGTTTATAACTGAGTTATGCATATAATGAGCATGGTACGAAATTTAAAGTTGCTTTGCTTATTATCAACTTATGTTAGCTTGATTTTTTGTAAAGAAAACTTGAAAGATTTGGAACTAATATCCATGAATACCATGATTGGTCATATTCTGAACTTGTTAACATGTGTATAAGGCTTAGTAATTGTGACGCCCCCAAATTAAAACCACATTGGTCTCAAATTTGGTTGTCACGTGCTAACTCTAATAACAAATCAAAATCTCACACAATGGAATAAATTACATTGTTATAACATAATTATTCTTGTCCCAAAGTCTCGCAACCGTTACTAATACAATATAACTTAAATTAAACATAGCTTAATACAAATAAGTTCTTCTATAACAGAATAATAGTACATTCCTAGTACTATGGAACTAATTACTCCAAAGCCTTCTGTAACGATCGAATTTTTTGTAATTAATTTAAATATTTATTGAATTAAATAAATATATTTAATAATTTGTTTATTGAGAAAAATAAATAATTGATGAAATTGTGGTGCAATAATTTAGTAACTAAATTGATTATTGGTAATTTTATTATTTAAAGATTTGATTTAATGAAATGTTGTTCTAGTCTAATTTAATAATTAGATTTATAATAATTTGTTAATCATAAGTATTATTATAATAAAATTATAACTATTATAACTATAATTATAAGTTATGTAAATTGGTTACACATGTGACAAATAAAAACTATATGATATAAATAATATAAAAATAATCTAGTAGGGGGAAAGTTTTGTTAGCCAAACAAGGCCTTTGGCTTATTGTAACTGACGTAATTTGTTTAGGTTTTATAATCGAATTACGTGAGTACGTGGGTAGCTTCAGTTTATTTCTACACGTCCTATTTTGCCTAAGGCTAGATAACAGAGTATAGAGAGAGAGAGCTTGGTAAGAAGAGAGAATCACAGAGAGAGATGAGGGTTCTGCTGTGAATTGGCCAAGAAGAAGGTTTCTAGAACTTTGTTTACATCAAGAACTAAAGGTATACTCTACTCTTAATGTTCATATTTTTAGTTCCCATAATTATTTTTTGTAAATTTCTAAATCACGTTGGATTGATACATATATGTATGTATGGTGTTATAATCTGTTAATAATCATGTATGAGTGATATTTGATGATCAAAGAATGTGAAAAATTGGTTTGTAAGAGGAAAAGCAAATAACAATGTTTATGCATGAACAAGGGTTTGTTTAAGTACAAAATTTGATGTCTAATATGTGATATAATCTATAATTTTGTGTTAGATTGTGTTAGTACATCAAGAGACGAAAACAACGTAGTTGGAATGGTGTCAATTGGTTAAAAAATGAAGATTTGGCGATTGAATTCGCTAAAAATGTTGAAATATGAATAAATTAGTAAAAATAAGATTTTAATCCTCTAAATTTGGTTATGTAAGTTGTTTTAGGTGTTAGAAGGATTGTGTGTATATGATATATGACTTTAGTTAAGTTTATAGTGTGTGGGTTATCCATGTTATCGTGAAATTAGGATTTTTGGCCTAGAACAAAGATCGTGTTAGAGTTTACAAAAGCTGTTTACGAGTCTTAGAAGCGCAGCGTATCTCTTAAGCGCGGAGCCTGCGTATGCATGCCGAGATCTGAAGGTGTCATGGCATGCTGGCACCAAAGGTCAAATCGAGACCAGGTGTTGAGTTGTTAACAGTATAACTTTGGAAATTCTAACCTAACTTATTTTAATGACCCTAAAACATGTTATAAGACATAACAACATGTTGTAATCACAACGTTGAAACTATAAATTATGAACTAATAGGTTGTGAGGGTTTAGAATGTGATATCATGAGAATTGGAATTTGTTTTGCAATCACCATGTTGTGTACTATAATATAATTGAGAGTTTAGTTTAATGGTAGGTAAATGATTAGGATAATCAGACCATAAGATAAAAATTATATACTTGGATAAAATGAGAAGTAAACCAATGAAGTTAGTTTTAATATAACTAAATTGGTATTGTGATCTTAATGGTATATGTAGGGTGTTTGGCGAACGTTATTATACTTATGTAGATTACACACGAGGCAAGTTCTCTAAGTTCATTCTTTTTATAATGAATGCAAGTTTCATAACTACGTTATCCTTTTATGTCAAGCAAGATTTCTATTCATAATTTATCATTGTGCAAGTTCCTAAATTCTATATTAACGTTGAACAAGCCTATTGATTCTATCATGTGTATGATTATACAAGATCTTGTAATTTGATTCGTTACATCGAGCAAGTTTCACTTTCCTAAGTTTTGTTATTGCTATTCAAAACATATATTGTTTCAAATGAGATTTTTCTAACTCTTCTGGATGTAGTACCTTGCATATAAATACCATGTCTACTCAAATATATATTGTTGTTATTCAATCTTTGACTTAAATAACTTTGTTCAATTCTATATTATTGCATTGAACCTTCAAATAGCAAGCAAACTCTTATTGATTGAATTAATCTGCAATTGAATAGTGTTCTAAAATTCTAGAACCACTGATAAGCTAGTTCTAACCTTAACTTTCTTTAGTGCAAAAATCCTAAATTCAAACTGAGATGAACAACCCTAATATAGGGGATTTTATGCGTGTAACGTTTAAATGTTTGTGCACAATACATGGTACAAAGGGCTAATCCCCTTAAGTACGTAAGAAATGGTCTGTATAGTCTAAATGACTGTTAAGGTTGAGGTAGTAATAATACCTACTTACCGGGGACATAGTTTGTGGTCTTAAGACCCTTAGACATAAATCTTGAATGGTTCTCTATTCTTGATTCGCAGAACGAGTTCCCTATTATCCAGTAGCCATTATTTTATCTCATGTTGTTACTATTATTATCCTTTATATTAGTGAGCAATTGTTTGCTCACTCTTGCAATTAACACTGCAGCTAAAGTTGAAAGAGTTGATGAGCCATCTTCTAGCAAAGGAAAGGGCAAGATGTCCAAGTGATTGAAGACTTATGTGATTTTATTTGAATAAGATTGTGTTATAAGACTTATGTTATGTTGTGATGTGTTCCGCAAACTTATGTAATAGTTTAAGGTTTGTTTACCTGGGAGTATTTTTATTGATGTAACCCTTTAATGGGGAAGATTATTGCTTAAGTTATTTAAGTTATGTGTTATCCTTTATTATGGGTAGTTATATGTAATTGTTTGGATAGTGAGCACCAAATCATGCGGGAATGGAGTACCCGGATTAGGGGGTGTCACACCTTCTCTTTACCATTGTCCATGCCAAAGGGTTCACCACGTTCTGCCTTAACTGAAAGTGTGACGACCCGAGAATTTAGAAAATTATTTAAATCTTAAATTATTGAATAAAGGTTAAATAATAAAGCTAGACAGAAAATAAGTGAATGGATTCGATATTTTCAGGAATGAATTTTGATTTAAAAATATTTTTGGAGAATTATTCAGGATTAAGGGTTTAAGTGTATATGTTATGTGTATATGGTTGTATATATGCACAATATGTGGTTAAGGGTCAAGGGTTGACCAGATAACCTATATCAGTGACCAACCCAAATATTATATTAAGAACGTTAACGTTCATTTACAAAATTATTACGATTTATAAGAAACCCTAAAATCGGTTCGGGAAACCCTAATTTCAGTTCTAGGAATTTGAAACCCTAATTCGAATTTTAGAAACCCTAATTTGGGAATTTAAATGCTATGTATAAGGCTTTTGGGTATTAGTTACAAATCTAATTAGGGATAACCCTAATGATTAATTAGAATTCTAATAATTAGAAACCCTAATTATTAGAAACCTTAATTTGTAAATTTGAAACCCTAATTGGTAATTAGGTAATTTTAATTTTAATTAAGGAAATATTAATCCTAATTAGCAAGATTGAATTTATGATTAGGATATCTTAGTATAATTATAGAATCCTAATTATAATTTAGAAATATAAAATTTTCTATTTTGAAAACCTAAATTGGAAATCCTAGAAAATTGCTTTTTTAATAACCTTAGGTTTTAATCCTAAGGGTCAAACCCTAAGGGTCCAAACCGTAAGGGTTAAACCCTAAGGGTTGTAGGAAATGACAAGTTAGCCATTAAATTTAAAAGTCAAATGTCCATTATACCCTTCTTACATTATTGAAGGTAACTTGCAAATCTAGCCATATATGGAGTTGGTGAATCTCTAGATATCCCACATGTGCTTAATAATCTCAGAAATCTCAGCCCCTTACATCTAATAGATACATTGTATCGAAATATAAATAATTCAAGAGAGAAAATTTATTATCTAGCTGCATTTGTCCACAAACACTCAACCATGCCATCCTCTCTCTAGACCCACGAAATTCTTTAGTGATTCAGTTCTTAGTGTGATCTATAGCTAGTCAAGATCAGATCATGATGATAAAATTCAAGATCAAGGCGTGAATGAGGTATAAACTATAAATTTCAAAATCCTTAAAATTTTGTGTTAATATTGTTAGTGATTGGTTAGATATGTGTTAGAGGGTGTCTTTTAGTGATCTGGGTTGTTAGATCATAGATCTATAACATTTAGATGCACGAAAATAGCATTTTTAGAAACTGTTCTTGAACCTTAAAAAGTTGTCTGACAGCCTAATGTCAGGGCTTCTAGATTTCCATGTGTTTGATGATATGTGTGTTTAAGGTTATAGATCTGTTCTATGTTGTAAGGGCTTTGATCTGAAACTTACATCAAGCCCAGATCATGTATAGATTGAAAGTTATATCGCGATCAAAGTCGTTATTGAAAGCACGAATTCGGAAATTTGGGCAAACCCGAAACCTGCAATTTAAACAATGTTTTGCGACCTCTCGATCTTGTCGGTATTAAGTAGTTTGGCTAAGTTAGTGTTTGATTTGTGTATACTGACATGAGTACTACATATCCATGCCTCTAGATTACCCAGATACTTAACAAAAATCGAATTTAATGATGGTCAAAGTAGGTTGACCAATCTTCTTGAAGAACAAATCTGGGTAACCCAGATTTTTCCCAGATCGCTCTAACAACATATTCATGAGCCCGGATCTAGCTTGTATTTGATGATTTGATGGTGTTAGTATATCTATGTTGTAATATGGTTTAGAGACTACAGATTAGTTCCTTTATTTCACTTAAACAACAAACAAGATTCATTTAATGAACGGTCAAAGTAGGCTGCTCAGTCACAAAATCCATTTTCTGGAAAACCCAGATTCTTCATGAGCGAGTTTTTTAACATACGTTGACCAGACTTAATCTTTCATTTGTGATGATGTTAGACTGAAATAAAGACATGTTGTTGTACCCTGACATCAAGACTATAGAATTGAACCATTAGATTCTACAAACTAAACTTGGAACTTGAAGATTTATAGGCTCAAAGTATGACCCATGAATTGTTCTTCATTTCTGGGTAACCCAGAAATGAAGAACAACTCTGACAAGTATTTCATAGGCTTAAATCTTACTATTCTGGTATGTGTTAGCCATGGAAATTGTTTAGAGTTATAGTACTACATCAGTACTACAACATTAACTCAATTACAAACCCAGAAACTTAAGGATCCATGAATTATCACCGGTCAAACTAGTAACCTTGTGCACTGACTTTGAAGATATGGGCAGGCTCAAGAACACTTATAGCGACAGTTTCGTCGCTATAGGGCCCTTTAGCGATAATTTATTTCTAAAATCAATTATTTTATTTATTAAATAGAAAAATAGTTTTAATTATTAAAAATACAAAATAAATTCCTAAAAATTATTTAAAGTCCAAAAATGGGTTTTAATTATTACATTGTATTTCATAAATATTTAATATTTTTTGAATAATAATGGTATTTAATTTATTTAATTATAATATTAAATAAATTATTTTAAAATGATTTTAATACATGAAAAATCATGAAAAATTATATTATGGTATTAGAAAATATTTTAAGTTATTTTTAATGACTTTTAATATTTTGTGATGAATTTCATTAATTAATTAATATTAATGGTAATTAATTTATTTAATAAATATATTAAATAAATTATGGAAAAATAAATTAATGATTTAAAAATCATATAAAAATGATTTAAGTGTTATAAAAATATTTGAAGTTATAAAATATAACTTTTGATATTTTGTCATGAAAATATTAATATTTTAATATTAAAAGCAATTATCGGATAATGAATTTAAAGGTTTAAAAATCATATAAATATGATTTGAAGGTATTAAAAATACTTTTATATATTATAATATTTTATTATGATTTTCATTAATATTTTAGTATTAAATAAATATTAATGATAAAGGACTTATGTGGTATTTAATTCATATAAATCGATATTAATGATTGAAAATTCATGACAAACGATAATAATTATCTGAAAATTTTGACTGATAATATAATTTTCTAAGATAATTGTTAAGTGTTTAGGCAGAGTTTAATTGAACTTAAACTCGATAATTGTACGACTAAAATTTGTCGGGATATTAGAATTATCTTAAACTCGACTCTCGACTATAAAAGTTTGACTTGAGGTTAAGTTTTATGTGATGTATAGACTGATAAGGTTATGTGTTAATGTGTTTAGGTTATTTTAAATACCGTGATGATATTATTCTAATGTGTATATTGATATTATTTATATATTAGGTATTCAGACAAAGCTTATTAAAATGCGTAACGATAATCAACGGAACAGTCAAGTTTTTCTTAACTCGACCTCGAGTTGTTTCATTCAAATATACTTGTGGTTAATCATTGCTGATTGCCATGTCTAAGAATTATTAAATCGCACTCTGTGCATACTGCATGTATTCATCAGGTATGAAAGGTTGATCACCTTCATTACCATTCGGTCCAGATATATATATATATATATGTTCATGTTCCATGTTCGTTCAGCTATGTAAAATTTATTCATGCTAGTTTCCCATTATAATGTAGAACTGTAGCTGCTTTTGCTCAATTCTTTCAATCATGATATATCCTTAATTTATTGAACTTAAACTTGCTGGGCAAATTTATTGCTCACCTTTGATATATCATGATAAACATTGCAGATAAGGCGAATACGTTCGGGTATAAGGAAAGGTTAAATCCAAGTCCAGCTTGGGATAATATGTGCAGCTAAATTGTAATAGTATAGTATGATAATAATGTTATATGTTAGACAAGTTATTAATTATGTATAAGTTAAGGTTACTTGACCTTGGGGAATAGTGTGTAAAGTTTATTGTATAAACAATTTATGTGTATATCTTCAGCAATACTGATAGAATGATTGTACCGGATCCACGGTGATTTGGGACCCGAATTTGGGGCTCTCATAGAAAGTTTTAAGGAAAGCAAGGATGAACAACAATTTTGCCCAATAAGTAATATAGCAATAAGGGTGTTCAATGTAGTTTTAACTTTCTTAAGGGAACAATAACAATGATGGTTCAAGGATAGCAAGAAATATCAATGGTTCTCAATAATAATCTCTACGGATAGAAAGATATCAATAAGATTCAATGCTTAATCAATTCAAGATTTTAAAGTAATGAATACTGAGCAGTCACTAAGGACTATGAACTTCTCCTAGAATTAACAGTGATAAACTGATAATTATACAAAACGAGTACAACAGGTGATCAGCCTAAAGTACCATATGTCATGCATAACATTTAATCATTCTCATGTGCGCACGTTGGTTTCCCAACAATATATAATTCCCCTACCAAAAGGGTTGTTCATCTCATTTATAAGAGTCCGCACCAAATTAATTTGGTTTGGATAGCTTTCGATCATATATCAATAGTCTAGCTGAATCAATGGCTTAGACAGCTTTTCTTTTCAAGTATATACATGAATAATTATCGTTCAAAATCAAGGTTTGAAAACAATTTCATTTCTAAACTACGAAGTATTAAGTCATGAGATATAAATCATACTTTCAAGGATTTTCTTGTACAACCAATAATAGTACAAGCTCAAATAAAGAATAGGGTTTGAATACTTGTCTCAAGCGTAGTTTACCAAGGTATATCTTATCAACACTTTTCGAATCCTAACATAATATAGTTGTGTATAGGATATTCATTAGTCACGTATACTCATACATGTTATGTAAGTTTAAACGTACACATAAATGTTAAACTTAGTCTTATATCCTCATAGCACAAAATCGGTTTATAAGACATCATGATATCAAACATTATAGTTCGCAATCCTCTTTTGACTTTTTGTTCAAAAGTTTATAAACATATATGCACTTTATGATCTTTATCATTAGCATGCTTATAGATGCTTCAATTATTGTATTTAAACATGTATTACAAATTTAGACGACAATATAAACATACATCATATCTCATATCTCAAACAAATTACACAAATCGTTATTACTGAAGATGGCGCAAGATTCTTTCCTGGCTTAACTTAGGGATGGCGCGATTGCATACTGTCCCCTAACCTGAACAGAGTTGAGCCTTGCATTTCACATTTACTCCATACTTTAGCATACCAATACAATTATACTTAACATACATACATGCTAGAGGACTTTACATAAGCGTATGACCATCTTACGTTCACTTTTACAAGTCACGGTCGTAGTTTAGGATTTCCACCGAATCAAGGCCAAATAGGGTTATATAATCACCATACGTACTAATTAGTTATATGTTCACATAAAGAGATCACATAATCTGTTCTACGCATACTCATAAGTGGTCACATCATTTATTCTCAATTAATATCATTTATTACTTTAAAATATGCTTAAACTCATGCTTGGTTTACTTCCATTATGTTTAACATATAAGAATCATGCTTAGAGACATAATGAACATGAACATGTCATCTTAAATCCTCAAAACTTAACTGCTCACACTAATGCAACTTGGTGTGAAAACATATCTGAGTTTGCTTTTGAAATCATTTTAAACCTGAACAATGCAATTTAACACATACAAGACATCTTTAAAGCTTTTATCATGTGTAGTTAATTCATGTTAACATCACAACAAATTCAGAACATACTTCGTATAGTATTCATGGATATTAGCTTCAATATGTCAAGTTTTTCTTTGAAAAAGTTTATTAGCTCAAAGCCTAACAACTTGGTCATGAACAAAGGAACTATAAACCACAACTCATGCTCATTTATGTTCAAAAATCAGTCATATGTATGCTATCAAGCTCAAAATTTGTAGAACATGAGTTTCATTAAAGTTCATTTTCAAAACATTGAGTTTTTGTTATAAATCTCCTGCTAAGTCATGTTGGACAACTCATATCTCATAAGAAAGCTTTATACAACATGTTATACTTCTTTTTATGCATGTTTAGGTGTTAATATCAAATTAGAAACAACACATTGATAGAAACCAGATTACTGTTACGGGGGCCGCATTGTTATTGCACTACCTAACTTATAAACCGGAGCGCAGATCGCCCTTCTAGACTCAACTCCAGTATGATACTCTATTTTGAAAAGCACCAACCAATATTGATTTTTCTCAGTTTAAACATGCTTAAGTCCATTACTATATGTTCCTTACATGTATACACACTTTCTAAATGCTTGATAGTATGATAATTCATACTAATTGACAGAGAATTCAAGGAATTTCAAGAATTTGATAAAACTCAAGATTAAGAACAAAAGTTAGAATTTATACCTTTTGAAACTTAGTTTTCTTAATTTCTCCCTTCTGAGATTGCTAGACTCTTCTTTGAACCACAAACACTCAAACTCAATTTCTTAGGATTTCACAGACAACTTACAGCAACGTGAAATGAATAACATAGCTGCCATTTTATAGATTAATGGTGGACTGGGTATTAAGTTTATACTGAGGTTGGAATCCATGGTGTAGAAGGAAGACACAAAGGTTATGGGAAGGTTGTTCAACCACCACTTCCCACCATTGGCTTAGCAATGATCACATATTCATAGCTACTGATCACAGCTTGGAAGTTACGTAAAGAGGATGAAGGTTATTGTTTGGCCATTGTTGGAGCAACTGATGAGTTTTATATCTCAGTAACTTGATTATAATGCATAGTTTGGTTCCTTTAATTCCCAAAAATATAATTTTAATGTACAATGGTTACTATCATATGAAAAATTTGGGATTTAATATATATCCATATCATATAATCCATGTACATTGGGTCCACACAATTTAATATTTATAATATGTATGGACTCCATTTAATTGGTCACTAACAATATAATATCTCCTTTTATTGATTACTTACACATCAAGATTGAAATAAATATTTTAATAGTACATATTTATTTACTCCCATATTTTAGAATACACGATTAATTGTCTCATCACACATGATAAGGTAACAAAACTTATTTAAATCAACTTTATGATTTAATTACTTTTACTATATAGTTTTTGTATATCATTAACCACAATTAAATGTCACACCTCATTTTGTCTTTGTAAGTAATTATATGATACTATTATCCACATTTTCCCATATTACACATAATGGCATGAAATAATATTTAATAATAATGTTCACATTAATAATAATGGTAATCGATCCATTATCTTTCTCATTCTTTATTAATGCTAACAACCCATCTTTATAACTCATGCATACAGTGAAAATTATTTTCCAAGTTTTGCTACATACGTAAAAATTGCTATTGATTCTGATCTGAAGTGGCCTTACTTCGCCTACTCTGGAAATTTCTCAGACTTAGTCACTATTACAATAAATTCATATTCTAAATTAATTAATCTCTTTACTTAATAGATAGTACCCTCATTTATTATCTTGTCATACTAGACAATTAAATATAATTATGTAAATTACTTTATTCCTTAATAACAATTAATTAATTATTAACTTCATAATTTATTTATCTCTTAATTAAATTAACCCACTTAACTTCCATTCTCATGCCACACAAGGCATTCCAAAATCCTCAATTCTCATATAAATTCAATTTAAATTAATTAAATTACTCATCTCACAACACATCGATATTTATATTCAAATAAATATTCATTTTCTTATTACATCAAAATAATTATTTATTCATGAAATTCTCGGTTCTTACATCCTCCACCCCCTTTATAAAAATTATGTCTTCGGAATTGGTACAAGGTTACACGAATAAATGGGGATAATCCCTTCGCATCTTATCTTCTAACTCCCATGTGGCTTCTTCGGCGTCGTGGTTTTGTCAAAGTACTTTCACAGAAGATATACTTTTATTCCTTAACGTTTGTTCTTTCCTATCTAATATCTAGATAGGAATTTCTTTATAAGCTAAATTCTTCTCCACTTGAATGGGCTCGTAAGAAATCACGTGTTTGTAGTCAGTCTTGTACGGACGCAACACAAAAATGTGAAACACGTTATGGATGTGTTCCAACTCAGGTGGTAATGCAACTTTATACGCCACTTCGCCCACTCGCTTTAGTATCCGAAATGGTCCTATAAACCTCGGACTCAATTTTCCCTTCTTGTCGAATCGTATTTTTCCCTTCCAGGGAGATACTTTTAAGAAAACATAACTTTCGACTTCAAAGTCGCGGTCTTGACGATGCAAATCTGTGTACTTCTTCTGGCGATCTTGTGCAGCTATTAGTCTAGCTCTTATCAATGTCACCACATCTGCGCTTTGTTGAACTAATTTCGGCCCTAGCATTTTTCACTCTCTGACTTCATCCCAACACAGCGGTGTTCTACACTTTCTCCCGTAAAGAGCTTCATACGATGGCTTGCCTATACTCGCATGATAACTATTATTGTATGCAAATTCTACTAGGGGTAGGTGTGACACCCCCAAATCTGGGTACTTAAATTCCCACATGATTTGGTGTTCACTATACAAACATCATATATCTATCTACCCATAATAAATGAAAGCATTAATAGATAGAAATAAATTATCTCCTTAAGGAGTTATATTGTAAAAATACATAAATCCCAGGTCATTCTAACCTTAAATCTTAACTGCGGAAACATAAACAATTAATCATCTTACACATCATTAACATAAGTCTAAAACATAAATACATCATCACATAATATAGCAAGTCTTCATCACTTGTTAATCTTATCCTTGCCTTTGCTTGTAGAAGGCTCGCCGGACCTTTCATTCTTAACTGTAATGTTATTATTACGCAAGAGTGAGCATGATTTCCCACAAGTATAAAAATGAAATAACAATATATAATAACATGCGAGTGAATCAAAGACTTTTGAAATAAAACTCAACTTTTGAATCAAGGATGAATAACAAGATTCAAAAGATTTCTGAGGGTCATAAGACCTTGAACTATGTACTAGGTTATCAAGGGTTATACTTGAAACCTTTAATGATCGTAAGACTATGGACTCTTCTACTCTCGTGCTTAGGGGATCACCCTTAGTACCATCTTATGCACAATATCTTAACATTAACGCATAAGTAATCCCTATACAGGGTTGTTCATCTCAGTTTGACATTAGAGTCCGCACCAAAGGAAGTTTGGTTTGGATAAATCAATGAGGTGAAAATTAGAACGTTCATCAACTAAGGACTAGTCGAATCAATAAGGGATTCACTAGTATAACAAGGTTCAATAATAAATGATATTTAAATCGAATAACAATTTTAATATGTATACAATAGAACAAGTATTGTATAATGGAAATCATGCTTTAAAAAGATAAATAATCTTTATTATAAAAATTTGAACTTGAATAATAATAATGAGAATTTACTCGATGTAAATTATAAACTTGAATAATTATATCAGTAGGGTTAGGAAACTTGCCTCGTGCGTAGATTACACGTTAATTATACGCGTGCCTTGATTTAATCCTACATATCATTTTCATTCACAATACCAGTCAATTACATCGTAACTAGTCATCACAAGTTCATTCTTTTTGTCTAACTTAGATTATGACTATACTTAGTTAAATTACCACACTTATTGTCACATAATTTTACACTTCACGAACAATAAGTTAACTATGTGTTTAATCATTCAATCCACACATAATTGTGTTATTGACATGTTAATAACTTATTTTAACGTCTCATTATACTTCTAACATATTTTTATGTTCATTAGATTAGGTTACTATCACATTCATGGACTTGAACACTTTAAAAAAAATTCATTTCTGGACATTCTGCAGAGTAGTTTGTGGCGCCACTCACTTATAAACTTATTACTTGGCGGACGCGACGGTGGCCTATTGCTGACTTAACTTTTGGTCTTTTGACACGGGACTTAAGGCATGAGCATCAGCCTTGCGGCCACATGGTGAACCGATACCGATTCTGCAATTCGCAAAAAATTACAGAACATGGCCAAAACCTCCAATTAAATTATTTCTACACGAATTTAGACATACCAAAACATTGTCATACACATATAACTATTACTTAACCCTTCAAGCATGATTTTAACATGTTATAACACATAATTTGTAGAATCAAACCATATAATTTACTGTTCTTGATATTCTTGAAAGTTTTGAATACAAAACATGATAATCAACATTACGGGTTCATTATAATACCGAATCTGTTCATTTGAAGTTTGATCTCTTCGTTTTAATAAACATAATCATGTACCAGTATAAATTTATGATATAACATATGATTAACGTATCAAATTTGGTACGTAAGGCCATATGGCCATATTTTTCTTCTCTGTATTTTGAAGAAACAATATACGACATAATTTTTATGAAAGCGATGATATAGAAATATACAATATCTGATAAAACATGTTATAATAACATCTTACCACATATATAACACATAATCACTACCCTTATCCAATTACAGAGGTTTTACAGAACTTGAAAGCCATTTTCTTATAAAACTTAAACAACGTAAATAAAATCTGGGTTAAAGAAATTACCCAAAGCGTATAAAGTGTAGATTAGAATAGATGATCCTTGATGATCCTTTCTCAGTTGCATGTTCAATCATACACTCACAATTTCCCTCAAAAATTTCTCTCTGAATAGTTTGTCAGACTTAGAAAAATAATATAAGAGACAATACGTATATAATTTATAAACTGACGCAGTTGTGGTCAGTTAACCGATCATGGGTTAACTGCCCTCAACCTCCCCTAATGTCTTGTTTGGCTAACCTTAAAAGAACTATAACCATTTAATTTAATAGATCTTTTTGTACTATACTTTAATAGTGTCACACCCTTTATAAAATAAATCAAATATCTTATTTACTTTAATTCAATTAAAATATGATAATTTCTCATTAATTCACATAGTCACATAATTAATTTTCTCATTTATTAATTATGTCAAATTATTAAATCTCTAATTAATTGTTAAATAAATTAAAATAACGTTATGCTTATTAAATATTTTATTTAATTCAGTAAGCTCACATAATTACATAATTTGAATAATAAAAATTCTCCACATTAATTTAATAAATATAACACATATAATTAAATTAATCTACCACAACTTCATCAATTAATTATTTAATCAAATAATTAAATCATCGAGAATATTTATTTAATTCAATAAATATTAAAATTAAATTACAAAAATCTCGTTCGTCACAGTAGGTGATCGTCCCAACTTCCTTTGAAGCCCATCACGCAAGTTCTAAGCGTGTCCTCCAAAGTTTGTATCGTTCGCTCACTTTGTCCGTCTGTCTGTGGATGATAAGCGGTACTCAACCTCAGCTGTGTTCACATCCTTTCTTGTAAGCCTTTCCAGAATTTTGACATTAAGCACGGATCTCGGTCAAAGACAATCGATATCGGCACTCCATGTCATGAAACAATTTCCTTTACGTATAGGTTTACTAGCTGATTCAAACTATATCGGATCCTGATTGGTAGAAAATGAGCCATCTTTGTTAGTCGATCCACGATAACCCAAATGACATCGAAACCTTTCTGCGTGACTGGAAGTCCCACCACGAAATCCATCGTAATGTGTTCCCATTTCCACTTTGGTATTTCCAACAGTTAGAGTAGACCACTCAACCTCTTGTGCTCTGCTTTGACCCGTTGACATGTAATACATCTACTAACGCACTCCACGATTTCCCGTTTTAGATTGGGTCACCAAAAATGTTGCCTCAAATCTCGGTACATCTTTGTGCCTCCTCGATGAACGGAATACGTCGTATTGTGTGCCTCGTGTAAAATTTCTTCTCTCAACTCGATTACTGCTGGCACCCACACTCTCCCTTCGAATCTCAAAATAACATCTTTATCCATTTTGAATCTCTCCTCCTCATTTTCTGCAATCATCTTCCTGATTCTCCCGCACTCTTCATCTTTCTCTTGTGATTCCTTTATTTTATCCAACAAGATTGCACAAGCTTCGACTACAAACAATCTCTCTTCAGAGCTCTCTAGTCCCTTTACTTCTATCTCTAAGTTTTCCATATCCCTTATTAACTCCTCCTAGGTTTTCAGTTGAAACAACATCTCCCTTCCTTTCCCGCTCAGCGCGTCGGCCACTACGTTCGATTTCCCCGGGTGATAAAGAATATCGTAGTCATAATCCTTGATTAATTCTAACCATCTCCTCTGACGCATGTTCAACTCCTTTTGGGTGAAGATATATTTCAGACTCTTGTGGTCCGTGTATATCTCATATTTCTCTCCGTACAAATAATGTCTCCAAATCTTTAACGCAAAAACTACTGCCGCTAACTCTAAGTCATGAGTAGGGTATCGTTTCTCGTAATCCTTCAACTGACGCGATGCATACACAATCACCTTGCCATGTTGCATTAGCACATAGCCCAGTCCTCTATGCGATGCATCACTATACACCACAAATCCTCCCGTATCATCTGGTAATGATAATACAGACGCCTCGCTCAATCTCTTTTTCAGTTCTTGGAAACTTTCTTCGCGATGAGCTACCATAAAACACTATCTTAGACTTATTCAGAGTCTGAAGGTTCACACTTTTATTCTGACAATCAATTATAGCAGCATGGTTATACAACCAATCCATCCCTAATATTACGTCAAACTCTCCAAATCTTATCGGGATCAAGTCTACGCTTAGTTCATGATTTCTAATGTTTGCGCGACAATTTCGATAAACATATTCTACAGGGATTACTTCCTTATTCGCAACTTCTATGTTTAAGGGATTTCCTAATTGTTCTCGGGGTAAATTAAGTCGACTAGCAAATTCCTCCGATACAAAAGAACAGGTGGCACCCGAATCAAATAATATGTAGGCATTTATATCATTGATCTGGATAATACCTGACACCACATCCTTCATAGCCACTACGTCCTAGACAGTCATATTGAACATTCTGGCAGTTGGACGGTTGGAGGGCGTCGTTCCACCAATCATTAGTTTGTCGCTTCCTCCTTGTTGGTTGCTCCCTCCGCCACTCCCTTTCTTTTGGCAGTCTTTGATCAGATGGTCCACCGAGCCACATGCGAAACAACCTTTGAACTTCTTCGGCTTTAGGTAGTTTGGTTCAATATGCCCTTCTTAGCCACAGTTGTAACAAACACTGCACCCTTTCCAACACTCGCCCTAGTGTTATCTCCCACACTTCGAGCATCCCTCCGCCTTCTTCTTAAATTCTCCACAAAACTTCCCCACTTGATTGTTGAAATATTTGTTGTTGTTGTTATTATTCTCCCATTTTTTCTTTCCTAAGTTACTCCCTCCACTACTGCTTCCCCCACGGCTATCTCCGCCTGTATTCTTACTATTCTTCTCTTTGTTGTACAAACTCAAAGCTTCACTACCTCCCACTGCAATAATGGCCTTTTTTAACAATTTCGCAAAAGAATCGATCTGAAGAACTGACACCTTGTTAAAAAACCAAGGCTTCAGTCCTTGTTCAAAATGCCTAGCTTTCCTTTTCTCATTTACTACTTGGTGTTCCCTACTTAAGTTCTAAGAACTTCACCTCCATCCTATTCTTCATGCTCTTCGGGAAATAATTCTCAAAGAACAGAGTCGTAAATCTCTCCCAAATTAGTATCCCTTCTCATGCTATCTGGTGATTCGCCTCCCACCAGCAGTTCGCCTCACCTCTCATCATGTAGGTCACAAATGCTGTCTTCTAGTCTTCACCCACACGAGCGATGGTGAAAGCTTTCTCCATCTCTTTGATCCACGTCTGAGCCACGATAGTATCGGTAGTACCTACGAATTTCGGAGGTCCTACACTCCTAAAATCCTTAAAGTTTATGACTGGAGCTGCTTGGGGAATGGGTGGTACTTTTTCATTTCTTCCCTTAAGAGCTTCTCCTAACAAGTTTACTAGCCTCTGTATAGGATCTACTTGTCCTCTCTCATTATTAACCGACTCTTCCGGTGAAGTTAGTCTACGTCTGGGTGACATTTTTCTGCATCACAAATTTTCATTTTTATTTTTTAATTATATTATTTAAACATTTCTCAAATAAGAATAACATTTTATAACACATTCCTAGAACAAGATCATTTATATTCATATGCCAAATCGTTATATTACATGATTTTCTCTAGCATATTGCTATAAATGACACCACATATCCCCTATTATCTCAAAAGACGGGGACAACACCAACATACTACCCCACTAACATTTTCAAAAGTTGGGGTTTACAACTATCTCACATCTTACACAAAAGACTGAGATTACAACAACAGGTTAAACATCACATAAATAAAATACTGCAACTACTAAGCTTCTACATCTAGACTCAATCTAACATCCCACGCTCCACAATGCTCTGGTACTCCTTCTGAGTAATATGCGCCACCAAGTCTCGGCTTATGGTATGTTGGGTATGTCCATGCTCTACCGAGTAGTGATATACCCCATCAATCAGTCTCTCCATGGTCGTGCGCAAAGTATAGCTCATCTTGTTCATCTTCCTTCTCTTACATCTCACCTCATCTTCTAAATCGTTAACCCGATCATTAGCTTCTTCCCACTTCTCCTCGAAGTGAATCCTATCCATCATCTCCATCTCTAACTGAGTACGGAGAGCTTCCTTCTCTGTCCTCTCGTTCAACTCTCTCTACTCCATCTCTTCCAACTTCCCTGCCAGCTCTACATTCCTAGCCACTGACCTGTGAAATAAAGTCCCCATCTGGATCCCTGCCTCCTTACGGTGAACAATCTCTACCTCCATCTCCTGCATCACTAACTTTCTCTGATGGTCCTCGTCCCTCAGTTTCTGGAACTCAGACTCCCTTTCTCTAGCCTCAGCCTCTAACTCCTCAACTCTATATCCTAACTCCAGAATTTGCTCATCATACTCCCCCAGCATCCGATCCTCGAAAGTAGACTCGTCGGAGTCCTCCATGGGTTCATCCCCCATAGACTCCTCCTCCATAGGCTCCTCCTCTGGATCAGACTCCTCGGGAAGTGGCTCTATCTCCTCTTCGTCATCATCATCATCGATAGGGACCACTGTTGATATAGGCTCCGCTATTAATGGTGCCTCAAATACCACGTATATGTCACGCGACTCCTCATCTACTACTCGGCTAGGTCCTCCCATGTCAGTCATCCTACAACCACCAACATAAGACAAAACAAATAACAACTCCATTAGAATGTTAAATAAACATAAGTTCATTGTATATAATGAAATTATATTACATAACACACTAAGTCTCTCTCTAAGAAAACTCTACATGAATTTCATCCCTCTCTATCTTCTAAGTTCTCCTAAGTTATAATATAAGGACTCTCGCTCCTAAGGTTTATAATTACAGCTTTGATACCAACCTGTGACGCCCCCAAATTCAGACCACACTGGTCTCAAATTTGGTTGTCACGTGCTAACTTTAATAACAAGTCAAAATCTCACACAACATAATAATAGAACAAATTACATTGTTATAATATAATTATTCTTGTCCTAATAAAATACAACTTAAATTAAACATAGCTTAATATAAATAAGTTCTTCTACAACAGAATAATAGTACATTCCTAGTACTATGGAACTAATTACTCCAAAGCCTTCTCTTTACCCTTGTACTTGCCAGAGGGTTCACCACGTTCTGCCTTAACTGAAAGTTTTAAGGAAAGCAAAGATGAGCAATAATTTTGCCCAGCAAGTAATATAGCAATAAGGGTGTTCAATGTAGTTTTAACTTTCTTAAGGGAACAATAACAATGATAGTTCAAGTATAGCAAGAAATATCAATGGTTCTCAATAATAATCTCTACAGATAGAAAGATATCAATAAGATTCAATGCTTAATCAATTCAAGATTTCAAAGTAATGTGTTGGGAGAGTGCATATTTTGATTTGATGTTTAAAGTAAATACTCATGATTATATGTAAAGTCCTTCAAGGAATATATGTACAAGGACTTAGTGATAGATCAAATTTGTTAGGTTGATCTAAGCTTTTAATATTTATCATTTTATAAACGAATGTATAGATGAAGAGATCAAAGATGTTAGGTTGATCTACATCTTGAAATGTAATAGATAGGCATCAATAAGATCATAGTCTATCGAGCTTGCAGAAGCCAAGGCAGAATCATAGAGCATCCAAGATCGTAATGTGCCTACAGTGAAGGGCCTCTCTGTAAATCGTAGAGTGGTACCAACGTTTACCGAGCCCACTCAGAGATCGTAGAGTTCTCTCAAAACTGTAGAGTCTGCAAGACAAGGAAGTGAAGATCGTAGTGTACAAGTCTTTCAGAGAAATCATAGTGTTCTCGTTTGATAACATCAGATCAAGCACCAAGGTGACAAGACACCACGATCTGAATCGTAGAGTATCATCTACCTTGTGTCAGAAGCATCGAGCCTTACCTTTTTTTTGGAGACAAATTCCAACAAATATGGAATGGGTTTTAAATGTTGAAGTCCTCACCAGTCCCAACGGCACAAAAGATATCCTTAGTATACAACAAAAGAAACGTATTGAAGAAGTTAAGGAAAGGACCATAGGACATAGGAAAACACCTTTTTAGGTGTTAAGTGAGAAAGCAGTCTACTGTGTCAGTAGGCCAGAATGCAATTCAGAAGGTGTGCAGAAAAGTCTCCATCAAAGTTTAGAAATGTCAAACGCATTTAATGCTTCAACGAATGGCCTCAACGGATAGATTTCAAGGATCATGTATATATGCAAAACATATGCAGATGAGAGAACTAAGCAAGCATTGAACAAAACACTGAAGAACACTCAATGCTCAACTCTACGATCTGAGAAAAAGTGAAAGCTTGCTCAGCTACTCAGTTCTTTTGAACAAGTGCTTAACGGCAACTGAGTAGCACCAACCAAGAACTCAACAACTACCAATCAACTGAAGTAAGAGTTCCAAGTCAGAAGGACTTGAAGAGTTCTAAGTGAACTGTGAAGAACTAAGTCTGCTGGACTAGAAGGAATCTGTGAGATTCAGAAAGTGTAAAAGATATCCTTAGTGGATTTTCTACTCGAGGAGTATAAGAGTGGACTAGGAGCTTTAAGTGCTCTGAACCACTTAAAACTGTTGTGTCTCTTACATTCTTGCTATAACTACTATAACTGCTATAACTGTTGTAACTGCCCCACTCTCATTAACTCACTATATCTAAAGGGAGATTAAATAAATCTTAATTATGCTGTGTTTTAATCATTATCAAAACTAACAAAGTGAAACGAAAAGAATTTTTAAATATCTATTCAACCCCCCCTCTAGATAACTATTGTGCCTCTGGGGAACTAACAATTGGTATCAAAGTAGGTTCTATTATATAGCCTACAAAGCTTAAGTAGATCCAATGGCACATTTATCAAGAGAATCAAAGACTGGAGGAGGCAGCAAGCCATGTATGTGCAATAAAGATAAATTCACCAACTGGAAAGTTCGAATGCAAGCATACATGGATTCAATTGATGAAGATCTATTTGAAACTATTCAGAATGGGCCCTACATTCCTACAAAGCTTGCACCAACTACAGACAACCCAAACAGAATACAGATCAAGGTCAAAGGAGAATGGAAAGACAACAAGAAGAGAGATGTTCAACTCGACAAAAAGGCCAAGAACATTTTGTTTCAATCCTTAGAAGATGATCTGTTCGAAAACGTGGTCAATAGCAAAACAGTAAAGGAGGTTTGGGAAGCACTGCTCATCATGCATAAAGGAACAGAAGAAGTCAGAGAAAACAAACAATCTCTCCTGACTCAACAATATGAGATGTTTGCACACGTTCAAGGAGAAAACGTCACTGCCACCTACGAGAGATTCAATGTTCTGCACAACTCTCTACGAGCCTATGGAAAGATCTATCTAAATAAAGATCTAATCATAAAGTTCATGAGAGCCTTACCAAGCAGGCGGGATGCCAAAACCACTGCTATTAGAGAGTCAAAGAATCTTCATGAGATGACTGTTTAATAGTTATATGGCAATCATCTTACATATGAACTGGAGCTAACTCAACGAGCAGAAACTCTATCTGAAGGAAGAAAGAAGGATAAGGGTGTTACTCTCAAAGCAACTGAAAACACCTCCAAAGTCAATACTGAAATTGACTCTGACTATAATGAAGATGATGATGAGGACTTTGTAATGTTGGTGAAAAGACTCAGAAGGTTCATGCGTCAAGGTAAAACTAGCAAGCCAAAGAAAGTTAGCAACTACAGCAGCCAGGAGCAGATTAATGATCTATGCTATAATTGCAAGAAGCCTGACCATTTCATTGCCAACTGCAACAAACCTCTTAGAGAAGAACTAAAGAAGAAATCGCATCCAAAGAAGGAATACAAAGGCAACAAAAGACCTCAGAAGAGAGAAAAAGGCCTTGTAGCTGGAGGATCATGGAGTGACTCAGACAATGACTCAACTCCTGAATCTGGAGATGATGAAGATCCTCAAATGGCAAGTCTTTGCCTGATGGCCAAGAATGCAAAGGACAAACAGAACTCTAACATACATGAAGTAAGTATAGATGAGGTATTTGACTTCAACTCTCCTGATGTGGACATTGATGATTTAAGAACTGCACTGCATGGCATAACATCTGATCTGCATCAATACATGATATGGTTTAGAGTTTTGTCTAAGGGCTATTCACTTCTTTAAAAGGAGAAAGAGAAAGTTCAAGAAGAACTGGAAACAACCCTTCTAAGTACTGAATCTCTCTCTAAGTTTGAAGCTGAGAATAAGTTCTTAAAACAAACTAATGAGCTCAATGCAAAAAGAGAGTCAAGTCTAACCACTAAAATTGAGGAACTAGAAAAGATAATCTCTACATGGAATAAATCCTCTTCATCCATGGACTACATGATCTCTATCCAGAGAAGTGTCTCTGACAGAACAGGTTTAGGCTTTTGGGAATCTACCTCAGAGCCATGTGTGGAAAAGGGAAAGGAAACCAGCATCAGTAATGCTTCAAGTTTTAGTAGAGGCGTAGTATTTATGAAATCCTCACAGAAGGATGATCCAGTCAAACCCTGCTCTACTGATTTAATCCATATTCCAAGGAATAAGTATCTCATGTTGGCCTAGGTTTCAGAAAAGAGAAGAGTAACCCAGCCACTACTAACAAACCTCGAAGGATCGTAGAGTCGTGTAAGACTAACTCTACGAACCAACTGGGAAGAAATGGTAGAGGTAAGGTACACTCCTCACAAATCATGAAACACAAGGACACGTGGAAGAAGGAAAATCACCTTAACAGAAGGATGACTAAAGATTCACAGAAGTCCAAATGGAGGAAGAACTCTCTCACACACACAAGTGAGTAGGTTTTCAACCTTTGATTTATGTTCGTTTATCTTGTTATATTGTAATTTTTTGGTACTTTCATGTTACTTTTGATGGGTTTTGTGCTTGTTGTAGGATAATCCATCTGCCTATCAAAATGCTAGCATTAGAAGGAGATTTCAAGCAATTTCTGAACTTTCTGCCTACATAGCGCGGAACGAGCTATGATGTATAGTGGATTAGCGCGGGGAGCGCTGGTTCGTGGAATTTTCCTGGTGCGATGGCGGCGGTATTGTTGTTAAAAGTACTATGTGGCCTTGAGTATTCGTTATCGACATCGATTCTGAGGCAAAAAGTAATTTTGTGCTGGAAGTTGGGTATTGTTGGGAGCTATTAATTTTTTATGTAATGTGATCATAATAGGATTGTGGGATGGTTATTATTTCATTTGGGGGGAGTCTTTGACTATTGACTTGTTGGTATTGAAAAGGATTTAGATTTCTACTTGACTTTCTATGGGAAGAGTTAGAGTTGGATTAGGATTTGTGATATGAAGCTGAGTTGAAGCTATTTTTATGAGAAGTGTTGGAGCTTGGAAAAGACATTCTGACACACTTCGAGAACAAAATTGAAGAGCATGAGCTTGGAGGAACGAAGAAGAAGAATAATTTCACGAAGATTTCAGATTTGAAGGACGAGAAGGGTAGTGTATTACTATTCTCCTTTAATTTCAAATTTTGTAATTGGGATAATGTTTTCTTTTATTTATTCAGTATTTAATTTATTAGCTATGAACTAAATTACTTATTAGGCTTATAATGGATCTTTAAGTGGAACGATGATTATGTAATCTTGGTTTTCAGTTTAATAAGCTATTATGCAGTTTATCTATATTAATTTGAGCTTGAATTTATGAATTGTCTGATCAACAATTTTATGTGGACTTGTAATAATTCGAGAGATGAAATATGAATCTAGACTTAATTAATATAACATGTGTTCTTGATTTATGTGTATGAACATAATCTTGATGTATGTTAGGGTAGAGATATGCTTAACATCGCATGTAATCATATGAAGAAATTGAACTTAAACCTTCTTTAATTGTAATTCACATAGAGATATAGCGAGTTAGTTAATTAAGGTGTTTAACTCAACTCTATCTTAATTGTGGATTTGGGTTAATACGGTATTAGTACATCGAGAGGTGGTTAGTACTATTTATGTGTTCTTGATTAATAAACTAGGATAGTGAATTAAACTGGATTAAGGTATAATAATCAGAGTGATGCTTAAAGTGAAGTTGTAAGCCTAATTCTCCAATATTTGTTTGAAAATTCAGTTTTAGGGTTTGTTGGTATTTATTTGATTTTTAATATTTTTACTATAAACTAGAAATTGATTAGTTTAATAAAATTAGGATTAATAGAAGATTGGTAATTGTGAAGTTAATTTCTTGCTAAGTCTCTAAGGGAACGATACTCTACTTATTATTATATTACTTGTTGACCACGTATACTTGTGTGTACAGTATCTAGATTTTACCCAACAAGTTTTTGGCGCCGTTGCCGGGGACTTTAGTATAGATTTAATTATTTTGTAATATCAGTTTAATTAGTCCAGTTTTACTTAAACACTTTTTGTTTTTGTTTTGTTCTTCTTATTTCAGGCTTTTGAAGTTGGTTTATGCAAGATCCAAAAATCCAGACTTGCTTCCTTTTGAGGATGACATTGAGAGAAGGTTTTAGAGGTTAAGTAAGTGGATCGAGGAGACAAGGGATGACTTAGAAAACTCGATAAGGAAGAAAAGCGATGGTACGCGAAGACCGAAATGCGTTGAGGATTTTGCAACACCTAAGGTGGTTGAGCTACGCGATCAGTATCACCGAACTGCAATAGGCTGCGAATACTTTCGAAATCAATCACAGGATAATTCGGATGATCACGAAATTGAGTTTAATTTGGGGAATGGCAAATGGCGATCCTAACGAGCATTTAATCGGTTTTACGGAAATCTCTGACACTTTCAAGTACAATGGGGTGTCGGATGAGGCGATTAGACTTCACTTGTTCCCATTCACTCTGGAGACAAGGTGAAGAGTTGGTTACATTCTCTACCACGGGAGTTCGATAATGACATGGGAGGACTGGCTCGAAATTTCTACAAAAATTCTTCCGTAAGCAAAAAACTACAAAGATGAGGAGCGAGATTACCATGTTTGATCGACAACATGAGGAGTCATTGTATGAGGCGTGGGAGAGATATAAAAGAATTGCCGAAAAAATCCCACATCACGGATTGCCCAAGTGGTTCTGAGATGAATACTTTTTACAACGGACTACATGGGAATCACAGGACGAGTATTGATGCATCATCGGGGGGAGCGTTTATGGCAAAGACTTATGAGGAGGCATATCAGTTAATAGAGACGATGGCTGCTAACAACTATCGATGGCCCGACACGAATTACACAACCTCACGATTATTTGAAGTGTTAGAGGTAGATGGAGTGGCGACAATAATAAGTACAAATTTCAACACTCTCAAGAAGTTCGACGTTTGGTCGAGAGAGACGAGACACACCACAAGTTGCAATTATTTATGAGTTGTGTGCGGGGGAACATTCGATGAATCAATGCGCAATCAACTCAGAGTCGGTACAATTCATGAGTAGCTGCAACAGAATTCCTCAGAATACATATCAGAATGCATAAAATAAGGGAAATAGGAATAATCTGAATCAGTCGTAGAATAATAATCAGAATCAACAAGCTCCACGACCATCGTATCCCCCAGGGTTTCAGAATCAACAACAACTAGTTCAACATCAAGAGAGAAAATCAGATTTAGAGGAATTGATATCAAAGTATATAATGAGCAATGAGGTAGCTATGAAGAACCAAACAATGGCAATGAAATCACAAGAAATGGCCATCAAGAATTTAGAAAACCGGATGGGACAAATTGCCTTAGCATTGAACAACAAACCACAAGGGACTCTACCAAGTGACACCAAAAGAAATCCAAAGAGAAATCATGAAACGATGTCGAGCAATCACCTTGAGGAGTGGAAAACATCTCGTTGGATGGGATGAGATCGAGAAAATTGATGATATCGGATGAAAAAGTTGATGCGATAAAGTGGTTGGAGCAAACAAGGGTGAGGATAAGCAAAGTGAGAAAACAAAGTTAGATGACAAGCCAGTTGTATATCTTCCACCACCATTTCAGTAGAGGGTCCAAAAATATAAATTAGATAAGCAGTTCGCTAAGTTTTTGGATGTGTTTAAGAAACTTCATATTAACATCCCGTTTGTAGAAGCCCTAGAGCAGATGCCAAGTTATATGAAGTTCATGAAAGGGATTCTGTCAAGGAAAAAGAAATGGGAAGACTTGAAACAATGGCATTAACGAGAGGAATGTAGTGCGGTGTTCTGGCCGAGTTGCCACCAAAATTTGAAAGACCCGGGGAGTTTCACTATTCCATGCACGATCGGGAACATGTTTTTTAATAAGTGCTTATGTGATTTGGGGGCGAGTGTGAACCTTATGCCATTGTTAGTATACACAGAATTGGGTTTACCCGCAAAAGTCTGAATATTTCATTGTAGTTCTTGGGATAGATCGATCACATATCAAGAGAGGCATATGAGAGGATATATTGGTTAAAGTGGATAAGTTTATATTCCCTGCAGACTTTATTATTCTGGATTTTGAGGAGGATAAGAACATCCCGATTATCTTAGGGAGACCATTTTTGGCCACGGGTAGAACACTCATTGACATATAAAAAGGTGAACTAACGATGAGGGTCCAAGATTAAGAAGTTAAGTTTAACGTTTTCAAAGCCGTGAAATTTCCCACGGATGAAGAAGAATGTTTTCGGATGGATATCATTGATCAAATAGTCAACGAAGACATTGGAAAGAGTGTGGTCAACAATCCTTTAGAAACAACATTATTGGGGGATGAAGAGTTCGATGACCCAGAATTTGTGGACTACTTACAGATGTTAGATTCATTTCCACGAGTTAGCCGATTCAGAGAACCATTTGAACTTTTACACATGGAGGAGATAGCTACACAAAAATTGAAATCGTCATTGGAGGAGCCACCAACTCTGGAACTAAAGCCACTCCCTAAACACCTCAGGTATGCGTATTTAGGCAATTCAAATTCTTTATTTGTTATTATTTCTACTGCACTTAACGATGTACGGGAAGAAAAGTTGCCGAGGGTGCTTAGGAACATAAATCAGCGATTGGGTGGACGATCAAGGATATCAAGGGAATCAGCCCTTCGTTTTGCATGCACAAGATTCTGATGGAAGATGATGCAAAACTGATGGTGGAGCAACAACGACGACTTAACCCAATTATGAAGGAAGTGGTAAAGAAGGAAATTCTAAAATTGTTGGATGTCAGTATCATCTACTCGATTTCCGACAGTAAGTGGGTTAGTCTGGTTCATTGTGTGCCGAAAAAGGGTGGAATGACCGTGGTACAGAATGAGGATAACGAGTTAATTTTGACAAGAACAGTGACAGGTTGGAGGTTGTGCATCGATTATAGGAAGTTGAACAAGGCAACCCGGAAAGACTATTTTCCGCTACCCTTTATCGATCAAATGTTGGACAGATTGGCGGGACATGAATACTACTGTTTATTGGATGGATACTCGGGATATAATCAGATCACCATCGCTCTTGAGGATCAAAAGAAGACTACATTTACGTGCCCTTACGGCACATTCGCGTTTTGGCGAATGTCATTCGGTTTGTGTAATGCACCTGCTACCTTTCAATGGTGTATGATGGCCATCTTCTCAGACATGGTGGAGAAAAATGTGGAAGTCTTCATGGACGACTTTTCTATCTATGGAGACAATTTTGATACTTGCCTAAGGAATTTGGTAATGGTGTTACAGCGATGCAAAGATACAAACCTTGTACTTAACTGGAAAAAATGCCACTTCATGGTTGAGGAGGACATAATTTTGGGACATAAGGTATTGGCTCAAAGACTGGAAGTTGACAAGGCTAAGCTAGAAACAATCAAGAAACTTCCTCCACCAAGCTCAGTAAAGGGAATTAGAAGTTTTCTGGGACATGCTGGGTTCTACAGAAGATTCATAAAGGACTTCTCTAAAATTGCAAAACCTTTGTGCGATCTTTTAGAAAGGACTTTGTGTTTAATTTTGATGAGGAATGTAAATCGACTTTTGAGTTGTTGAAGAAGAAGTTAACTTCTGACCCGTGATTGTCGCTACTTGGATTGGAATATGCCTTTCGGTGATGTGTGATCTGACGACTATGCGATTGGGGCTATTTTGGGACAACGCCGAGAAAAGGTATTTCACGCCATTTATTATACAAGCAAGACACTCATGGAGACTTAAATGAATTAGACAACTATGGAAAAGGAATTGCTTGCAGTGGTGTATGCGTTTGACAAATTACGGGCATACTTGATCGGGACTAAGGTGATAGTCTACACGGATCATTCGGCCATTTGGTATCTAATTGCGAAAAAAGATGTTAAACCACGCCTTATCCGATGGATTCTCATTCTTCAAGAGTTTGATCTAGAAATAAAGGATAGAAAGGGGACGGAGAATCAAATCGTTGATCATTTTATCTAAAATTTGGAAAATTGGATAAACAAGAAGAGGACAAGTCATTGAAATCAACGAATCATTCCGGATGAGCAATTGGTTGGGATAAATATAAAATTTCCATGGTACAGCGGATTATGCAAATTATCTAGTGAAGCAACGTTCTTCCACCGATCTCACAAGATAACGAAAAAAAGTTTCTTCATGACATAAAATGGTACATGGGGATGAACCTTATTTATTCAAGCAGTGCGCCGACAAAATGATTATAAGGTGTGTGCCCTACGGTGAAGCGAAGAACATACTACATGAGTGCCACTCATCGGCGTATGGTGGACATTATGGTAGTGAGAGGATAGCGACAAAAAGTGCTTGGCCGGATTTATTGGCTACATTATTTAAAGACGCCCACCGGTTTGTTAAAACATGTGATAGATGTCAATGGTTGGGCAACATTTTGAAAAGGAATGAGATGCCTCTATAAACAATTCTTGAAGTTTAAATTTTCGATGTATGGGGCATCGATTTCATGGGGCCATTCCTTTCCTCATTTTCCAATCGATACATTTTGTTTGCGATGGACTATGTGTCAAAGTGGGTTGAAGCGGTAGCACTTCTGACTTAACGATGCCAGGTGGTTCTCAAATTCTTGCGAAAAACATTTTTACGAGTTTTGTACGCCGAGAGCCATTATAAGTGATGAAGGTAGTCACTTACGCAACAAATTGTTTATAATTCTCTTGGCAAAGTATGGGGTTAACCACAAGGTAGTAGTCTGACTTATCATCCCCCCCAAACCGATGGGCGGTGAGGTGTCGAGAGAAGTCGAAAATTACGGAAAAAGTGGTGAACCCGAATCAAAAGGATGGGTCGCTCCGGTTGGATGATGCATTATGGGCATACCAAACTGCGTATAAGACACCAATCGGGATGTCACCATATCAACTACTGTACGAAAAAGCTTGTCACCTACCAGTCGAGCTACAGTACAAGGCCTACTGGGCCATTCATAAACTGAACATTGATCAAGTAGCTGTGGGTGAAAAGAGGCTACTACAACTAAATAAACTCGATGAATTCTGACTTCAGGCATACGAGAATGCTAAACTATACAAGGAGAATGTCAAGAAATGGCACGATAAGAAAATCATGCACCGAACTTTCGAGCCAGGGCAATCAGTACTGCTGTTCAACTCACAATTGAGGTTGTTCCCAGGAAAGCTTAAGTGAAGGTGGTCGGGACCATTCACCATCAAAATAGTGTTCCCACATGGCGCAATCGAACTCTACAGTCGAAATCCATTGGAGACGTTCAAGGTTAATGGTCAACGGATAAAGCATTACTAGGGTGGAGATTCGAACTGGGATGCCATTAACATTACCCTCGCCGATGCTCAGTGATATAAGAGGCACTGTCGGGCTTACGATGTTAAAACTAGCGCTACTTGGGAGGCAACCCAAGCTCTAAACTCCTTCTTTTTTAATTTTTCTTTATATTAAAGTTTATAATCTAGTAATTATGCAGCTTTTATTGAATTTTTGACTTCTTTTCTAGATGATTCACATGTTAAAGGAGAAAAATAGAGCTAAGAAGTCACTGACCCCATAGCGCGGGCCGCGCTGCCCAAGGCACATGCCTAGTGTTGGGCGCGCTACAACCCTAGTCCATTCACACATGCGGCGTGAAATTGCGCCCTCCACCGATTTCCACTGACCTTGGAGCCTTATACACAAATAGTAGGCACGCTACCGTCTTACATCTCACCACTGACCCCCAAGCGCGAACTGCGCTTCCCAAGTCATTCACACAAGACATAGGGTGCGCTGCTAGCACGCACTTGACTTCTCACGACCTCCTAAGCGCGGGCGGCGCTACTACCTGACTACTCTCCACGGCGCAGGCGCGCTCGGATAACTCAAGCACTGAACCCTTTACTTGCCGTGTCTTAAGCCATAACTCCCCCACTTCTCCTTTCCTTCATCAAATCAACTTCCCCAATTCTCCTACACCCTTTACACTTCCATAACTCCATATCTCCATAACTCCTACACTAATGCAACTACTCCATAACTCCTCCTCCTTCTCAACTTCTATTCACGTGAAACCTATACAACTCCCATCTCCCAACCCACGTTGGTTGTTAATCCCTTATATGAACTCCAACTCTACATATAATCCAATTCATATCAGAAATACACATTATACTCCAATCCTACATCTAATTCATTCCTTGCACAAATTCTTTCAATTGGGGACACCAAGCTATTACAAAGAGAAACATAAATTTATTCAAGGATACGCATGACTCAACTTCTTGCTCAATCTTCTTCTCTGTTATTGATAGTAAGTCAGTAGAACACCTTGGATATTGGGTGCCCAAGGATTGTGAGTTTGTTTTCACAATTTGGCTAGCAAGATAACACCAAGTAAGCTATTTTTGAGGCGAAAACTCTACGTTACATTCATGTTGTTTAATAAAAATCATGAACCAAACTTTGAGCCTAATCATCCTCAGAAACACCATGTCTTCCCACAAAAGACAACGCCCATCCACCTCCACTGCTCGGCCTCAATATAATCACACCAGGTTTGTTAATGAGAGGGCCGCAGAACGATTCAAGTCATCCATTGACAAGAAAACTTTGGTGCTTGAACGTGGATTGAAGCCGGATGCTAATTTGGATGGAGACATGGCTTTACAAATTGTTGAGCGTAATTGGTTTCAATTAGTTGAACAACCACTTCCAGCGGCAATCAACATTGTGAAAGATTTTTACGCCAATGCAATGGAACATGTCAATCACGTAGTCATGGTTTGGGGTAAACCGGTGGCGTTTCATGTCGATGCTATCAACGAGTATTTTGGGTTAGAGGCACCACAAGCTGACCAATATGAAGATGGGTTGCCCGAGTTAGATGAATTGACTGTCAGATTATGCAAACCAAGAACGCAATGGGTAATTCAAGCCGGAACAGATGAAAAGATAAGTTTTCCACACTCGGCACTTAGTCGATATGGAAAAGCTTGGTATGCATTTATGTGTGCTCGTTTAATGCCCACTCACCATAAGAACGATGTCACTAAGGCACGGGCTCAGCTACTATATGGGATTGTTCATCACCATTTCTGTGTAAACAACTCCATTACATTCTACAATGTCGATGTGGGGGAGTGTATTCAAGAGTCCATTGCTCGGTTTCTTAATCACTGATTTGTGCCGTAAAGTTGGAGTGTAGTGGAAACCTTCCGAGCCGGTTCAACAACCAATGGGTATCATTGATCATGCCACAATTGAGAGGTACAAGGCATGGGATGGGGCGAGATCACATCCATGTGGAAAAGGCTATATTATGATCCGACAACCCTCACCCCCAGTTGGAGCGGAACCAAGGCAGGAGACACCACCTAGGGCTTCAAGGAATCAATTTTTGTGGTTGGCCCAGCGTCAAGATCTAATGCATCAGTACAATGCCAACGCATTCAACACGCTTGCTGATGCGTTTTCCTGCTACAATCCAACTGCACCTCGGGTGGTCATGCCCATTCCTCCTAAGTTACCTGCATATCCTCCGTCGGACGATGAAGAGTAGTGACTCATTTTCAGGGAAGGCCTCGTACTTTTATTTGAATTATTTTGTCGTAATGAGGTCATTACTTGATTTAAGTTTGGGGGATTATGTTTCTGCGAATCATGTTAGCGAGGATAGTTTATAAGTTTTTTTTTAGTCATTATAATGGTCGTATTCATGCATGTTATCTAAAAAAACAACAAAAATATTTTGCATGTAGTTTGCATGAATCCAGTTATTAGATCGTATATGTTGATTCTTGGCCAATGATGAGATTGAAATCACGTAGACAAGTACATTACTTAATATGAGAACCTTGATGTAGTTTCTATTATGATTTGGATCTTGTTCTGATTTGAAACTAGTATAATCTGGTGTATGCGTTAATAACATACATGTTAAATGGATTAGTTCAAATTGATACATAAAGATTTTCTAAAGGATACTGCTAGTGTAAATGAGAAAGTGATGAGGATAGGCAGTGAAAGCAAAAATTAGACAAGAACCTAAGTTTGGGGGAATATTTGGGGTATATATAAATAAAAAGAAGAAAAAAAAGAGATATTGAGTTGAATAAATTGAGTCCTGTGGTGGGTTGAGAAAAAGTATGAAATGCACTCAACATAAACGTAGGCGTGAGATGGAGCGTAAAACGCACTCACTATCTATCATCTAAAAAAAGAGGAATAAAACGGGAAATAAGAGCAAAAAACCTCCGTAGATGGGAAATGAAGCATAAGTATCCTATGTGAACCCTTGATAGTGGTAATTGTTTAGTTTTAGTTGGAACTTGTCTGTTTTTGAACTTTTTGAGTTTGTGTTGTATGATTCCTGATAAGAAACTGGTTATGTATTGAATTTGATTCGATATCAGTTAGCATGGGTGTTGGACACACCCACACACACTATATTAGTGATAACAGGTTAGGATGTAAGGATTGATAGTGAATCGCAGATTGGTTTTGATATGAAGTGTTGACATGTTTACTTAATTTTTATGAGGCCGTATAAGTAAACTATCTTTACTGTCTTAATACTGGATTCTTAGTTTTTAGTTGTTAGTGCATTACATTGCATTTTGCTTGAGGACAAGCAATGTTCAAGTTTGGGGGAATTTGATGAGTAGGTTTTCAAACTATGATTTATGTTCATTTAGCTTGTTATATTGTTAGTTTTTTGGTACTTTCATGTTACTTTTGATGGGTTTTGTGCTTGTTGTAGGATAATCCATGTGCCTATCAGAATGCTAGCATTGGAATGAGATTTCAAGCAATTTCTGAACTTTCTGCCTACATAAGCGGGATCACTACATTGACGATGTATATAGTGATGTGGCGCCCAAAGTAGGTCCATTCCATCCAACCCATTCTCGAGTCGCCAAATACATGGTACGTAAAACAATTACAACTTTATTAATACAATTATCGTTGCAATCGACAACACTTAAACGTGAGTTTAAATACAAATATATGCCAATCGTGACTCATGTCCCAACCGTGGACAACACCTCATAATGACACCTTACATAAAGGTATAGTCGAAAACTGTTTTAGAAATTAAAATCTTTGGGAAGTGCTCAAGGAACCCTTCGTACATGGGAGGCCATGCGTCTTGGTTATGATAGATATCATATGGCCACAGAATTATCCTTGGTTGATCCAATAAACCCTAAAGAAAAACGAGAAGATTACTATCATATTCTTCCCAATGGTGAGTCTTTTCTTGACATATCATTATCTCCACTGTCTCTAATTGGGAATTAAACTCCAAACAAACACCAAGATTATATAGGTAGTGCTTGTAAATATACTCAAAGAAGTGGATGAGCACAACCACATCTTATGATGACACGAGGTTGTATGTCATTAGACATCTTGTATGACAATTGGCAAAACACCCTTCCAACGTTGGGTTCGCCTCACCCTAGTTAATTCACCAAATATAACTACTAAATGATGACCACCGTTCTATTCCCATGTTACCCTCGCTCGACCTAGCTACACTCTTATTACCTGAAAGGAATTGTGAAGCAAAAGGGTGAGCACAACTAGCTCAGTAAAGAATATCATGACTAAAGATAAATAAATTATCAATAGCCTTCAACAGTAATAAATCAGAGATTTAGAACATATGGTAGATGATAAAACTTTTCAACCATAGTTGCAGCGGAACGAGCAATCCATTAGAAGAGTCAAATAGACCATAAAATTTATTATCGTCTCTATGTTAAAAGTCCATCAACAATATTTTATCCCTGTAACATTAATCAACAATTCTTGTCCACAATCACGTGTATAACTCATAATCGTAATGGTAGTTCTAAATTCCTTTCCTCATCCAGGACAAAGTTAATTTTCATCACCTGAAACATCAAAGATCATGGTTATACCAAATCACAGTTCATGTTCATAATCCTACTAATAAATTCATCTTTGCACTACGGGCCAAAGATATTCATCAACAAGTCATCTTTGCACTATAGGCCAAAGATATTCATTTATCTCATCTTTGCACTACATGCCAAAGATATTCAACAACAGGTCATCTTTTCATTACGAGCCAAAGATATTCATCAGAAATCATTCATCTTTGCACTACAGGCCAAAGATATTCGGTTATATCATCATTTAGGACCGAGGATGATGCAAAATATTTTAAAAGCGAATCCAAAGTGAAACAAAAGAACAAGTATTAAGGATTAGTACTTTAAACAACCCAAGTTCAAAATACTTCATAAATAACCGAGTGGAGTAAAATTCAAGAATGAAGACCAAAACATAGATCCAATCAAAGATAGGAATCATAACGGACAATCTTGGACACGAGAGAGAAAACTTAATTTATTTGTAAATAGTGTCGTATTCGTGAATAGTCTTGCGTATACGTGAATAGTAACTCAAACACCAAAAGATAGAAATTTCACAAAAACATCATCATGCTTCGTGAATAGTACTCGTGAATAAGAACTTCGTGAATAGTAACTCATAAATAGTAACTTCGTGAATAGTAACTCATGAATAGTAACCTTGACATGAAAAAAAGTTCTAAATTTGATAAAAAGTTCAAACCAATATTTGACATAATGATATTGAAGAAATAATATCATTTATGAAGAAAATAATCTCCTTACCTCGGAAAGAATAGTACTTGACCGGAATCTTCGATATAGTGCTAAAAGAACTTGCACCGTATAGCAATACTCAAGTACTAAAATGCTCGATATATAGAGAGAAAGAGAGAAAATCTTTAGTTTACGTGTGATTTTTAATTCTAACCTAAGCACCTATTTATAGGAAAATGCTTAGAACATCAAAAGCGTAAAATTTAATAAAATATTATTATATTTATATAAATTTCCTCACGTACACTAAGAATCAATTCAAAGATGCATTCAACACCGATTGGGGCCCACCAACTATATAAAAAACGTTTTTCTTAATAAAAATTATTAAAACTTCAAAATCAATTATTCTAGAACTTCAATAATTCATAATAAATAGCCCTGTTATCAGAAAATTCGAATCTCACAACTTTTTATAGAAAATTCAATTCTCTACAACTTTGCAGAAGAAAGTTTTTCCAAATTCCAAACAAAAATTAACCAAAATCCACATACGGACGATTTTACATGCTATAATCAAATTTCAGTCAAGAAATGGGGTCCACCGGCACACGAAACATGTGTTAATCATTTAATGCAACAAAAATACTCCACATTCATTGTAAAAATATCACCATTATTATAATATAATAAAATATTATTTTATCAAAAAAGATAAAATATCGATTTTCAACAATTGTCACTTTAAAAAATTTTCTCCATCTATATCCACATAAAATGAATATTTTCCTCATCATATAACTCAATAATTAATTATTCACAAATAATATTACAGAATCACAATAATGACAACCAGGCAGTTCCCAGGAAAGAGGGGGCTTTCCAATAAGAATTTCTCCTTACTGGCACGCAATTAGGTGACCAAACCTCTCCTTAGACAGAACTTTCTAGACATTGCCAATGTTATTTAATAATATTATTCAGATAATATGAATTATTGCTTCGATAATGGAAAATACTGTGTAGTGACAATTATTAAAACAACATAGAATATAAAATATCAACGCAACAATTATTGAATCAATAAAATACTGAAACGAGAATTCTTTATAACAATTATTGAGTAGTGCCTTTCTTACATAAGAATCAATAATTGGTGCACACTGTGTGCTCTTGTCAACAACAACCAGATTCTTGTATTTTAACCACCGGGTATTCTAACAGTTTTAACGGTAACAACTACGCCGTTATTTATAAAAACTCCATTTTGTCGTTTTTTCATCCGACAGTTATTCTATTATGGGGCCCACCAATGGCTACGCCGTCATATGAATATTCCCCGATAGAAAGAATATTCCACAACCAAATGAATATTCCCTGATAGAAATGAGTATTTTATAACCACTTGCATATTTTGAAAAAAAAATTCATATATCACCCTTAACTTTAACTTTTATCAATTTAACCATTTACTGAATAGTAATTATAAGAAAAATTGAATACTTTTATTTCATAAAATTTGGGGTCTTCTGAAGTGGAGTAGCGAGCCTATGCTACTGGTTCGTGGAATTTTCCCGGTGCGATGGCGATGAGCCACTGCCTCGTCGAAGAGTACTTATGTAAGCCAGTAGGCGTAACTAACGTCGACATTTTATCGATTCAAGGCAAAAAGTAATTTTGTGTTGGAAGTTGGGAATTGTTGGGAGCTATTAATTCTTTATGTAATGTGATCATTATAGGATTGTGGGATGGTTGTTATTTCATTTTGGGGGAGTCTTTGACTATTGACTTGTTAGTATTAAAAAGGATTTAGATTTCTACTTGACTTTCTATGAGAAGAGTTAGAGTTGGATTAGGATTGGTGATATGAAGCTGAGTTGAAGCTATTTTTATGAGAAGTGTTGGAGCTTGGAAAAGACATTCTGACACACTTCGAGAAAGAAATTGAAGAGCACGAGCTTGGAGGAACGAAGAAGAATAATAATTTCACGAAGATTTCATATTTGAAGGGCGAGAAAGGTGGTGTATTACTATTCTCCTTTAATTTCAAATTTTGTAATTGGGATGATGTTTTCTTTTATTTATTCAGTATTTAATTCATTAGTTATGAACAAAATTACTTATTAGGCTTATAATGGATCTTTAAGTGGAGCGATGATTATGTAATCTTGGTTTTCGCTATTATGCAGTTTATCTATATTAATTTGAGCTTGAATTTATGAATTGCCTGATCAACAATTTTATGTGGACTTGTATGAATTCGAGAGATGAAATATGAATCTAGACTTAATTAATATAGCATGTGTTCTTGATTTATGTGTATGAACAGAATCTTGATGTATGTTAGGGTAGAGATATGTTTAACATCGCATGTAATCATATGAAGAACTTGAACTTAAACCTTCTTTAATTGTAATTCACATAGAGATATAGTGAGTTAGTTAATTAAGGTGTTTAACACAACTCTATCTTAATTGTGGATTTGGGTTAATACGGTATTAGTACATTGAGAGGTGGTTAGTACTATTTATGTGTTCTTGATTAATAAACTGGGATAGTGAATTAAATTGGATTAAGGTATAATAATCAGAGTGATGCTTAGAGTGAAGTTGTAAGCCTAATTCTCCAATATTTGTTTGAAAATTCAGTTTTAGGGTTTGTTGGTATTTATTTGATTTTAATATTTTTACTATAAACTGAAAATTGATTAGTTTAATAAAATTAGGATTAATAGAAGATTGGTAATTGTGAAGTTAATTTCTTGCTAAGTCTCTGAGGGAACGATACTCTACTTGCTATTATATTACTTGTTGACCACGTATACTTGTGTGTTGTGCGTATCTAGATTTTACCCAACAGTCACAAAGCTACAAAGTGCTACTATTATTCCATGCATGTGAATCCCAAATCAAGCAGATTTGGGTCCCCAAGGGTACTAACAAAGTAGGACCCATGCAAGTATGGGTACCAAAATGAAAGTTTAATGTTACCACAGGAAAAGAGCTCCATGATCATAACCTGGTATCTGGACAGTGGATGCTCAAGGCACATAACTGGGAACAAAGCCCTTCTGTCTAACTACATAGAGAAAGAAGGTCCCTCAGTCATCTTTGGAGACAACGGCTCTGGCAAGACAAGAGGATACGCCTCCGCTAGAAATAGTGTAGTGTCCTTCAGTAGAGTGGCCTATGTGGAAGGACTACAACACAATCTTCTGAACATTAGCCAACTCTGCGACAAGGGACATCAAGTAACATTCCTCAACAATCAATATCAAGTCAGAGACCTGAAGACATCTACTGTAAAGCTAACCGGAACAAGAGAAGGAAATGTCTACACAGTAAATCTTGGTCAACTAAGCTCAGACGAGACAATATACTTTCTGGCTAAAGCATCTGAAGAAATGAGCTGGTTATGGCATCGAAGACTGTCTCATCTCAACTTCAAGAGTATGTCCAAACTAGCCTCAAAGATCTAGTTGCAGGCTTACCCAAGTTCAGCTTTGTTAAAGAAAGGTCGTGTAATGCCTATCAGCTTGGAAAGCAGACCAGAAGCTCATTCAAGAGCAAAACTGCCAACTCAATTGACAAACCCCTACAGTTGCTCCACATGGATCTATTTGGGCCAATTCCAACAACGAGCCTCGGAGGGAAGAGATAGTCATTGGCCATAGTCGACGACTACACCAGATTCACATGGGTGTTCTTTCTAACCTCAAAGGATGAAACAAGCTCTCAACTGATCAAGATGTTCAGGCTAGTGATGAACGAGAAATGGGAGAAAATCAAGGCTATAAGGAGTGATCATGGTAGAGAATTTGACTTCTCAGAAATGGACCAGTTCTGCACAGACAATGGCATCAGTCATAACTTCTCAACTCCATGAACTCCTCAACAAAATAGAGTAGCTGAGAGAAAGAATAGGACGTTGATAGAGGCTGGAAGAACTCTACTAGCAGCAGCCCATCTGCCTGAATACTTCTGGGCAGAAGCTGTCAACATTGCATGCTACACTCAGAACAGATCACTCATACACTCTACGATTAAAAAGACTCCCTACGAACTATGGAAAGGAAGAAAGCCAAGTGTCAGCTACTTTCATGTATTCGGCTGTGCATGTTACATTCTCAACAATGGAAAGCAGTACTTGACATAGTTTCAACCCAAGTCAGACGAAGGAATCTTTCTTGGATATGCCACAGGCAGTAAGGCCTACAAGGTGTTCAATAAAAAGACACTGGGTGTTGAAGTCTCGATTCACATCATCTTTAATGAGACAGACTTAGATAAAACAGTGCTTCAAGACACTACGACCGATAATTCAGACACTACGAACGAGGTCGTCGAGCTCAACACTACGATTGTAGTTCCAGATAGTGAAATCGTTGAGCAAGGAAATGAGATCGTAGAGAGGCCTATGCTAGACAACAAACCTCCACACCAAGAAGAAGAAATAGATCTTAAAGACCTAAGACAAGAAGGCATCAGGATAGATGTCCCAACAAAAAACAAATGGGCAAGAGATCACACTCAAGATTTAATCATTGGAGATCCGAGTGCAAGAGTAAAAACAAGAGCTGCCACCCAAAATGAATGTTTTTATCTAAACTTCCTATCACAAATGGAACCTAAGAAAATAGAGGATGATATGGAAGACTCCAGCTGGATAGAAGCCATGCAGGAAGAACTTAATCAGTTTGAAAGAAGCAAAGTATGGAGATTGGTACCAAGACCAAAAAGGCATCCTGTCATTGGAACTAAGTGGGTCTTCAGAAACAAGATGGATGAAGATGGAGTAACAACCAGGAATAAGGCAAGACTAGTGGCCAAGGGCTACTCTCAGGAAGAAGGCATTAACTATGATGAGACATTTACATCTGTTTCCAGACTAGAAGCCATCAGAATATTCCTTGCCTTTGATGCTCACATGAAATTCAAGGTCTTTCAGATGGATGTCAAAAGTGCATTCCTGAATGGTGAACTTCAAGAAGAAGTCTACGTAGAGCAACCTCCAGGTTTCATCAATCCATCTCTGTTTAATTATGTTTATAGATTAGACAAAGCCTTATATGGTCTTAAACAATCACTTAGAGCATGGTATGAAACACTAACTAACTTTCTTATTGAAAATGGGTTCACTAGAGGTAGAGTAGATACCACATTATTTCTTAGAAAGCATAAAGACAAAGTCATATTGGTTCAAATATATGTTGATGATATTATTTTTGGTTCTACTGATGAAAAGCTATGTAAGAAATTCTTCAAGCTTATGCAGAGAAAGTTTGAAATGAGCATGATGGGTGAGCTGAACTTCTTCCTTGGACTGCAAGTAAAGCAGACTGATGAAGGAATCTTCATAAACCAAGCCAAGTACATTAAAGATTTACTTAAGAAGTATGGCATGGAATCATCCTCTCCCATAAAAACCCCAATTGCTCCTGCAACCAAACTTGACAAAGATGAAAAAGGTAAAAGTATTGATATAACTCAATACAGAGGTATGATAGGCTCTCTTCTATATCTAACTGCCAGTAAACCTGACATAATGTTTGCAACATGCATATGTGCTAGATTTCAGGCTTATCCTAAGGAATCACATTTAGCTGTTGTAAAGAGGATTTTCAGGTACCTCAAGGGTACACCTCACTTGGGGCTTTGGTATCCCAAGGAGTCCTCATTTGAACTAACAGGATACACAGATGTTGATTTTGCAGGCTGCAAAATAGATAAAAAGAGTACCAGTGGCACCTTTCAGTTGCTAGGAAATAGACTTGTGTCCTGGTTTAGCAAGAAGAAAAACTCAGTATCTACTTCAACCGCGCAGGTTTAATACATTGTTGCCGGCGATTCTTTGTACGTGATCCTATGGATGAAAAATCAGCTAGCAGATTATGGGTTTGAATTCAAATCCATACCTATTCACTGTGATAACACAAGTGCGATAGCAATAACTCATAATCCTGTCATGCATTCTAGGACTAAACATATAGAAATAAGGTATTATTTCATTAGGGATCATGTGCAAAATAGAACCATATCTTTACAATATATCCCTATTGAAAATTAACTTGCTGATGTCTTTATAAAGCCTTTAGATGAATCTAGGTTTAACAAGTTAATAAGTGAGCTAGGCATGCTTAACTTACAACCATGAAAAATATCCTCTAGTTGGTGCTAACTATACAGATATAAAGGCTATGTTCGAAATCGTAGACATGATTAAAGGAAGTCCACGATCGTAAAGCTATAGTGACATGAAAGACAACGATCGCAGTACAGACTCAACAATCGCAGTGCAGACTCAATGATGGCAGAGCCCCGTCAACAAAACAAAGGAGCATCCTGTGATGATAAAGTTCAAAACAAAGCAATCTCTCTGATAAGCGCCTCAGGAACAAACATAACCCTTGATTCACTCTATGAGGTTGGCCCTTCCTGAGTTACCTTAAACCGAGAAGAATGCTAAGTCAAAAGTTCATCACAAGGACCCGGGCAGACTCGACGATCGCAGATTCGTATACCGACGATCGATCATGGCGAGATATGATTTCGAAAGCGGACTCGGCGATCGTGGTTCGTATTACATTACGATTGTTGAGCAAACACGACGATTCTTTGAAAGGACATGACGATCGATCGCGCTTTAGACTGGCGATGATTGCAGCTCAGACTTGACGATTGTTGAACAGACAAACACAGAGCAGGCTCAACAATCACAAAGGCTACCTCAACGATCGTAGTCCTCCCTAAAGGACACATTAGCTCAGAAGGAGCTAAGGGTAAATCAATACAATCCTCCTCAGTCAGATTCGTAGAGCCAAGCAGAATTCGATACCTGCCCCACTAAGCAAAATAGGGAGAGGGAAGTTACAAGTACAGTTTCAAAATGCCTCTTTGAAATCACAAGTTCAAAAAGCTTATTTCTCTCTTTCTCTCTACAAGCAGAAACCCTAACTCTTAAGAAAGCTCAAACAACCATACTCCTTGTAAAGAAATCAATGGCAGCCTCCAACATCATCTCTGGCTACAGACTCTGCTTCGATGAGTTCAAAACATCTGAACCCAAATTTTACAAAACTCTGACATTGATAAAGAAGACTGGTCTCGAAGACGCTCTGGGTACGAGCACATGGATCTACCCAAAGCTAATAAAAGAATTCTACAAGAACGGGGTGTTCGAGAATGAAGTCATCACGACGAGGGTCAAGGACGTGGAAATCAAACTAATAGCTGAGGACATCAACCTAGCCCTAGGTTTCAAATCTGAAGGGTTTTCATTTATAGATGGCATCGATTTCCATGAAGGACTTAAAAGGATGCATCACAAGAAATTCCCCACTGTAAAAGGATACAAGAAGAAGGAGTTTCCTCAGAGGTGCGAATTTTTGGTAGACATTGTTGGAAAATGCATATGCTGCAAGAGCTCAAGCCACGATTCTGTAAACGAAGTGCGGCTCAAGCTCATGACAGCCATCAGTTGTGGGATATAACTTAACTATGGAGCCCTACTGCTTGAATGGATTAGAAAGTGGATTCTCAACTAGAAGAAGTCAAAGAGCTCTGGAAAGATGCTCTACGGGCGATTCATCAGTATCATCCTATAGTCTGCTTTGGGTTATAAGATAGGGGATAATGAAGGAGAATCAATCAATCCGAACAGATGAATGACCCAGCAACTGTTCGAGAACTGGAAAAGGAATCCAGCTGAGAATGTACGAATGTTGTCTAAGTCCAGTGGTAGGACTGCTGATGCAAAGGAGTCAGCGATTCCTGGAAATATGGTTGTGGTCAAGGAGACTGAAGAAGATAAAGAAGAAATTAATAAGGAATAACCCACTGCCCTGGTCAGAAAAAGCAAGGGCAAGAGAAAGCTAAAGGCTAGAATGGCAGAAGAACCCCAAGGATCAACCACTGATATACCTGTAGATTCTTCTGACATTGAAACATTAAGGATCATAAGAAGAAAAGAACAGCAGGCTGAGGCAGATGAAGATAGAGCTACCATATCACAGCTTCTAAAGAAGAACAAAATCAGTCACAAGTCCAAGTGGCCATCTATCTCTTCGATCATAGAGTCTCTACCGATCGTAGAGACCAGACTAAACACCTCGACCAAGGAAGTTACTGCACCGAATATTCTGGCTGATCAACAAGACAGAGCTGAAGCTGAAGAAAGTCCTGAGGCTGTGGCTCAGCCTAGAAAACTAAGACAAAAATTGGTTAAAAAGTACATCCTTTTCAATGAAGGAGTACTCAAAAAGGAAGACCAAAAGATAGCCACTGAGAAGGGGCTATTCGAAGAAAGACAGAAGAACATTGTTCAAGCTGAGGAGGAGCCACCTCAAGTTCTCACTATAGAGAATGCTCCAGCTGAGGGGGAGCTACATGAATCTCTCACCCTAGAAAGTACTCGAGCTGAGGGGGAGCTATTGGAAATGCAACTGGATGATCATGTTGAGGGGGGGCCTCATGATATCCCCATGATAGAAGAAGTTGCTCCTACAGAAAATGAGAGAGAACCAGAGCAAGAATAAAAAGAAGTCATTGATATAGTGGAATCCTTGAACGAAGATAGAGAAGAGGACGAAGATGATGAGATCGAAATTATAGTTGTGGGTTGCGATGGGTATAGGAAAGCTAACTACGAGCAGCAGTTCTCCTATCTACCCATGATGCCTTTTCATCAAGCTCAAATTCTAAACTCCTGGAATCACATGTTTTGGAGCTTCAAAGAATATCCAGCCATCTCTGTGTTAGCTCATGGATTTTCAGGCAACTTTAACTTTGCCAAATAGCTAATCACAAATGGTCCCTCTTCAAGAATTATGTATGAGGTATTATCTATCCACATCTTGTTCAGAGTTAATCACTATCCATTATCTTTTTTCAACCAATTTTATGAATTTCCAAGCTGGTTGGAAGTGGTCCTCAATCCACTAAGTCAATTCCCTGTTGCAGAATCCCAAAATTCTGTAATTGATGAACCAAATATTCCCAACTTCATATTGATCCCAACTCCTCTCATCTCTACAATTACTAACTCTAGCACCATCGTAGAGTCCCATGGTCAAATCGTAGAGCCACCTACTCTAGATGCCCAAACACAGGCACCTCCATCAGATATTCCCTCTTCGTCCACAAATGAATACTTCAACCTTGATCTTGCCCTCTACTCCGTGCAAGATCAAAACAAGAGTACACCCCCTCCTCTACACATTCCACAACTCAGTGAACTCCTTTCAGATCTGCCCACCAAATCTAAGTTATCAGAAGTGTTAAAGAAAGTGATTAAGGATATAGATGACAGTCTTGAAGCTCACATAGAACTCATTCAACTAAGACTGACTAAAATGATCACGGCTGCCAATGCTCTCCCCAGCACCCTAAGCTCTGAACTTACAAAGAAGCCCAGGGAGATCATAAAAGAAATGGTGAAGAGCATAAATGACCGGGATTAGATACACTTTCAAGCAGCTAAAAGACATCGGGATGATGTTCTCGTCTTACAGACCACTCAAGAGACTCAGAATAAGCTTATGTTAAAAAGCATCATCAATCTGCAAACTGCCGTAATAGAATTCCAAATATTTTACATCAGCCAAGGACAACAGACTGATAATGTTCTAGCCGTCCTCAAACAAAGGGAAGCTCGATCTGATGCTCTGATCAAAGAGAATAAAGAGGAAATTTCTCAAACCCAAAGTCAACTCAACGAGCTTGTCCAAGGAGTGACTCGCCTCTCAGAAGACATTCGAACCCTTGATGGTGACGTAAATGGGGAGAATAAAGGGAAAGGAGATCAAGGCAAAGGCTCATTCTTAGCTCAATCATCACGAAGTCCTCCTCCAAGGCAATATCACCAACAGACTCCATGATCTGGCCATCATACTCAACGATCTGATCAGGAACACATTGCCATGGCTCAACCATTAAGGGGTATGGGGCCAACTACCAGCTCACAAAACATGACTACCACAGGCCTAAGAATGCCAATTGGAGATCTTGCATTCATGAATAGGCATGATCACAATCCTAGGCTAAGCCCAAGTGAGCTGGAAGATCTAGCCATGAAAGAAGAAGCAAGCAGGAAAAGAAGAGCTGAGGAGTATGAAAATCCTCCACCAAGCAAAAGGTCGAAGAAACAGAGATAAGTTGAAATTTAAATTCTTATTGATGTAAAGCTAAATTGTAATATCTATTCTTCAAACATCAATAAATTCATGCTTATTCTCTAGAAATTTCAGCTACTCACTGAAATATTAAGTCATATTTACTTTCCTGCAAATGCATCTAGAAACTAATAATCATGACAACAAATCTCCTTGGTTATGTCAACATCAAATAGGGGGAGATTGTTGGGAGAGTGCAATTTTGATTTAATGTTTAAAGTAAATACTCATGATTATATATAAAGTCCTTCAAGGAATATATGTATAAGGACTTAGTGATAGATCAAATTTGTTAGGTTGATCAAAGCTTTTAATATTTATCATTCTATAAACGAATGTATAGATGAAGAGATCAAAGATGTTAGGTTGATCAACATCTTGAAATGTAATAGATAGGCATCAACAAGATCATAGTCTATCGAGCTTGCAGAAGCCAAGGCAGAATCGTAGAGCATCTAAGATCGTAGTGTGCCTACATTGAAGGGTCTCTCTGTAAATCGTAGAGTGGTCCCAACGTTTGTCGAGCCCACTCAGAGATCGTAGAGTTCTCTCGAAAGCATAGAGTCTGCAAGACAAGCAAGTGAAGATCGTAGTGTGAAAGTCTTTGAGAGAAATTTTAGTGTTCTTGTTTGATAACATCAGATCAAGCACCAAGGTGACAAGACACCACGATCTGAATCGTAGAGTATCATCTGCCTTGTGTCAGAAGCATCGAGCCTTACTTTTTTGTTTGGAGACAAATTCCAACAAATATGGAATGGGTTTTAAACGTTGAAGTCCTCACCAGTCCCAATGGCACAAAAGATATCCTTAGTATACAACAAAAGAAACGTATTGAAGAAGCTAAGGAAAGGACCATAGGACAGAGGAAACCACATTTTTAGGTGTTAGGTGAGAAAGAAGTCATTTGTATCAATGGCGAATGCAATTCGCAATTCGTATGTACGTAAAAGTCTCCATCAAAGTTCAGAAATGTCAAACGCATTTAATGCTTCAACGAATGGCCTCAACGGATGGATTTCAAGGATCACATATATGCAAAACATATGCAGATGAGAGAACTAAGCAAGCGTTGAACAAAACATTGAAGAACACTCAATGTGATGCCCCCAAATTCAGGTACTTGAAACCCGAACTCGGTGCTTCACGATATCATTTCTAGAAGCGGAATAATACTAATAATAATAACAATAATATAAATATCAAACTTAATTTACATATATCAAGGTCTAAATCCCAGGTACGCGACCTTTAAACATTCATTACATCATAGATAATAAATATCATTGTCTTAATAAACTTTAACTATTACATAGAATATTATAAAATTCATTCGAACAGCTTTCATTTTCCCTTGTTCTTGCCTGAACCTTCTAGTTGATCATATTTAGTGAAAACATTTAAATTTAAAGCAAGAATGAGCATTTGATTGCCCCAATGATAATAACAACAATATATATTAGTTGAAAAGAATTAAATGTTTTCTTTGAAAGACACTTCTACAACTAATCAACAACAGTGAAGTAAGTTTGAACTAATAATAACAACATATCACTTCCATATGAAATTTTTGAAACTACGATTGACTATAACTAGAGATCACCAACATACTATGAACATTGTTTTCTATTTTCGAAAAGGTTAAATGAAATTCATCCAGAAATCATCATAACTTACGAACACGGGTGATCGGCTGTTATGCCTGTATTGATCAATACTATATGCCAGAACGATATTATCGTTCACTCTATCTACCTTAGGTGCACAAAAGTTATCCCATGTTCGGGATGTTCATACTTAGTCGGGAATCCGAACCAAAACAATCTGGTTGGATACAATAAAGTTCTATCTTGCTCAACAATATTTCTAAATCAGGTTCAAATTTGGATCAAGTAGCTTAGACAACTTTTAATTAACGATACATACCTAACTCAATAGGTATGTATCAACATGTGATTAATACAATGGTTATCCAGTGGGGACACTTGTACAACCCTTTATAGGAATTAAACTAATGTAATAAATATCCAATTATTCAAGAATACATGTGTGTGATAAACAATGATCGAATAATTTAAGAACTTGTATGAATATGAATAATTGGATACATAATCAATAACAATAGAGTTAATAATCCGCATAATAATATGATTCTAAACTTTCTTACTCATGTATCGTTCAGAAAAGTAAATACAAAGGTAAGATATCTTTTTGAAATGCCGCTACAATAACGCAACTTAGATTAATGTTTTATACAACGACCTATCAATAATAAGATCATTCGTTCGATTAGAATTTTATATCATATCACATAGTACTACTATTTGCAGTCTGCACATAACCTAATCACATTGTCACATATGTTATCAGTCATTGGTTCACAAACAAACACTTATCGTGTCCAATTATATATGTCTAGATCAATTTCTAAAATATTTCGGTGTACCGACGGCTTTATCGGGTAAATATCGAGTCTAAGACTCTATCGTGTAGTTTAATATTTGTTTAGATGTTTTAAATATCAGTCATATTATTTTTCATAGCCTTATAATAATTTTTAAATAATTATTATACTTTATCATGAATTTTCAAATACTGAAATCATTATTAAATGATTTAAATATTAACTAATTCTATTATCATTAATATTTAATTAATATTAAACTATTAATGAAACCATTGCTAAAATATTAAAGTTATTTATAATAACTCAAAATATTTTTAAAGTATTAATATTACCCTTAAATAATTTTTAAAACATTTAAAAATCATTTTTAAATAATTACCATTAATATTAGAATATTAATTTATTATTTATCAAAATATTAAAATCATTAGTTATAACTTAAAATATTTTTAATTCATTTATTTCCTTTTAAAATGATTTTATAATATTAAAATCATTTTAATTAATTTATTTAATATAATTACTAAATAAATCTAATATCATTAATATTTAATAATTAATGAAACTTATCTTAAAAATATTAAAAGTTATGTTTCATAACTTAAAATATTATTAAATACCTTATTATTATTTAAAATAATTTTTAATATGATAAAATCATTTTTAATTAATTTATTTAGTGCATTTATTAAATAATTTAAATACCAATAATATCCAAATAAATATTAATATTTATGAAAAATATGTCAAATTATTAAAAGTTAATTTTTATAACTTAAAATAATTTTTAAAACTATTTTTGTAATTTTCAGAATTTATTAACTATTTTTAAATGATTTTTAGAAATTAAATTAATTAATTTTGATATGTCTGTTGCTAAAGCCCTTTGGCGACACTAAGTGTCGCCTTAGGTGTTCTTGAGAAACCCAGGCATTCAAAGTCAGTGCTTGATCTTGCTTGTTTGACCATTAATTATTCCTTGTGTAATGTGTCTCTGGTCTAGTTAATGGTTAGATATTATAGTATTGATGTAATACTACACAATCTAACAACAACCATGGTCAAACATACATCATCTGCAAGATATAAGCTCAAGAACAAGCTATCAGAGCTGTTCTTGACGTTTCTGGGCTGCTCAGAAAATAAAGTCGTGGCCGGTCAACGCTTTTGATGGCCCTCTATCAGGAAATCTGTTCAAGTTAAATGTGTTCTACTCGTCGAGCTGTCTAGACAAACTATCAGAGAACATGTTTCAATCCATGTTTAAGTCTAAACATCATAAGTCAGAAAGATCTAAGCTATTGAAAAAGTTGTCAGAACTGTTCTTCACTTTCTGGGTTACCCAGAAATGAAGAACAGTTCGTGCAAGCATATTTGGGCTTCCACAACTTTCAATCCATGTGATTATTTTGTGATATATGGATTCCAGGTTGTAGACAACATGTAAGACTAACGATCTATTACATAAAACCAATAAAACAACAACACAACAAGAAGATCTAGTTCGGTCAAAGTCTGTCAGAGACAACGTTCATCTGTTTTCTAGGTTACCCAGAAACAGAAAACGTGATTGTTTTACCTACTTTGACCAAGCACCATATTTATTCCATTTGATGATTAGAATATTTTTTAAGGCATAATCGTGTAGTCCATATAACATAAAACAATCTTATTACCATAACATAATCAAAACAGCTAACATGCGAAAGATCTATAGACATGAACATATTGTCAGAACGTTCTGGGTAGCATCTGGGTTACCCAGATTGGCTTGGTCATGGTTGGTCAACCGACTTTGACCATCAATAACTTTCACTCTACAATAGATCTGACTCTGAATCAAGTTCCAGATTCAAGATCTCACAGCATACTACAACTCCAAAACATAAAACACACCAAATCATAAGCAGAGAGAGATCTACAGCCTCTGACTTTTGCTTGTCAGACACAAAATTAATCTTTTACCAGATTTTGAAAAATGCTAAATCCGAGCCTCTAGATGTTATGGATCTAACATCTAGCAACCCAGGTCACTTTGTTAGACTCCATACAACATAGTTAACACACAAAAAATTACATCTAACATAAGATCAAAATTCATATTTCTAGATTAGGGTTTACCTCTTTATGAACAAATTCTGATTTCTATACTTCTAATTTGTTATGTGAGTTGGTGGGGCTGATTTTGTGACTGATCTAATAAGGCAAATTCGTGGGTTTTAGAGAAAGGAGTTCTATGATGAAAGTTGTGAATAATTTAGGCTAAATGTGCACTTTCTCTCTCTTGAATTCTATATAAAACATGTATGCAATGAACTTGGTTGATCACATGGCTGTTATTTGTAGCTTGTAGGCTCATATCTAGGTAGACTAGGGTGGCTTGCAAGATTTGATAAGATTTGTCTAACAATAATACACCAAATGGGACAAAAAGGGCACTTTGGTAAATTTTATTTTAATTTTAAGGGTATTCTTGTCCAAGGTGCTTGAATCTAGGATTTATTCACTAGATTTTACATCTTAAAGTTTCTCAAATAATTACTAGGGTTTGAAAAATTAAAATTAAAGGGTAATAAAATTTTAATTAAACACACTAATTTAAAATTAGGGTTTTTAATAGAAAATTAGGGTTTAAATATTAGGTTTCCTTAATATTATTAGGGTTTCCAAATTAATAATTAGGGTTTCCTAATTAACATTATAATTTACTAAAATAATAATTAGGGTTTCTAATTTTAGCAAATTAGGGTTTTCAAATAATAATTAGGGTTCCTCCTAATTACAGAAAATCTATAATACGCAATAAAATTCCTATAACACAATTACTATTCAGTCTTAACCTCATAACTGAGTTTAACAATTAGGGTTTAATAACACGATATAAGGGTTATGACATAATTTACCATAATTGACCAACCATTATCAGTTTACACATTTACAGTACATATTTATAGCACTGAAAAATTAAAATATAATTAATATTATATTATTATTCTCATCCCTTGTTCAATACCCAAATTTAGGGTTTGGATTCCATATCTGGTTTATTTTCATATATAACATTATTAATTAAGTTAAAATAATTAACTTAAATAATCTGAATTAAAATTCATATAATAAAATAGTAATTATAATAATTCCAATAATCATTTCATATATTATTTAAATAATATAAAATCATATTTTCATAGAAAATAAATAATAAAGACATTTCTACTATAAAATTAATTATTATAAGTATATATTTTATAATGATCAATAATTCTAAAATAAAATTATTTGAAATTATTCATGTAATAAATAAATTTTATTTATCACATATTTACATACACATTACTTCGCACATATTCCCATCTTTAAATAAAAAAAATTTATATGCAAAATTTCTTATTTATTTACATAGGAAATATCGGGTTATTACATTCACCCTCCCTTATAAGGATTCCGTCCCCGGAATCACCGTGTTAAAACTCATACGTACATACAGGGGTACATAACATATATACACAATCATTGCAAGTAGATCTTGATCATATTTGATCGAACTGATCTTTAACTATTCACCATAAAGCTTGTCTATCTGATTAAACGAAAATTTGATTTCTAAAAGAACTCAAATTCCTCCTTCAAAATTTCTTTATAACCTAATTTGCTATATATAGGAAAATCATATATATACGAAAATTAAAGTTATTCAAATAATACCAGAGTTCCATTCCCCACCGCCACAAAGATCCCTGGATCGCTATATTGAAGACTCGTCAGTGGTTGGTTTGTTGGTTGAAGTCTCATTCTGTGATTGCCATAGTCCCGCCGCTTTTCCGTGGTTACACTCCCTGCCTCCATTTTCCTCTTTGGACAATCCATCACCTTATGCTTCATAGATTGTAACACCCCCAAATTCGGGTATCTTCCAACCCGACATATGGTGCTACACGGTGCTACAGTTCACATAAACATTCAATTGAAATGCCTCAAAAGAACGGATATGTCTTATATATATATATCAAAAGAATATTTACATTTCCCAGGTTCTTTACAACAAATACATTGTCTTTGTCATAATATCAATATTAATCCTTACAAAACCTATACTATTACATATGCAATCTACGGGTTTGCCTTTCTTCCCTTTATCCTCACGAATCCATCAAGATGCGTTGGTCTTAGCTGCATTCATATGGTTCAAGAAAGAATGAGCCTAACTAGCTCATCAAGTACAATAATTCTAGGAAAATAGCATGCTTGAAACATAGGAAGCGTATATCTTCAATAACCGAACAATAGTTACGGTACTATCGATAATTCAAAATAGCACTTCTTTTTCATTCAAAAACGCTTTTACAACAACAATATTCAAGAAAACATCAATTCCGATTCAAGACCGTAAGCATTTCATAAGTACTTTGAAAAGGACATCCCGGCACGAAGTCTATAAGTCTGGCATAGCTTACGAGCACGTCTAGGTGATCAGCCTATAGTACTCTATGTTGATCAACACTACATTCATTAAACGTGTATACGTTTAAGTTGTGGGAACCTCACGTGCCAATCGTTTGACGACAAAACAATTTAGCATATTCAGTCTACTTTTGAAAACCATAACAATATTAGTTTGGTAAATCCTTATCAACACTTGATAGAATAACATAGCATACGTCTAGCCGAAAGGATTGGCTTTGACTTCCTCGGATACTAACTCATGCGAAGAATACATGAATCACAAAGACTTGTCCAGATCGAACTAGAACAAGGGTTAGAGTACTTGCCTTTAGCGTCTGCTTATAGATATAACACGTGCACTTTACATCTTTAAGGTCTCTACATTTAGATAATAACATAACATAGCACATTAGGTCATGAATGATCACACATGGTTCCTAAAGAATCTTACCCTTCTTTTCAATCTAAATACGTATTAGATTTGTTATTATAGGTTCCGGCTTTCCATTAATGTCATTCTTACGTTCATAAGTAATTGACTTAATCTTAACCCTAAGTGTGCATACTTAAGGTTTAATATATCTTAACAATGTTTCTTTAAGATCTTTATTTAATTGCTTATCAATTACTCTTCATGTTCAATTTGTAAATATTCTTTATTGTCTAGGTCATGAAGCTAGCGCTGCGGTGCCGGCTAATACACTAGGTGTCGCGCTGCGATGTCACCTATTGTTGCCTGAAATCGGACTTTCGTATTTATGCCATGAGTCCGTTATATCGGTCGCCATTTGTGGCATGAGTTTGTGAGGGACTAAGGTCACTTTGGCGCTGCTGGCGCAGTTAAATGACTTAGAGTCGCTATGGCCATGGACTGTCATGTCGTAAACTTTGGACAAATTTTTCAAAAGTTAAGATTGTCGGACTCGTAACTTCTTCGTTATAAGTCCGAATTGACTCGTTCAAGAGCCTACGGGTCACAAATTACGTACTCTATGAGTTTACACAAGAATTTTAACTATTTTATTTCATTTGCTAAAATTTCACCTATTAGTCCAATTTAACGAAAACGATAAACGTTCGTGAACGCTTCAACGCTTCGTTTCTTCGTTCTAAGTCTAATCCGCCATTTTTGAGTCCGCAACTCTATAATGCCAAATATGACTTGTCTCCATCGAAAACCAACGTTTACAACTTCAAACACAAAATACGACTTCCATTCCGAGAATTTCACGAATTCGACGATTGTCGTCCAATCGTGTAAATTCTGGCGAAACCTCATTACTAATCATTCTAGGTGGATTTTAATCAACATATAGACATTTCAAGTTACTTATTACACCAACTTATTTTCAAAGTAGGTTTTGACTTATTCTCATAAGTCAATGACTTATTCATCTTATTAACTACAAATTCTCATGATTATAACTTACTATGAACTCAAGTCCATCAATCAGGGTTTTCAAACTATTTTGAACATACTAACATCATATGACAACATATGGCAAGTTCTTCCCAAGTTCATCAACTTATTTAGGTTCAAGTTGCTTATTCAGCATATTCGGCTTAAGTTCATTCATCAATGACTTATGACATGTTCTTAGTATCTAACTTCATTAGATTATACTTCTTTTATCATCCTAGTATGATAGGGATAGAAGAGATAATATTAATTACCTTTGAAGACTACTTGTACTTCTCTTCTCTTGAAAATCTAGCAAAGGAAAGTTAAACTTCAAAGTGCTTATTGGCTCTAACAAATAAGTTGTTTGCAAAGAGAGTTTGTTGGATGAAATTTGAACAAGTAAATGACAAATCCAAGCTTGCTATTTATAGAGGGGCCAAGGTTAGGGTATTAAGGTCATTAAAACATCCCACCTCCTTAGTTAACCTCCTTACTATTCATGTCTTAAGGCCTAAGTAATCTTGCTCATCACTCTTAATTCTTGCCCATCACACAAAGTGTTTGCCCACTACTTCACCCATGGGTTGGCCCATGGATCCTATTTAGTTAATGGATCATTACTTTGGGCTTGGTTTAGTTAATTACTCTATTTCTTGTGGGCTTGCATTCATTTGGTTTGGGCTTCCCATTAATCCACACTTAGGCTAAACATTGCTACAACTTGGGCTAAACATTGCTACAACTTGGGCTTGTCCCTTAATGCTTAATGAACTTGCACACCCTACAAGATTACACAAGTTCATTCCTTAGACATTAATTTTCCCAACGCTCTCAATTTAAGTCCACATGCGAAATATTGCATTTTCCGTACATAGATTATTATTACATAATCCATCTCGCTTTGATATTCTAACGTTACGTATTTCTCGGAAGTTCAAAAATAATTCCCGAGCGGTAAACGGTGAATAGTGTTTTTCGTAAACTTTCTCGGAAAACATTTATTTTCGTCTTCGAAATTCAAACACTTTAATTCATTCACGTGGTTCAAATACTATGATATTCTGGCGTTTCTAGGTTATAGAACGATATACATCTTATTAACACATATAATAAAAAATAATATTATTTTATTCATTATTTAATTCTTTCAAGTATTTTACAAATGATCCGAATTTCTCGGTCGTTACATAGACCCACACAGAAAAAACCCACTGTTCATCCTTGGGTTGGGGCAGTTGGGAGAAATATGGCCCTCCCCGCCTGCGCATCAGTAGCATACAAACTTACCCTCCAGACACACTCACCGATTGATTCTTCCCATTTCCCACACTAAACTACCCGCTTCTTCACACCTTCTGTTTCACTTTTGACATTCCCAAAATAATTCCCTTTCTTTTCTCACCCCTATTCCCACTATTAGTCTCCACCTTCACAACTCCTACTGACCTTGCTTTTGTTCATCTTCTCCTTGTTGTAGAGGCTTATGGCCTCACTCCCTCCTCATTATGATAGCCTTTTCCATGAAAGTCTTTGCCAAAAGTATTGATTTGCAACATCGCCACCTTTTGTTAATAGAGCCAGGGTTTTAATCCCAGCTCAAACCTTCTTGCCTTCCTAGCCTCCGTATCAACTTGATGCAGAGCGAACCTAGCCAACTCATTAAACTTTGCGGCATACTCCGCAACAGTCATGTTTTCTTGCTTTAACTCCAGAAATTTTACATCCATCCTAGCCTGCATGCTAGCTGAGAGGTAGTTTTCGAAAAACAAAGTCTTAAACTTAGCCCAAGTAACTACTCCCTCTCCTGCCCTCGCTTGATTTTCTTCCCACCAAAAGTTCGCCTCCCCTTTCATCATATAGGTGGCAAAAGAGGTCTTTTTCCACTCATCTACCCTAGCAACTACGAACGCCTTTTCTATCTCGTTAACCCATGTTTGGGCTTCTATAGGGTCAGCTAATCCCTTGAATTCTGGTGGTCCTACTGCCTTGAAGTCTTTGAAGTTTGCCAAGCGATTGTCTGGTCGGTTCCCTACGATTGGTATTCCCTGATGCATAGCCTGAACTACCACGTTCGCAAATTTTTGCATTGGGTCTTGCGGTTGTCCCTCAGTGTTGTTAGTAGATTCTTCTGCCCTTTGATTTCGTGTTTGACGTCTTGGTGGAATTATCTGATTATATAAAATCATAAATTTAACTTACATTCTAAACCTTATTGTATAAGTTTAACATGTAACAAAAAGTTGTATACAAAACTTATTTCATTAATGAAACATAGATTCGTATTCATCAATTTAAAGTAATTTACATAACATAATACATACTGCTATCCCTTTGTGACCACAAAAGTTAGGAATTACTGTAATAACTTATACAAAAGTTTGAGAATATTACATTACACCCGTACATTATCAAACATACATAATAAATACTAGTCCTACTTATTTCCTAAGTCCCGATCTTTCATCTTTCTTTTCCCCTTCTTGCTCGGAGCTACGCATGATTTGTTGCTTCCGGCTCCCATTTGATCAATTTGGATTTTAAGTTTATCTTGTTCTTCCATAGTTTCTATTAACGCCTTTCACAATTGGTTATTTAGTAGCTTTTCTATTTCCCACAGCTTTTCTAGAGAAGAGACATTGTTCTTCAGATTATGTGCCTCCGTTGATGCTTGATCAGCTCCAACGTTAGTGTCTGAATCCCTATCTGTCGGGTTCCACCATTTCCTGATCTGGTACTACATTTTCCAATACCACCACGACGCCCCCAAAAATAGTATACAACACCCATTCCGAGTCGCCAAAATATATGGTATGTAAACAACTACAACTTTATTAATACAACATAAAAAATCGTGAGTTTAAATACAAAAATATTGTTATCTAGACAATATCCACACTCAAATAAGTCCTCAAGACAATTATTGATACATTATTTTACAAAAATGGTGAGGACTACTAAAACGACTTCTAGAACCATCATTCCACACCCCGACTAGTACTCGCTACATTCTCGCCTCCTGAGAAGAAAAATGGAACAACAAGGAAAAGGGTGAGCTCAACTAGCCCAAAGAAAGAATATTATGACTAAGATAATATAAAATAAAATTATCGTTAGTCTTCAACAGGGAAAAATCTAATAGAATACAATAGACAACAAGTTTTAAATCAATATTCGCAGCGGAAATAATAATTCATTAGAAGAGTTAAGTAGAGAATGCAAACTACTATCTTCTATATATGAATTTAAAAGTTCATCGCTCATCTTTTATCCCCGTAACATCAATCAATATATATCCGAATCAAATATTCATCTTTGCACTACATGCCAAAGATATTCATCACCGGTCATGTTCATCTAAACACTGCTCATCTTTGCACTACGGCCAAAGATATTCATCAAAATCATTCATCTTTTGCACTACAAAAAGCCAAAGATATTCAATTATATCATCATTTAGGACCGAGGATGATGAAAATATTTTAAAGAAAACGAATCCAGTGAAACAAAAGAATAAATATTAAGGATTCGTATTTCAGCTATTCCATGTCCAAAAATACCTCATAAATAATCATAGTGGAGTAAAATTCAAGAATGATCAAAACATGGATACAATCAAAACTAGTATCCATAATAGATATTTTGGACGAAAAATGAAAATTTAATTTTTTTTTCGAATAATAGGTCGATTCGTGAATAAAGTGTCAGATACGTGAATAAAGGCCGTCAGATACGTGAATAGTAACTCTACACCAAAAGATAGAAATTTCACAAAAAACATCATCATGCTTCGTGAATAGTACTGGTGAATAGTAACTCATGAATAATAAGAACTCGTGAATAGTAACTCATGAATAGTAACCCCACATGAAAAAGTTCCAAATTTGATAAAAAGTTCCAACCAATATTTCAAAGATAATGATATTGAAGAAATAATATCATTTTAGAAGAAAAATAACATCCCTTACCTCAGTAAAGAAAGAAAGATTTCCGACTGAAACACCGGATATAAGCTATGAAGAACTTACAATCAGATAGCAACACTCAAAGTATTAAAATACTCACAAGAATACGCTCGATATATATAGAGAAAGAGAGAGAAATCAGCTTTCGTGTGATTTTCAATTCTAACCTAAGACACCCTATTTATAGAAAAATGCTTAGAACACCAAAGTAGAAAATTTAATAAAATATTAATATATATATATAAATTTTCTACGCACTTTTACCACCATTTCCAAAATCCAACTCTTAACACATGCCTACAAATAAATAACAAAAACGTTTTCTTATTAAAATAATTAAAACTTCCAAAATCAATTATTTTAACTTCTAACTTCAATAATTCATAATAAATAGCCCTTTTATCGTAAAAATTCAATCTCATGTCTTTTTTATAGAAAATTCAATTCTCTACAACTTTGCGTAAGAAAGTTTTTCCAAATTCCAAATGTAAATCGACCAAAATCCATATACCATTTATTTTACAAGCTATAATCAAATTTCAATCAAGAAATGGGGTCCACAGACATGTTTAACATGTTTTAAAACAACTTTTGCAACAAAAATACTCTTCCTCCTCATATACTCATATATCCCACATTCATTGTAAAAATATCATCATTATTATATTATAATAATATAATAAAATATTATTTTATCGTAAAAGATAAAATATCGATTTTCAACAATTGTCACTTTAAAAATTTTCTCCATCTATATCCACATAAAATCAATATTTTCCTCATCATATAAATCAATAATTAATTATTCACAAATAATATTACGTAATCACAAGATCGGCAACCAAAGTGCCGCTCCTGAAAGAGGGGCTTTCCAATAAGAATTTCTCCTTCATCGCGCCGCAATTAGGTGACCAAACCTCTCCTTAGATGTAACTTTCTAGACATTGCCAATAATGTTTTCTAATAATATTATTCAGATAATATGAATTATTGCTTCGATAATGGAAAATACTGTAGTAGTGACAATTATCAAAACAACAAAGAATATAAAATATCAACGCAACAATTATTGAATCAATAAAATAAAATACCGAATAAGAATTACCGTAATAATTATCGAGTAGTGCCTTCACGTAAGAATCAATAATTGGTGCAATACCGTGGTGCTACCGCAACAACAACGCGAGACATTATTTTTAACCACCGGTATTCCAACAAAGTTAATTCAGTAATAACTACGCCGTTATTTATAAACAACTTATACTTGCTGCTTTCTTCATCCAATCGCTTTCCGTTATGGGCCCACAAAAGACCGCGCATCATCATTTAAATATTCCCCACAAGAAGAATATTCCACGACACCAAACGAATATTCCCCGATAATAATGAATATTTTATAACCACCGCTTATTTAAAATATTTGCAAGATTTTACCCATAACTAACCACATTAATCAAATCAACCCTTACTATTTCAAAATGATAAATAGAGGAAATTAAATTTCATTTATTAATAATTTGGGGTCTTACAACCTCCCTCCTTATGAAATTTCGTCCTCGAAATTGACGACGATCCGGTGTTTTTTCAAAAGATGAGGATACCTCGCTTTCATTTCCGCTTCCAACTCCCGTGTCATTTCCTCAATAAAGATGGTTTCTCCACAAAACTTTAACTTGTGGTATGACCTTCGTATGCGTAGACATGCTCTTTCCTATCCAAGATCTTGACAGTACCTCCTCGTGACGTTAAATCTTCTGCTATCTCATCCTGCTCTAACTCAATAACATGGTTCGGGTCTTTCACATATTTACGAAAGCACGATATATGTGAAAAACATTATGAACACGAGACATACTTGGAGGTAACGCGAGTCTATAGGCCACACCTTTCCTACTTGGTCAAGAATCAAAAATGGACCAATAAATCATGGATCGAGCTTTCCTCTCTTCCCAAATCTTGTAACTCCTTCCATGGAGCCACACGCAACAATACACGATCCCCAATACTAAATTCCACATCTTTTTTCGATGAAGATCCGCATAACTCTTTTGTCGATCCTGTGCCATTTGTATACGCTGTCCGAATCATTTGGATCTTTTCTCGTAGTCATACATACCAACTCGTCCCAACAATGTTGCTTCACCCACCTCATCCCAACATATCGAGAGCGACACTTTCGTCCATACAATGCTTCAAATGGAGCCACACCTATACTTGCCTGATAACTGTTGTTGTAGGAGAATTCCACCAATGGTAAATACTTATCCCAACTGCCTTTGAAGTCTAGGACACAGTAGTCTTAATAGATCTTCAAGAGTTTGAATAGTCCTCTCGATTGTCCGTCTGCTTGAGGATGGTATGTTGAACTAAATCAGAAATCCGCGCTCATAGCTTTTTGCAAGCTAACCCAAAATCTTGAAGTGAATCTTGGGTCACGATCCAAAACTATGGATACCGGCATGCCATGCAATCTCACAATCTCATCTACGATATACGAGCAAGACGCTCAAGGAATAAGTCTCCGTGACGGCAAGAAAAATGAGCGACTTGGTTAATCTATCAACAATAACCCAAATAGCATTTATGCCTTGAGAAACCGTGGAAGACCCAGAACGAAATCCATGGTAATGTGTTCCCACTTCCATTTCGAATCTCAAGTGGTTGCAATGGACCCTTAGGCACTTGATGCTCCACCTTTACACGCCGACAAGTTAAACACCTCGAGATAAACTTTGCGATCTCTCTCTTCATATTGTTCCACCAAAATGTATGTCAAGATCATGATACATTTTGGTACTCCCAGATGGATTGCAAATGGTGTGTTGTGTGTGCCTCCATCATGATTCTATGCTTCAAATCGTAATCATTAGGAACACAAAGTCCGGAGTGGACTCAAGTATTCCTTCTTCATCGATTCTTGCTTCGAATAGCACCTTCTTGCACTTTCTTCTTCATACGCATCGCCTCCTTTTCGATGTGGCTCGAGCAACTTTAACTTTTTCGATTAAAGTCTTGGTTCTATCTTCATCTTATATTCACACATCATCGCACCTGCTCCTCGCATATGATCTTCTACTCAACGCGTCACCACCACGCTTACTTTTCCGTGATGGTATCAATAGTGTGGTCGTAATCTTCAATAAATTTCGAGCCAACGCCGTTGTCGCATGTCGAGTTCTTTTTGAGTGAAGAAATATTTGAGGCTTTTTATGGTCCTAAATATATCTCCACTTTCTCCCCATATAGATAGTGCCTCCAGATCTTTAGCGAAAAAACGATCGGCCGCTAACTCTAGATCATGAGTAGGATAATTCCTCTCATATTCTTTAAGTTGTCGCGAGGCATAAAGCTATGACTTTCCCACGCCAAGATGAGAACACATCCTAACCTTTGCCTCAAGCATCATCAGAGATAACAAATCCATCCAAACCAGATGGTATTGTCAAAACAAAATAAAATGAGTCTCCTCTTGAGATCTTGAAAACTCTTCTCGCATTCCTCGCTTCCATACGAATTTTGTATCTTTACGAAGTCACCGAAGTTAATCTGAGTAGCGATTCGAGAAAATCCTTCCATGAATCTTCGATAATAACCAAATAAGCCCAAAAGCTACGATTTCTTGGCCACCGCCTTCGGTTGTTCCTAACTTCAGATTGCTTCAATCTTCGCCGTCAATAGACACTCCATGTTTTGACACCACGTGCCCAAGGAATGCTACTTCCAAGCCGTAACTCGCATTTCTTCAACTTGCATATAGCTTGTTATCACGAAGCCTTTGCAGTACCAAATTTCAAATGGCGCCATGATCTTCACGGCTTTTGAAATAGATGAGGATGTCATCAATAAAGACAACAACGAATCGATCCAAATATTCCTTGAATACTCGATTCATCATATCCATGAAAGAAGCAGAGCATTAGTCAATCCAAAAGACATGACTAAGAATTCATAATGCCCGCATCGAGTTCTCGAAGCGCTTTTGAATATCCTCGCCTAACCTTCACCGATGATATCCGTAATCTAAGATCGATCTTTGAAAAGAATCAGGCTCCTCAGAACCGGTCAAACAGTCATCAATACGAGGTAGCGGATACCTATTCTTGATAGTGACATGGTTCAATTCCCGATAGTCAATACAAAGTCGCATACTCCCGCCTTTCTTCTTTACAAATAAAACAGAGCACCCCAAGGAGATGTACTAGACGAATGAAACCGATGTCCAACAACTCCTCGTAGTTGGACCTTTAACTCCTCAAGTTCAATAGAGCCATTCGATATGGGGTTTTAGAAATGGGCTTTGTATCCAGTGTTCAAGGTCAATAAAGAATTCAACTTCACGCTCGGGGTAGACCGGAAGTTCTTCAGAAATACGTCAGAAAGTCAATAACAACAGAATATTATTCAAATCGACGTGTCTTTATTCAAATCCATAACATGGGCTAAGAAAGCTTGACATCCGCTTTTTCAATAAACGAATAGCTTTATGACTTGATATGACAAGGATTGATTTTAATGGTTTAGTTGTTTGAATTCGCATAACAAAGTTGATTAGGAATATGAAAACTAACAACCTTACGAAAACAATCAATTTTGGCATGATGAGTAGTTAACCAATCAATCCCTAAAATCACATCAAAAGCAAGTATCTTTAAAGAGATAAGGTCAACAGTAATGTGATGGTGCCAACTTGATCAAACAAGATTTATAAACAAAGGATGTGATGAAAGTTTCTCCTAACTGAGTTTCCACAGATAGGTCAAAGTCTAATTTCTCCTGAGTCAAGTTTAAACGCTGAGCACAAGCAGAGAGATAAATGAATGGGTAGCACCTAAGATTCAAGTAATGTATAAACTTCGCATTTAATTTATGATTAGCTTACCCGTGATCACCTCGCTTGGGGTTCCTCGAGATGTTAACCAAATCCACGACAAACGCTCTTCCAGAACCGCTGACTTTGACTTTTCTCGGGACAAATTTTTCGAGTCACCATCCTCACTGACTTGGTTTCGCCATAAAGGCAATCTCGAAAGCGATATGTCCTTCCTTTCCACAATTATAACATACCTTAAACTGTCAGGATAGTTAATGATATGTCCTTCTTTTCCACACTTATAAGATATACGACCGGTGGTCGCTTCTCCTCCCTTAAAACCAGCTTGTCATTGGTGCCGACGCCTTCACATTATCATTGTTGAATCTCCTCTTTAAAAATCTCCCCGACTCGCTTTCTTTCTATTTTCACGGCCACGATTACCACCAGAGTGGTTACCGCTTTTGTCTCAATGTTTTCCTCCCTCACCGGTTTTCATTGTTCTCATGATCGCCCGCCATCGAGATGATGACTCGTCATGGGTCCCCTGGTTGAACGTATTTCGCTATCTCGCTTAAATAATTGAGCCCTGCTGACAACATCCTAATATAAAGCAAATTTACGAGAGATAAGATATCGCCAATCTCTCGTTTTTTAAACCTCTCGTAAACATCCTCGCTATTCGCTCCTCATTCTCTACCAAATGAGGTGCAAACTGGATAACTCTCACGAACTTCACCAGATTGGGACACCGCCATGTTGTTTTGTTCTAGTCTAATAAACTCTACCTCCTTCATACGGCGTAATACTTTCAGAAAGTATTTTTCGTTGAAAAGTTTCTTCAAACGCTTCCCAAGACATGCCGAGTGCGGCCAGTCGGGTACGCTTTCACGACTCCCACCAAAGAATCCGCCTCACCACTTAAACATAAAGGTGGCGAATGGAACCTTCGTTCTCCGCATCCCAAGACATCGAATATCTTGGTAATTTGCTTGACCCACGCTTCCGCCATGATCGGATCCGCTTTTCCCTTAAATTCGTGGTCCCAACTTTTGAATCGCTTCATTGTGATGATAAGTCGCGAATGTTATTATCATTTCCACCAGATTCTGTGCACACGAGTCTCCTCGTCTCGTTTTGCATGAACCGCAAAAAGCTCCTAAACATCCCATCGCTCATCGCTCTCGCCAAGTGGTGTTGTTTACAGGTGAGGAATATTGCCTTCCTGCTGCATCGCCTCTCGGGTGGTGATTAAAGGTGTTTCCACTGGTCTCATTAACTCCACCGCTAATATTCTCACCGCCATTCTTAAATATCGCTATAAAACAAGGGTTAATTAAACAAATTAATATATCACATATTAACCATATACTTCAACCGACCAACAAATAAGCTTAGGTATGACACACTAGCTAAGGATTACTCGCCTCCCTCCTAGTACTATTCCCCGATCTCCGCCAGAGAGATATCCCTAAGCTCGATACCAACCGTGACGCCCCCAAAATAGTATACAACACCCATTCTCGAGTCGCAAAAATACATGGTACGTAAACAACTACAACTTTATTAATACAACATAAAAATCGTGAGTTTAAATACAAATATTGTCATCTAGACAATATCCACACTCAAATAAGTCCTCATTACAATTATTGATACATTATTTTACCAAAATGGTGAGGACTACTAAAACGACTTCTAGAACCATCATTCCACACCCCGACTAAGTACTCGCTACATTCTCGCCTCCCGAGAAGAAAAATGGAACAACAAGGAAAAGGGTGAGCTCAACTAGCCCAAGAAGAATATTATTACTAAGATAATATAAAACAAATTATCGTTAGTCTTCAACAGGAAAAAATCTAATAGAATACAATAGACAACAAGTTTTAAATCAATATTCAAGCAGCTGAAATAATAATTCATTAGAAGAGTTAAGTAGAGAATGCAAACTACTATCTTCTATATATGAATTTAAAAGTTCATCGCTCATCTTTTATCCTCGTAACATCAATCAATATATATCTCGAATCAAATATTCATCTTTGCACTACAAAGCCAAAGATATTCATCACCGGGTCATGTTCATCTAAACACTGCTCATCTTTGCACTACGCCAAAGATATTCATCGAAATCATTCATCTTTGCACTACAGCCAAAGATATTCAATTATATCATCATTTAGGACCGAGGATGATGAAAATATTTTAAAGAAAAACGAATCCAAAGGAAACAAAAGAATAAATATTAAGGATTCGTATTTCAACTATTCCATGTCCAAAAATACCTCATAAATAATCATAGTGGAGTAAAATTCAAGAATGATCAAAACATGGATACAATCAAAGCTAGTATCCATAATAGATATTTTGACGAAAAACAAAAATTTAATTTTTCGTGAATAAAGTCGTATTCGTGAATAAGTCAGATACGTGAATAGTCAGATACGTGAATAGTAACTCTCGACACCAAAAGATAGAAATTTCACAAAAAACATCATCACGCTTCGTGAATAGTAGTACTGAATAGTAACTCGTGAATAGTAACTCATGAATAAGAACTCGTGAATAAGAACTCAATGAATAGTAACTCCCATATGAAAAAGTTCCAAATTTGATAAAAAATTCCAAACTAATATTTCAAAGATAATGATATTGAAGAAATAATATCATTTGAGAAGAAAAATAACATCCTTACCTTGTAAAGATAAGATTTCCGAGTCGAATACCGGATATAAGCTATGACAAAGAACTTACAATCGATATAACAACACTCAAAGTATTAAAATACTCACAAGAATACGCCAATATATAGAGAGAGAGAGAGAGAGAAATCAGCAGCTTTTGTGTGATTTTCAATTCTAACCTAAGACCCTATTTATAGAAAAACGCTTAAATACCAAAGTAGAAAATTTAATAAAATATTAATATATATATTAAAAATTTTCTACGCACTCATACCAAATTTGATTTCAGACTCTTAACACATGCCTACAAATAACAAAAAAAACGTTTTTCTAACTAAAAATAATTAAAACTTCCAAAATCAATTATTTTAAACTTCGTAACTTCAATAATTCATAATAAATAGCTCTTTTATCGTAAAATTCAATCTCATGACCTTTTATAGGAAATTCAATTCTCTACAACTTTGCGTAAGAAAGTTTTTCCAAATTCCAAATGTAAATCGACCAAATCCACATACTTAGCGATTTTATAAGCTATAATCAAATTTCAACCAAGAAATGGGGTCCACCGACATGTTTAACATGTTTTAAACAACTTTTGCAACAAAAATACTCTTCCTCCTCATATACTCATATATCCCACATTCATTGTAAAAATATCATCATTATTATATTATAATAATATAATAAAATATTATTTTATCGTAAAAGATAAAATATCGATTTTCAACAATTTACACTTTAAAAATTTTCTCCATCTATATCCACATAAAATCAATATTTTCTCATCATATAAATCAATAATTAATTATTCACAAATAATATTACAGAATCACAATATCGCAACCGTGCCGCTCTCAAGAAAGAGGGGCTTTCCAATAAGAATTTCTCCTTACTCGCCAAGCAAATTAGGTGACCAAACCTCTCCTTAGAGATGTAACTTTCTAGACATTGCCAATAATGTTTTCTAATAATATTATTCAGATAATATGAATTATTGCTTCGATAATGGAAAATACCGTAGTGACAATTATCAAACAACAATAATATAAAATATCAACGCAGTAATTATTGAATCAATAAAATAAAATACCGAATAAAGAATTCATCGTAATAATTATCGAGTAGTGCCTTCACGTAAGAATCAATAATTGGTGCAATACCGCAAAGCTATCAGGCAACAACGCCAGACATCGTGTTTTAACCACCGGTATTCCAACAAAGATAATTAACCAGAATAACTACGCCGTTATTTATAAACAACTTATACTTGTCGCTTTTCTTCATCCAATCGCTTTCCGTTATGGGGCCCACAAAAGATCGCAAGGCATTCATATTTAATATTCCCGACGACAAAGAATATTCCACGACCAAAAACGAATATTCCCCAACAACAATGAATATTTTATAACCACTTTATTTAAAATATTTGCACATTTTACCCATAACTAACCACATTAATCAAATCAACCCTTACTATTTCAAAATGATAAATAGAGGAAATTAAATTTTATTTATTAATAATTTGGGGTCTTACATGTGATGCCCCCAAATTCGTGTACTTGAAACCCGAACTCGGTGCTTCACGATATCATTTCTAGTAAGGAATAATACTAATAATAATAACAATAATATAAATATCAAACTTAATTTACATATATCAAAGTCTAAATCCCAGGTACGCGACCTTTAAACATTCATTAGATCATAAATAATAAATATCATTGTCTTAATAAACTTTAACTATTAAATAGAATATTACAAAATTCATTCGAACAGCTTTCCTTTCCCCTTGTTCTTGCCTAAACCTTCTGGTTGATCATATTCAGCTGAAAACATTTAAATTTAAAGCAAGAATGAGCATTTGATTGCCCAGCAAGTAATAACAACAATATATATTAGTCGAAAAGAATTAAATGTTTTCTTTGAAAGACACTTCTACAACGAATCAACAACAGTGAAGTAAGTTGAACCAATAATAACAACATATCACTTCCATATGAAATTTTTAAAACTACGATTGACTATAACCGGAGATCACCAACATACTATAAACATTGTTTTCTATTTTCAAAAGGTTAAACAGAAATTCATCCAGAACCGTCATAACTTACTAGCGTAAGGGTGATCAACTGTTATGCCTCAGTATTGATCAATACTACATGCCGTAACGATATTATCGTTCACTCTATCCACCTTAGGTGCACAAAAGTTTTCCCATGTTCGGGATGTTCATACTTAGTCGGGAATCCGAACCAAAATAATCTGGTTGGATAGAATAAAGTTCTATCTTGCTCAACAATATTTCTAAATCTGTGTCTAGCTGGATCAAGTAGCTTAGACAACTTTTAATTAATGTATACATACCGAAACTCAATAGGTATGTATCAACATGTGATTAAATACAATGGTTATCCAAGTGGGGACACTTGTCTAACCCTTTATAGGAATTAATGAAATGTAATAAATATCCGAATTATAATCATAATATCAGGTTGATAAACAATGATCAAATAATTTAAGAACTTGTATTTAATATGAATAATTGGATACATAATCAATAACAATAGAGTTAATAATCGCACAATAATATGATTCTAAAACTTTCTTACTCATGTCCATCAGATAAAGTAAATACAAAGGTAAGATATTTTCGCGTCGCTAAAATAACGCAACTTAGATTAATCTTTTATACATCGACCTATCAGTAATAAGATCATTCGTTCGATTAGAATTTTATATCATATCACATAGTACTGCTATTTGCAGTCTGCACATAACCTAATCACATTGTCACATATGGTATCAGTCATTGGTTCACAAACAAACACTTATAGTGTCCAATTATATAAGTCTAGATCAATTTTTGAAATATTTTGGTGTACGACGACTTTATCGGGTAAATATCGAGTCTAAGACTCTATTGTGTAGTTCAATATTCGTTTAGATATTTTAAATATCAGTCATATTATTTTTCATAGCCTTATAATAATTTTTAAATAATTATTATATTTTATCATGAATTTTCAAACACTAAATCATTATTAAATGATTTAAATATTAACTAATTCTATTATCATTAATATTAAACTATTAATGAAACCATTGCCAAAATATTAAAGTTATTTATAATAACTCAAAATATTTTTAAAGTATTAATATTACCCTTAAATGATTTTTAAAATATTTAAAAATTATTTTAAATAATTACCATTAATATTAGAATATTAATTTATTTTTTATCAAAATATTAAAAGTCATTAGTTATAACTTAAAATATTTTTAATTCATTTATTTCCTTTTTAAATGATTTTTAATTCAATAAAACCATTTTTAATCTATTTATTTAATATAATTATTAAATAAACTTAATATCATTAATATTAAATTATTAATAAAATTTACCTTTAAATATCAAAAGTTATATTTTATAACTTCAAATATTTTTAAACTATTTATTTTCAATTAAAATGATTTTTATAATATTAAAATTATTTTAATTAATTTATTTAATATAATTACTAAATAAATCTAATATCATTAATATTTAATAATTAATGAAACTTATCTTAAAATATTAAAATTTATGTTTTATAACTTCAAATATTATTAAATACCTTTTTATTATTTAAAATGATTTTAATACGATAAAATCATTTTTAATTAATTTATTTAATGCATTTATTAATTAATTTAAATACCAATAATATCAAAATAAATATTAATATTTATGAAAAATATGTCAAATTATTAAAAGTTAATTTTATAACTTAAAATAATTTTTAAAACTATTTTGTAATTTTCGAATTTATTAACTATTTTTAAATGATTTTAGAAATTAAATTAATTAATTTTGATATGTCTGCTGCTAGTTTCCCTTTATGCGACACTCAAGTGTCGCCTTTAGGTGTTCTTGAGAAACTCAGCATTCAAAGTCGAAGCTCGAGCTTTAACTTGTTTGACCATTAATTATTCCTCGTAATAATGTCTCTCGGTCAGTTAATGGTTAGATATTATAGTATTGATGTAATACTACACAATCTAACAACAACCATGGTCAAACATACATCATCTCAAGAAGATATAAGCTCAAGAACAAGCTATCGAGCCGCTTCGACGCTTTTGGTCGCTTTTCAAAAATAAAGTCGTAAATGGTCATTGGCCAACGCTTTTGATGGCCCTCATCGAAAATCTGCTCAAGTTAAATGTGTTCTCGCTTTCATCGGGTCAACATCTGCAGACAAACTATCGTAGAACATGTTTCAATCCATGGTCAAGTCTAAACATCATAAGTCAGAAAGATCTAAGCTATTGAAAAGTTGTCGAATCGTTTTTCATTTTCAGGTTACCTGTAAATGAAGAACGATTAAATAAAGCATATTTGGGCTTCCACAACTTTCAATCCATGTGATTATTTTGTGATATATGGATTCCAGGTTGTAGACAACATGTAAGACTAACGATCTATTACATAAAACCAATAAAACAACAACACAACAAGAAGATCTAGTTCGGTCAAAGTCCGTCGAGATAATGCGTTCATCTGCTTTTTCGGGTTACCCGAAAATGTAAAATGTGATTGTTTTACCTACTTTGACCAAGCAAAGATATTTACTCCGCTTGATGATTAGAAGATTTTAAGGCATAATCATGTAGTCCATATAACATAAAACAATCTTATTACCATAATGTAATCAAAACAAATTAACATACGTGAAAGATCCGTAGACATGAACATATTGTCGAACGTTTCGGGTAAAGATCCGGGTTACCAGATTAACTTGGTCATGGTCGGTCAACCGACTTTGACCATCAATAACTTTCACTCTACAACAGATATGACTCTGAATCAAGTTCCAGATTCAAGATCTCACAGCATACTACAACTCCAAAACATAAAACACACAAAATCATAAGCAGAAAGAGATCTACAGCCTCTGACTTTTGCTTGTCAGACACAAAAATAATCTTTTACCATATTTTGAAAAATGCTAAATCTGAGCATCTAGATGTTATGGATCTAACATCTAGCAACCCTGATCACTTTGTTAAACTCCATACAGCATAGTTAACACAAAAAATATTACATCTAACATAAGATCAAAAGTCAGATTTTTAGATTAGGATTTACCTCTTTATGACCAAATTTTGATTTCTGTACTTCTGATTTGTTATGTGAGTTGGTGGGGCTGATTTTGTGACTGATCTAGCAAGACAAATTCGTGGGTTTTAGACAGAGGAGTTCTAGGATAAAAGTTGTGAATAATTTAGGCTAAATATGCACTTTCTCTCTCTTGAATTCTATATTAAACATGTATGAAATGAACTCAAGTTGATCACATAGTGTGATTTGTAGCTTGTAGGCTCATAGCTAGGTAGACTAGGGTGGCTTGCAAGATTTGATAAGATTTGTCTAGCAATAATACACCAAATGGGACAAAAAGGGCACTTTGGTAAATTTTATTTTAATTTTAAGGGTATTCTTGTCCAATGTGCTTGAATCTAGGATTTATTCACTAGATTTTACATCTTAAAGTTTCCCAAATAATTACTAGGGTTTGAAAAATTAAAATTAAAGGGTAATAAAATTTTAATTAAACACACTAATTTAAAATTAGGGTTTTAATAGAAAATTAGGGTTTAAATATTAGGGTTCCTTAATATTATTAGGTTCCCAAATTAACAATTAAGGTTTCCTAATTAACATTATAATTTACTAAAATAATAATTAGGTTTCTAATTTTAGCAAATTAGGGTTTTCAAATAATAATTAGGGTTCCTCCTAATTACGTAAATTCTATAATACGTAATAAAATTCTTATAACACAATTATTACTCATTTTAACCTCATAACCGAGTTTAAAATTAGGGCTTAATAACACGATATATAAGGGTTATGACATAATTTATCATAATCGACCAACCATTATCGCCTACACATTTACAAAGACATATTTATAAAGATCGAAAAATTAAAATATAATTAATATTATATTATTATTCTCATCCTTGATCAATACCCAAATTTAGGTTTGGATTCCATATCTTGGTTTATTTTTCATATATAACATTATTAATTAAGTTAAAATAATTAACTTAAATAATCAACTAAAATTCATATAAATAGTAATTATAATAATTCCAATAATCATTTCATATATTATTTAAATAATATAAAATCATATTTTCATAGAAAATAAATAATAAAGACATTTCTACAATAAAATTAATTATTATAAGTATATACTTTATAATGATCAATAATTCTAAAATAAAATATTTGAAATTATTCATGTAATAAATAAATTTTATTTATCACATATTTACATACACATTACTTCGCACATATTCCCATCTTTAAATTAAAAAAAAATTATATGCAAAATTTCTTATTTATTTACATAGGAAATATCGGGTTATAACACTCAACGCTCAACTCTACGATCTAAGAAAAGTGTAGCTTGTTTCACCACTCAGATTCTTTCAACAAGTGCTTAATTAAGAATCGAAAGTAGCACCACCCAAGAACTCAACAACTACCAATCAACTAAAGTAAGAGTTCCAAGTCGGAAGGACTTGAAGAGTTCTAAGTGAACTGTGAAGAACCAAGTCTGCTGGACTTGAAGAGTTCAAGTATGAAATAAGAAGTTCTTAGACTGCTGGTCTAGAAGGAATCTGTTAGATTTAGAAAGTGTAAAAGATATCCTTAGTGGATTTCCTACTCGAGGAGTAGAAGAGTGGACTAGGAGCTTTAAGTGTTCTGAACCACTTAAAACTGTTGTGTCTCTTACATTCTTGTTATAATTGCTATAAATGTTGTAACTACCCCACTCTCATTAACTCACTATATCTAAAGGGAGATTAAACAAATCTTAATTCCGCTGTGTTTTAATCATTATCAAAACTAACAAAGTGAAGCAAAAAGAATTTTTAAATATCTATTCAACCCCCCCCCCCCCCCCTTCTTGATAACTATTGTGCCTCCAGGAACTAACATAATGAATATTGAGCAGTCACTAAGGTCTATGAACTTCTCCTAGAATTAACAGTAATAAACTGATAATTCTACAAAACGAGTACAAAAGGTGATCAGCCTAAAGTACCTATGTCATGCATAACATTTAATCATTCTCATGTGCGCACGTCGGTTTCCCAACAATATATAATTCCACTACCAAGAGGGTTTTTCATCTCAGTTATAAGAGTCCGCACCAAGTTAATTTGGTTTGGATAGCTTTCGATCATATATCAATAGTCTAGCCGAATCAATGGCTTAGACAGCTTTTCTTTTCAAGTATATACATGAACAATTATCACTCAAAATCACAGTTTGAAAACAATTTCATTTCTAAACTACGAAGTATTAAGTCATAAAATATGAATCATACTTTCAAGGATTTTCTTGCACAACCAATAATAGTACAAGCTCAAATAAAGAATAGTGTTCGAATACTTGCCTCAAGCATAGTTTACCAAGGTATAGCTTATCAACACTTTTTGAATCCTAAAATAATATAGTTATGCATATAAGATATTCATTAGTTACGTATATTCATACATGTTATGTAACTTTAAACACACATATAAATGTCTAACTTAGTCTTATATCCTCATAGCACAAAATCGGTTTATAAGACATCATGATATCAAACATTATAGTTCACAATTCTCTTTTGACTTTTTGTTCAAAAGTTTATAAACATATATCCACTTTATGATCTTTATCATTAGCATACTTATAGATACTTCAATTACTATATTTAAACATGTATTACAGATTTAGATGACAATATAAACATACATCATATCTCAGATCTCAAATGATTAGACAAATCTGTTTCATAGGATGGCGCAAAGCAACGCTACCGGTTAGGATTAGGGACGTAGAAGTTACCGTCTCTCCTGGCTAGACCAGAGTTAAGCCTTGAATTTCCTATTTATGTTCCATACTTTAGCATACCAATACAATTACACTTAACATACATACATGATACAGGACTTTACATAAGCGTATGACCATCCTACGTTTACTTTTACAAGTCACGGTCTTAGTTTAGGATTTCCACGGAATCAAGACCAAATAGGGTCATATAATCACCATGCGTTCAAATTAGCCATATGTTCACATAACGAGATCACATAATCTGTACTACGCATACTCATAAGTGTTCACATCATTTATTCTTAAATAACATCGTTTATTACTTTAAAACATGCTTAAACTCATGCTTGGTTTACTTTCATTATGTTTAACATATAAGAATCATGTTTAGAGACATAATGAACATAAACATGCCATCTTAAATCCTTAGAACTAATGCAACTTGGTGTGAAAACATATCTGAGTTTGCTTTTGAAATCCTTTTAAACCTGAACAATGCAATTTAACACATACAAGACATCTTTAAAGCTCTTATCATGTGTAGTTAAGTCATGTTAACATCACCACAAATTCAGAACATAATTCGTATAGTATTCATGGATATTAGCTTCAATATGTCAAATTTTTCTTTGAAAAAGTTCGCTAGCTCAAAGCCTAACAACTTGGTCATGAACAAAGGAACTATAAACCACAAGTCATGGTCATTTATGTTCAGAAATCAGTCATGTGTTTGCTATCAAGCTCAGAATTTGCAGAACATGAGTTTCATTAAAGTTCATTTTCAAATAATTGAGTTTTTGTTATAAATCTCCTATTAAGTCATGTTGGACAACTCATATCTCATAAGAAAGCTTTATACAACATGTTATACTTCTTTTCATGCATGTTTAGGTGTTAATATCAAATTAGAAACAACACACTTATCAGAACCGTGTGGCAAGAACAAGCAACAAGATCCTAAGATAAATTGAAGCGCAATGCCTCTTCCTTAACTAACTCCAAGAAGATACTGCTTTTTGCGAGCATAAACCAACATTGATTTTTCTCAGTTTAAACATGCTCAAGTCCATTACTATATGGTCCTTACATGTATACACATTTCCTAAATGCTTAATAGTATGATAATTCATACTAATTGACAGAGAATTCAATGAATTTCAAGAATTTGATAAAACTCAAGATTAAGAACAAAAGTTAGAATTTATACCTTTTGAAGCTTAGTTTGATTAATTTCTCCTTTTTGAGATTGCTAGACTCCTCTTTGAACCACAAACACTTAGACTCAATTTCTTAGGATTTCACAGACAAGTTACAGCAACGTGAAATGAATAACATAGCTGCCATTTTATAGAGTAATGGTGGACTGGGTATTAAGTTTATACTGAGGTTGGAATCCGTGGTGTAGAAGGAAGACACATTGGTTATGGGAAGGTTGTTCAACCACCACTTCTCATCCATTCGCTTAGCAATGATCACCTATTCATAGCTACTGATCACAGCTTGGAAGTTACGTAAAGAGGATGTAAGTTACTGTTTGGCCACTGTTGGAGCAACTGATGAGTTTTATATCTTAGTAACTTGATTATAATGCTTAGTTTGGTTTCTTTAATTTCCAAAAATGTAATTTTAATGTACAATGGTTATTATTATATGAAAAATTAGGGATTTAATATATATCCATATCATATAATCCATGTACATTGGCTCCACACAATTTAATATTTATAATATGTATGGACTCCATTTAATCGGTCACTAACAATATAATATCTCCTTTTATTATTTACTTACACATCAATGATTGAAATAAATATTTTAATAGTACATATTTATTTACTCCCATATTTTAGAATACACACTTAATTGTCTCATCACACATGGAGGTAATAAAACTTATTTAAATCAACCTTATGATTTAATTACTTTTACTATATAGTTTTTGTATATCATTAACCACAATTAAATGTCACACCTCATTTTGTGCAATAAGTAATTATATGATACTATTATCCATATTTTCCCATATTACACATAATGGCATGAAATATTATTTTATTATAATGTTCACATTAATAATAATGGTAACTGATCCATTATCTTTCTCATTCTTTATTAATGCTAACAAACCATCTTTATAATTTCACACAATGAAAATTATTTTCCAAGTCTTGTTATCGACGCAATTGCTACTGGTTTATAAGATATAAGTGGTAGCATTGCTTACTCTGAAATTTCTCAGACTTAGTCACTATTACAATAAATTTATATTCTAAATTAATTAATATCTTTACTTAATAGATAGTACCCTCATTTATTATCTTGCCATACTAGGCAATTAAATATATTTATGTAAATTACTTTATTACTTAATAACAACTAATTAATTATTCACTTCTTAATTTATTCATCTATTAATTAAATTAACCCACTTAACTTCCATTCTTATGCCACACAAGGCATTCCAAAATCCTCAATTCTCATATAAATTCAATTTAAATTAATAGAATTACTCATCTCACAACACATCAATATTTATATTCAAATAAATATTCATTTTCTTATTACATCAAAATAATTATTTATTCATGAAATTTTCGGTTCTTACAGTAATACATGTAATAAGGTTTAAAGTTGTCTTACTTATGATCAACTAGCATTAGCATGATTTAGGAGAACTTTTAAAGGCGAACTTGAACATTTTGTGTAAATGACGTAAATACATGTGAGCTTATGATATGAACATTTAAAGGTGAACTTGAACATTTTGCAAGCTAAGCTTTATATACATTGTTAAGTTATATTCTGAACTTATGATATGAAATGTTAGTACTCTTTATGCCGCTAAACATGAACCATATGTACACACACTTAGTTAGACACCACATAAGTTGTTCAAGCACGATTTTTGACAAATTTTAAAGAGGTAAACAATATTAACTATGTGTAAAGGACGTAAATACATGCGAGCATGCATATTACAGATTTCATAATATCCTTACATGGTTAAATGGTTAATATGGTCGGCCTTTTTATTTCGTGAACTTAGTTGGCCTTAATTTTGTAGAAATTCCAACTAAAGTCATAATGTGTCAAGTCTGGTCTGGCCAAGGGATGGCGCAGTTACGCTCATTCCAGGCCAAACTGCAGTGTAGCTGCGCTGCAGAACATAAAGGCCTGACTGGTTTATTTAATTTCTGATCATGGTAACTTGCTTAAATTGTTATTTTAAACTATAAAAAAGAGGCTTAATCATGTTTTAAGTGTTTGTAACGACCCCAAAAATCATACATTTCAACTCTCGACCTTGGTCATTATCAATACATCATTAATCGATGTTAAATTTAATAAAATACGGAATAATTAAAACTTTTTTGTCTTCTTACTTTGATTTCGTAAATCAAAACATTTATCAACTACACATCTCTGAATCAAATTTATTTTATGATTCCCATTTTCAGAGTTATTATATAAAATCTTACATCCCAATTCAGTATCCTTCCTACTTCGGATAACTCAAACCTTACAACTCAACATAAAATATACATCATAAAACATTGAGTACATTTCATGAACCTTAAACATAGTTTAAAGAAATAACAACTTTAGCTAAAATATAAATCTTCATGTATTATTTCTTATCTATGTCATTCAAGTAGCACATAGCATTACCTTGAATCCTTAACCTGCAAAAATGGTTATTTGCAAGGTTGAGCTCAACAACCTAACAAATCTAACAGTTTTCATGCAACACGTAGCACATAAATAACATGTTCATCTTATACATCATAAACATCTGTCTAAACATATTATACATGTTGTATATCACATATCAAATAAAGATTAAGTTCCATAACCCAATTAGCATTCCTTACTCAACAGATGTAATCATAAATTGACTTTAACATTTGATACTTACAACATAAGTAATACATCATGCTCTTTGCAATACAAATTTAAAACAATTCATCATCAAGTTCACACAACAAATAGGAACTGAAAGACTTGCCTTGATCGTTGTTTACCAACAACAGTTTAACAGCTTACAGCTATCTGCACTTCACGTGCCCTACACAATTATATAATCATGCACATCAACTATTAGTCACACAGCAACGCATAGTAGTTGTAATGTAGACTTTACTCGACATCTCATAATCCTTCCTGTTAATTAATACATAATGTTCAATTTGATTATGTTAACTTTTGACTTATATCCCACTACGAGTAGAACCGACTTTAATCGATAAAGTTAAATCTGCTAAAGCTACAGACCCAGAGTTGAGAAATATGAAGAAAAAGGTGCAAGAAGGTGTTATTCCAGAAGTAAGGATCGACGAAGAAGGAATACTTCGAGTCAACTCCAGACTTTGTGTTTCTAACGACTCTGATTTGAAGTATAAAATTATGATGGAGGCACACAACACACCGTTTGCAATCTATCCTGGAAGTACCAAAATGTATTGTGATCTTCGACATACATTTTGGTGGAGCAATATGAAAAGAGAGATCGCGGAGTTTATCTCAATGTGTTTAATTTGTTAACGTGGCAAGGCAGAGCATCAAGTGTCAAAAGGTCCATTGCAACCACTTAAAATTCCAGAATGGAAGTAGGAGCACATTAACATGGATTTCATTACTGGTCTTCCCAAGGTTTCTCAAGGCATAGATGCAATTTGGGTCATTGTCAATAGATTAACCAAGTCTGCTCATTTCTTACATATACGAGAAACATATTCACTTGAACTTCTTGCTCGTATGTACATAGATGAGATTGTTAGATTGCATGGTATGCCAGGATCCATAGTTTCTGATCGAGACCCAAGATTCATTTCACGATTTTTGGGTCAGCTTGCAGAAAGCTATAGGCACTGATTTATTATTCAGTTATGTATATCATCCTCAGACGGACGGGCAGTCGGAGAGGACTATTCAAACTCTTGAAGATCTATTAAGACTTTGTGTCCTAGATTTCAAAGGAAGTTGGGATAAGTACTTACCATTGGTGGAATTCTCCTACAACAACAGTTATCAAGCAAGTATAGGCATGGCTCGATTCGAGGTATTGTATGGACGAAAGTGTCGTTCTCCAGTATGTTGGGACGAGGTGGGTGAAGCAACGTTGTTGGGACGAAAATTGGTACGCATGACTACGGAAAAGATTCAAATGATCTGGGAACGTATACAAACCTCACAATATCGATAAAAGAGTTATATTGATCTTCATCGAAGGGACGTGGAATTCAATGTTGGAGATCATGTATTGTTACGTGTTGCTCCATGGAAAGGAGTTACGAGATTTGGAAAGAGAAGAAAGCCCAACCCTCGATTCATTGGCCCATTTGAAATACTCGACCGAGTAGGATATGTGGCCTATAGACTCACTTTACCCCTAAGTATGTCTCGTGTTCATAACGTTTTACACATATTTATGTTACGTAAATATGTGGAAGACACGAACCAAATTATTGAATTAGAACTAGACGAGATAGAAGAAGATTTAACGTATGAAGAGGTACCTGGCAAAATCAAAAGGAACATATTCTACGCTCAAAGGTTATACGTCAAGTCAAAGTTTTATGGAGAAACCGCGATATTGAAGAAATGACTTGAGAGTTAGAATCTGAAATAAAAACAAGGTATCCTCACCTCTTCGACATACCAGGTACGTAGATCAATTTCGAGGATGAAATTTCATAATAATGGGAGGTTGTAAGACCCCAACTTTTTATGAATAAAGATTTAATTTTCTCTAAATGTTATTTTGAATAATAAGGTGTTGATTTGATATAATGTTATAGCTATGGGTAATATGTGAAAATTTTACAAAGTAAGCAAGTTGTTATAAAATATTCGCTTGGTCGTGAATATTATTTTTGTCGTGGAATATCCGTATTTACTGCACAATCATTGGTGGACCCTATAACTAATGATCGCCAGAGATATAGAAAGCGCATGAGATAACCTTTTATAAAAATAATGGCAAAACTTTTACCGTTAACTCGTTGAAATACGGGTGATAAAAGAACAAGAATACACGTTGAAAGACGTACACACAAGATTGCATAAGTATCTCCGATTATTGATGCTTACGTAAGAAGTCACTCAATTTTATTCAATTATTGCAATGATGAGTTGTTGCATAGTATCTCATATTATTGATTTAATTATCACACAAAGATCATCTCGCACAATATTTTATATTATTAAATCAATAATTGAGATGATATAGTTATTCATATTATTATTTGCATTATTAACAATGTCTAAAAAGTTCTGTCGAGGAAAGGGGTTTGCTTATTTAATTGCGCGTCCATAAGGAAAAATTCTTATCGAAAAGCCCCCACTTTCTTGGGAACGGTCTGGTTGTCAATATTGTGAGTTATAATATTAATGATGAATAATTGTTGAAAGATTAAAAATGTGTTTATTGAAGATAAGTGACTTGTGGTAAATAATTATTCAATTTTTTAAATAAATATAGGTGTTTGTCATGAGGCGTTTGTTGTAAGTTTGGCTTTGTATTCCATGGGGAGATGTACTAATTTTTCAGACTGTCAGTTGAAGTTTTAATAGTAAATCAATATGGACCGCCACCGAGGTTTTAATAGTAAATCAATGTGGACCGCTTACCGAGGTTTTAATAGTAAATCAATATGGACCGTCCGTTTTAATAATAAATCAATCTGGACCGTCTGTGAATCAGTTACTATTTAGTTCATTCTCCTATAAATATAAGCTCATTTCTTCATTCTTTCTTACGAATTCACTAAAACTATAGAGAGAGAAACTATAGAGAGAAAGAAAAAGAGTATTTTGCAACTTCACTATTGCAGTATCCAATCTCCTACTACGGTAAGTGATATTATTTTTCATATTCATTCTTTATTAATTTATGGAGTAACATGTTCACGCTGATTACGTGATACACGGTGAATAACCCTTCAGATTTATTCTTTATTAATCATGGAGTAACTCGTGACACCCCTAAATCCGGGTACTTAAATTCCCACATGATTTGGTGTTCACTATTCAAACATCTTATGTCTATCTACCCATAATAAATGAAAACATAAATAGATAGAAATGAATCCTCTCCTTAAGGAGTTACATCATCTAAAATAAATCCATCAATCCCATTTCATACTAACCTTAAATCTTAAATGCAGAAACATAAACAATTAATCGTCTTACACAACATTAACATAAGTCTAAAACAGAAATACATCATCGCATAAAATAACAAGTCTTCATCACTTGTTAATCTTGCCCTTCCCTTTGCTAAAAGAAGTCTCGTCGGACCTTTCGTTCTTAACTACAATGTTATTATTATGCAAGAGTGAGCACGATTGTCCACAAGTATAATAATGAAACAATAATATAATAACATGCGAGTGAATCAAAGACTTCTGGAATAAAACTCAACTTTTGAATCAAGAATGAATAACAAGAATTAAAAGAATTTCTGAGGGTCATAAGACCATGAACTATGTCCTAGGTTATCAAGGGTTATATTTGAAACCTTTAATGTACCATAAGACTATGGACTCTTCTACTGCATTTAGGGGATCAGCCCTTAGTACCATACTGTGCACAATATCTTAACGCTAACGCATAAGTAATCCCTATATAGGGTTGTTCATCTCAGTTTGACATTAGAGTCCGCACCAAAGGAAGTTTGGTTTGGATAATTCTATAAGGGTTCTGAAATTTAGAACGTTCATCAACTATGGACTAGTCGAATTAATAAGGGTTCACTAGTCTAACAAGGTTCAAGAATAAATGATATTTAAATCGAATAACAATCTCAAGAGGTATACAATAGAACAAGTATTGTCTAACAGAATCATACTTTGAAAAGATTAATAATCTTTAATATAACAAATTGAACTTGATTAATAATAACTAAAATTTGCTCGTTGTAAATTTATAAACTTACATAACAATAACAAGTAGGGTTAGGAAACTTGCCTCGTGTGTAGGTTACACGTAAATTATATATGTTCCTTGATTTAATCCTACATACCATTTACATTCACAATACCAGTTAATTATCACGTAACTAGTCATCACAAGTTCATTGTTTTTTGTTTAATCTCGGATTATGACTATACTTAGTCAGATTACCACACTTGTTTTCACATAATATTACACTACACGAATAACAAGCTAACTACATGTTTAACAATTCAATCAACATGTAAATTCCTTATTGACATGTTAAGAACCTATGTTAACATCTCATTATATGTCTAACACATTTTTATGTTCATTAGATTAGGTTACTATTACATTCTTGGAGATGAAAAATCTTAAAAATTCATTTCTAAGTTAATCAGTAAGTAGTGGCGTCATGACGCCACTGTTGGGTTTGTTCGTCATTCTCATGCAGCGTCATGGCGGCCAGTTTGGCTTTTAGCTTTAATATGCTGGCCTTAAGGCATGGAGTTGGCACCACTTACATGGCCAATGAACCATTACCAATTCTGTAATTCACGAAAAATTACAGAACATGGCTAAAACCTCCAATTAATTTATTCTTACACGAATTTAGACATACCCAAACACTGTAATACACATATAACTACTACCCAACTCTTCTAGCATGATTTTACTGTTCTTGATGTTCTTGAAAGTTTTGAACACAAAACATACAAATTAACACTACGGATTCGTTATAACACCAAATCTGTCCATTCGAAATTTGTCTTCTTCGTTTTAACATGCATAATTTCATACAAGTGTAAATTTATGATACAACATATGATTAACGTATTAAATTTGGTATGTAAGGCCATATGGCCATATTTTCACTTTTATACTTTTTAACTTTTAAAATAATCCAATTACTATATATTTGTATGGATTTAATGCTTTGAAAACATACAAAGATGGTAGGTAACATGTTATTATAACCTATTGTCATAAAAAAACATAATTGCTACCCTTTTTAAATACAGAGACCTTAATAAACTTTGAAAACCATTTTCATAACAATATAAATAACGTAATTTGAAATTGGTTTAAAGGAATTACCCAGAGTATAGATTAGTAGAGAAACATTTCTCACTTGTTTCTTCAATCACCCACTCACAATCTCCCTCAACAATTCTAAATTTCTCTATATAAACTTGTTTTTCTTATTTTAATTTAAAGAATAAAGGAGGAAGACATACATAATAAAGGAAATCGGACGTGATTGTGGGTCAAGCTTAACCAATCATGGGTTAACTGTCCTCAACCTCCACTAAGGCCTTATTTGGCTAACCTTAAAAGAACTCAAACCCATTTAATTTAATTAATCCTTTATACTATAGTTTAATAATTGTCACACCCATTTACGTAATAAATTAAATATCTTATTTAATTTAATTTAAATAAAATATAATAATTTATCATTAATTCACATAGTCACATAATTAATTAATTCTATAATTAATTATTAAATTAATTAAAATAACATTATGCTTATTAAATATTTCATTTAATTCAATAAGGTCACATAAATACATACTTTGAATAATAAATATTCTCCGCATTAATTTAATAAATATAACACATATAATAAAGTAGGAAGACGTACATAATAAAGGAAACAGACGCAGTTGTGGTCAGTTAACCAATCATGGGTTAACTGCCATCAACCTCCACTAAGGCCTTGTTTGGCTAACCTTAAAAGAACTCAAACCCATTTAATTTAATTAATCCTTTATACTATAGTTTAATAGTGTCACACTCATTTACACAATAAATCAAATATCTTATTTTATTTAATTTAAATATAATATAATAATTTCTCATTAATTCATATAGTCACATAATTAATTAATTCTCTAATTAATTATTTAATTAATTAAAATAACATTATGCTTATTAAATATTTCATTTAATTCAATAAGGTAACATAAATACATACTTTGAATAATAAATATTCTCCACGTTAATTTAATAAATATAACACATATAATTAAATTAATCGCCACAATTGCATCAATTAATTATTTAATTCAATAATTAAATCATCTTTAAATATTTATTTAATTCATTAAATATTTAAATAATTATTACAAAATCTTTATAAAATCTCGCTTGTCACATCTTTCCCCTTAAAAGGATTTTGTCCTCGTAATCACAACTCACCAATTCATCCTCACATTTCCCCCTTTCAAAGATTCTATCCCTAATCGAATATACATTAATTAATTAAATAAATGAGGGTAATTATTCATCATATGCTCTTTAAGTTCCCACGTTGCTTCTTCAGCGTTGTGGTTCCTCCAAATTACCTTAATGGAAGGTATTACTTTATTTATGAGAACTTGTTCTTTTCTGTCGACAATCTGAACAGGAATTTCTTCATAGGATAAGTCTTTCTCAAAATGAAGGGGTTCATATTCAATCATATGCTTGTAATCGGGTTTGTAAGGTCGTAAAACTGAAACATGGAAAACGTTGTGGACATTCTCGAGTGTTGGAGGTAAGGCTACCTCATACGCAACTTCTCCGATTCTTCGCAAGATTTCAAAGGGTCCAATGAATCTTGGGCTTAATTTCCTTTCTTTCCTAATTCTCGATCTTTCCCTTCCAGGAGAAACTTTCAAAAACATAACTACCCGATTCAAACTCAACATTTTACAGGTGTGGTCTGGCGTGATTTCTTTCCTCACCTATCTTGAGATGCTACCAGTCTTGTTCGGATCACTTTAACTATCTCCGCTGTCAGTTGTACCAATTCTAGGCCTAGTAATTGTCTTTCGCCAACGTCATCCCAATATAGCGGAGTTCTGCACTTTCTGTCGTAGAACGCTTCATAAGGCGGCATGCCAATACTAGCGTAGTAATCGTTGTTGTTGTAATAACTCTCGACGAGCGGTAGATGATCATCCCAATTTCCTTTAAAGTCCATTATACAAGCTCTTAACATATCTTCTAATGTCTGAATCATTCTTTCACTTTGTCCATCTGTCTAAGGGTGATAAGCCGTACTCATTCTCAATTGCGTACCCATGCATTCCTAGAGTCATTTCCAGAAGTTCGATGTAAAGCGCGGATCCCTATCGAAAATAATTGACACCGGAACTCCGTGTCTTGAAACAATCTCTTACGTATAATTTTGCCAATTAGTCAAAATTAAATTTGATTCTGATCGGAAGGAAGTGTGCAGATTTTGTCAGTCAGTCAACGATAACCCATATCACACATAGCCTTTTCTGAGTTGTTTTCAAGGCCAACCACGAAATCCATCATAATATGTTCCCATTTCCATTCTCGAATCTCCAATGGTCAGAGCAATCCACCGACCTCCGATGTTCATTTTCACTTTTCTCGACATGTCACACACTTGGCAACACACTCTGCAACATCTCGTTTCAAATTTGGCCACCAGAAATGTTGTCGAAGATCTTGGTACTACCAGAGTGAATCGAATATCGTGAACTATGAGCCTCGCTCAAAATGTCTTCCTTAATTTCTAGTATTGGCGGTACCCAAATTCTGCTCTCAAATCTTAGTATTCCTTCCTTGTCCATCTTGAATCTCGGTTCAGTTCCTTCGGATATCTTCTTTGTAACCTTTTTACATTCTTCATCCTGCAGTTGAGCCTCCTTAACTTTAACCAGTAGGGTTGTACCAGATTGCATCTGAAACAGCTTCTCATCAATTTCCATAGGATACTTCACTTCTAATTCCAACTTCTCCAAGGATGAAATTATCTCCTTCTGAGCGGTCAGCATCATCAATTTTTCCTGACCCTTTCTACTTAAGGCATCGGCAACCACATTTGCCTAATCTGGATGGTATTAAATCTCACAGTCATAGTCCTTAATTAACTCCAACCACCTTCTTTGGCGCATATTCAAGTCCTTCTGTGTAAAGATATATTTCAGACTCTTGTGGTCTGTATATATTTCACACTTCTCCCCATAGAGATAGTGCCTCCAGATTTTCAAAGCAAAACCATCGCAGCCTAACTCCAAGTCGTGGTCTGATACCCTTCTCTCATAATCCTTCAATTGTTGTGACGCATACGCAATAACTCTACCGTTTTGCATAAGCACACAGCCAAGTCCTTTATGCGATGCATCACTATAAACCATAAAATTTTCTGTATCATCCGGGAGAGATAACACAGGTGTTGTACTCAACCTCTTCTTAAGTTCCTAAAAGTTTTCCTCACACTTCTCTGACCAAACAAATTTCACAGCTTTTCGAGTCAAATTCGTTAACGAAGTTGCGATCTTGGAAAAGTCTTGAATGAATCTTCTGTAATATCCTTCCAATCCAAGAAAACTTCGTACTTCGGACGGCGTTCTCGGCTGATCCCAGTTTATCACGGCTTCGACTTTGGATGGATCTACCAAAATTCCATCTTTATCAATCACATGTCCAAGAAATTGTACACGCTCGATCCAAAATTCGCATTTCAAAAACTTGGCATACAACTTCTCCCTTCTCAACGCCTCTAACGTTACCTTCAAATGCTCTTCATGTTCTTCCTTGGTTTTTGAATAAACCAAAATGTCATCTATAAATACCACTACAAATTTGTCCAAAAATGGCTTGAACACTCCATTCATTAAGCCCATAAATGTTGCAGGAGCATTCGTTAGACCAAATAACATTACCAAAAATTCGTAGTGACCATATCGTGTTCTGAACGTGTTCTTCGGTACGTCCTCTAGCCTCACCTTCAGTTGATGATAACCACTTCTCAAGTCTATCTTTGAAAAGTATCTCGCTCCCTTCAGTTGATCAAACAGGTCATCAATTCTCGGTAATGGACATCTATTCTTAATCGTGACCTTATTCAGTTCTCTATAGTCGATGCAGAGCCGCATTGTTCCGTCCTTCTTCTTCACAAATAACACCGACGCTCTCCACGGTGATACGCCAGTTGAATGTACTTCTTGTCCAAGAATTTTCTTGTATTTGTACCATTAATTCTTTCATCTCTACCGGCGCCATTCTAAGACGCAGCCTTTCAATATTGGAGCCGCCTCGGTGCCAAATCGATCACTTAACTCAACTTCTTTTTCGTCTGAAGTCCCGGCAGATCATCCAAAATACGCGTCATGTAAGTCCTCTCACTATCGGTATCTCCTCTACTTTCGGATTCTCTTTACGACTATCGACTATGTAAGCTAGATATTCTACGCAGCCTTGTCTTAACAACTTCCTAGCATGCATTATCGCTTTACAACTCTCTTCGTTTAGGTGACTTGCTACTATAAACAAAACCTTCGATTTTGAGTCATAAGGTTAATACGCTTTTTTAGTAATCAATTACTGCCCCGTAATTGAATAACCACCCATTCCCAAAATAACGCCAAATTTCCCAAGTCGAATAGGATAAGATCTACGCTCATGATATTACCCTTAATATCCACTCTACATTTCTTATGTATCGCATTTCTTATGTGAATTATTTCTTTATTCGCAATTTCTATGTTCATGGGGTATTCTAACTAGTCCTTAGGCAATTCTAAGTTCTTAGCAAAAGTCATTTGATATAAATGAACAAGTAGCACCCAATCAAATAATATATAAGCATTAATTTTATTGATCGGAATGATACCGACACCACATCACGATATTGCCTTTCGCATCCCCGCACCGTCAGGTTGAATGTCCCCGACGGTTGGTCCTGATGGTCGAGCGCTTCCACCGATGTTTCCCTATTTCCTCCCCGATCTTGTCCCTCCGATCCTTTCTTAGGATGATCCTTGCAAGATGATCCTTTGAGCCATAAGTGAAGCAGCACCTTCTTTGGTTTAGGATGCTTAGGTGTTATATGGCCTTCCGACCACAATTGTAGCACACTCGCTTACCTTTCATTACACACTCCAAATGAGCTTTCCGCAGGTCGGGCATGCTTCGATCCTCTTCTTCCGACCTCCTCACGATTTCCGCTTAATGAGTTGTCAGACCACCTTCTCTTCTGATTATTACTACCTCCCGTGTTACTTCCACTAGCCTTGTTAATTCCTTCATTTTCACTCTTCTTCTTCTAATCCTGATTATATTTGGTTACCGCATCGCTTCCACCTTCAAATAGTATGGGCTTTCTCCAAGACTCCCAAATGAACGCTTTCAATCAAAACATCGACACTTTACTATACAACCAGAGCTTCGGTCCTTGTTCAAACCTTCTTGTTTTTTTCTCATCCGTGTGTACTTGATATGTGGCGAACCTAGCCAACTCATTGAATCTTGCCGCATAGTCTGGTACGGATATATTCCACTATTTCAACTCCAGAAACTGGACCTCCATTTGGTTATGCGAGCTGGTCGGGAAATACATCTCGAAAAACATCTCTTTGAACCTCTCCTAGGTAATCACACCTTCTCCTCCATGAACCTTATTTGTTTGCCACCAATAATTGGCTTTGGATTTCAAAGATGAACATCAGACAGGCGTTTTCTCGTCCTCTCGACTCTCATGACATCAAAACTTTCTCCATCTCCATAACCCAAGTCCGAGCTTCGTCAAAGTTCATGGAGCCTTTAAACTCCGGTCATCCCCACCGCTTTGAAATCCTTGAACATCATATTCTATGGGAGCTTGAGGTTGATTATGAATCGCTCCAATGACTAATAAGTTCACCAATTCACGAATCTGGGTTAGCATTACGCGTTGTTGTTGTTATTCGCCTCTGCTTCTTGAGCTTGTTGACGGCTTTTGTCTTCTTCTCGTGCATATTTCGTTAAAATATATGCTTATTAGATCTTTATCCACTTCTAAATATTTAAGGCTTAACTCAAACAATTTAACAAAAGCACTTAACATATTTTCTCAAACAACTCAATATATTTATTCAAATTGAAAGTTTTAATATCATACAATAGCATCACTGCTATTGACATCAACTATCCCGAGATAAAAAAATATACATGATTTAAAACATTAAAATATTCCTTTATTTATAAACACATCGGAATTTACATCTTTAACTACCAGATAGGTTTTCACATAATTAAACAAATCCTAACACCGCCCATAAGGCGCGCTGGATAGCCTTTTCACGTTCCTCTTCCATGATGCGACATCGTCTCGCGATCTAGCATATACGATGGTAGTCCTTTGAACTAGATTGGGTACCTCATAACTCGATCATGGGCCTCATCTATTGCATTTTGAAGTATAGAGTACGTCTCCCCAAGCTTAGCCTTCTTCACACGACAATCCTCTTCTGCAAGATCTGCACGACTTGATTCCCTTACCCAAGCTTCCTCTGCTATGGTCAGCCTTGTTGAGTTCTCTTTCAGTTCATTCTTCAAGTTCTCTATTTCCTCGGTCTTCTCCTCGGTTTGACCCTTCTCGTGAACGAAGTCACACTCCACGTTTCCTAGGTGTGTGTGAAGAGTCACAACCTCCCTATCCCTCTCGCTTCGATGGTAATCATTGGATAATCGCCCTTTCATTCAAATTCTCTCGACAAGTGTCACATAACTCTACGTTACTACTCCATATAGCTCGTCAGATATCTCAACATCGATAGAGTTCTTGGGAACTCATCTTCTTCCTCTTCTTCCTCGTGATCCTCCTCACGATCTGCCTCGTGCTCATGCTCTTGACCAACAACAAAGGATCAACGAAGATGGCTCTCTCTGTACCAACTGCTCCCTAACGACATGAATGTCTCGGGGCTCCTCCTCCGTAGGTACTCGGGGATCCTCCTCCGTAGGTACTCAGGATTCCTCCTCCCCAGCTCGACTAGCTCCTCCAACATCCGACATCCTGACAACAAAATTTTAAGTTTTAGTTACTAAGTTGTACTAGCGAGCACATAAGTATATCACATAAACACATAAAGTCTTTTATTATCTTCAATGAATTAAGAAATTCATTTCTTAGAACTCGATAAGAGTTTTCCATCACTATGTTCTTCCTATAAGGCTACTACCTAAGGTTGTTCCCCCACCTAAGGTTCATAACCTAAAGCTTTGAAACCAACCTGTGACACCCCCAAATTCGGGTACTCAAATTCCCACATGATTTGGTGTTCACTATTCAAACATCCTATGTCTATCTACCCATAATAAATGAAAACATAAATAGATAGAAATGAATCCTCTTCTTAAGGAGTTACATCATCTGAAATAAATACATCAATCCCAGGTCATACTAACCTTAAATCTTAACTGCGGAAACATAAACAATTAATCGTCTTACACAACAATAACATAAGTCTAAAATAGAAATACATCATCACATTAAACAATAAGTCTTCATCACTTGTTAATCTTGCCCTTGCCTTTGCTAGAAGAAGGCTCGTCGGACCTTTCGTTCTTAACTGCAATGTTATTATTACGCAAGAGTGAGCACGATTGCTCACAAGTATAATAATGAAACAATAATATAATAACATGCGACTGAATCAAAGACTTCTAGGATAAAACTGTAAGACCCCAACTTATTATAAATAAAATTGAATTTCCTCTAATTATTATTGTGAATAATAAGGTGTTAATTTGATATAATACTTTGGTTATGGGTGAAATGTAAAATTTTGCAAAATAAGCAAATGGTTATAAAATATTCATTTTGTTTGGGAATATTCGTTTGGTCGTGGAATATTCTTGGCGCTTTGGGAATATTCGCATGCGACGCAAGCGACCATTTTATGGGGCCCATAACGGGAAACGGTCGAATGAAGAAAATGACAAGTTTGAGTTTTTATAAATAACGGCATAATGGTTACTGAATTAATCTTCGTTGGAATACCTGTAAGACCCCACTTTTATAAATAAAGATGAATTTTCTATAAATATTATTTTTTATTATATTATGGAATAAATTTGATATAATGTTATAGTTGTGGGTAATATTTATAAATTTTGCAAAGTAAGCAAGTTGTTATAAAATATTAGTTTGGTGGGGAATATTCTTTTTGTCGGGAAATATTAAATGCTGACGACTCGATCATTAGTGGACCCCATGGCGGAAGTATTGTCGTAGTTAGAAAAGCGACAAAATTATCTTTCTATAAAAATAACGGCGGAGGTGTTCTGTTAAAAGCTGTTGAACTACCGGTGGTAAAGAAATGCGATGTCTGGCGTTAGTTGCGTAGTAAGCACGGTATTGATTATTGATGCTTTACGTGAGAAGTCACTTAGCTATACTCGATTATTACTTCTGATAATTCTTGCATCATATCTCTTATATTATTGATTCAATTATTGTCACATATCATCTGTATAATATGTTATATTATTAATTGAGGCGACAAGTTATAAATGATTAATAATTGTTGAAAGATTAAATATGTGTTGATTAAAAATAAAATGATTTGTGGTAATATTTATTCAATCCTTGATGTATATAAAGAGTGCATTATGAGGCGTTTGTGGTAAGTTTGATTATTTTATGGGGGCCATATATCATCATCATCTAAGAGTCTCTTACGTCGATAGTAATTACCTTTGTGAATAGTAATTACCTTTGTCGATAGTATTTACCTTACGATAGTAATACCTTTGTGAATATTTACTGTCGATAGTAATTACCTTCTTCAATAGTAATTATCTTCGTCGATAGTAATTACCTTCACAATAGTAATTACCCTTCCATGCAAATAGTAGTTGTCCCTGATATTACGAGAGTTAATCGCCTCTTGATTGTTCCAAGGTTAATTACCCCTTCTGAAATAGTAGTTATCTTCTTGATATTACGAAGAGTCATTTTGACCTTCGTTAAGACCAAGAGCCACCTCGGTTTTTTCTATAAATAGAAAGCTCATTCCTTCATTATTTCTTATTAATTCTTGAAACTTCAGAGAAACTATAGAGAAAGAAGAAAAGTATTCTACTTCACTTTTCCAATATTCAGGTTCTACTAGGTAGGGAATATTATTTGTTGTACCGTAAGGGGTGTTATTCTTTCTTATTCATGAAGAGAACTTGTTATTCCATTGCTTATTATTACATTGGAATAACTTTTGTATCGTGGTTTACCTATACTTGGTGACATTCTTCTATTATTACATTTGGAACATCACATGCATGTGTTTTACAGGACTGGTTAAAATCTTTATTATTATTCTCATTGGAACATCACATGCATGTGTTTTTCGACTACGGACTGGTTCCATTCTTTATTATTATTACATTGGAATATCACATGCATGCGTTTCTGTGGGACACAGTTCCGTTATTTATTATTACATTGGAATAACTTTTGCTGGTGGAATAACTTTTGCTGTCTCGCATGCATGGTGATTTCTTTTGTTATTCCATTCTTTATTATACCCAGGTTGGTTAAAACTTTGACTTACATACTCCATGAAATTAGTAGAATATCCTTGATATTTACGTTTCATCTAGTATCTTTTCATGGAAATATTCTTACGATCATTCTTGAATTTTACTCTACAAAACAGATATCATGTTGACAATTTGGGCGTTAATAATTCTGGATAAAATAATTCTTGAACTTGTTTTATTGAATTCTTATATCATTGTCATCATCCTCATGTTTATATTATGTTGAAAGTCATACGTGGCTTTTGTAGTGCATAGATGGACTTGGTATGATTATGACCGAGAGACTATTCGATTGTAATCATGGCCGTAATGTTACAAATGATGTGGTAAAAATCCTCGATGGCCGTAGTGCATTGATGGGCGATTGTTGGCATGATCATGACCATTAATGAATACACACTATTCTTGGCCCGTAGTGCATGAATAATTGTGGTCGTGATACTTAAAGAATATCCTTGGTAGTAGTGTGGGGGGTGATTCGATGATGTGGAATATTTATTAAAGTGAGTCTCATTTATAACGATGATGAAAAACCTTTTAAATCATAAAAGATAGTAGATTTTATTTTCTACTTGACTCTTTTAATGGATTCTTTGGTTCATTGTATTAAACTTGATGTTCATTATATTTTATCGGTTTAACATTTGTTGTAGGCTAATGATAATTTATTTTGCATTATCTTAGTCATAATATTTCTTCTTGAGCTAGTTGAGCTCACCCTTTCTTTCATTGTTCTCTTGAAAATGAGAATATAGGCTTTGGGACAAGTCGGGGAGCGGAGTAATGGTCGAGAGGATAGCATTAGTAGTCCTCACTATTACGTGAAATAGTGTGATAATAATTGTAATGAGGACTCCTTTTGAGTTTGTATAATATCTAGTAGACAATATTTGTATTCAAACTCATGATTTATATCGTATTGTACCACGACAGTTATATTAGTAAGTTGTATTTAAATTACATACCATGTATCGACTACCCAAGATGGGTGATGTATACCTAATTTTGGGGCGTCATGATTAATTATCGAGCTTGGGATATGATCCACAGCTAAGATGTGAGAATAGTACTAGGAGGGAGAGGCAGGGAATACCTTCGCTAGTATGACCTACTAAGTTTATGTGCTATTTTATTGGTTGGTCGAGAATATAGGGATAATTTGTTACATGTCGATTAACCTTTTGTTTTGTGGCGATGTCGAAAATGACATCGAGAATGTTGAGAATAGCAATGGAGCACAGACGATCGTTGATTCACCACATATCGATAATCGGGATAATGTGCATCGAGGAAGGCGACAATCCTCATGCAAACACAACAACGACCAAATGATGAATGATCAATGTTAGGAGGCTTTATGCAATTTATGCAACAATGAAAGCGAGAGCGACTCATGTCCAAAATGTGGGTGGAAACACGGAAAACTCTCGGGCGGTCACCATTAAGCAATTCAAGGCTGGGACCACCGGGAGTTTAAGGAGAACAAAAACCACTTACGCGGAAGCATGGATAAAGCAGTTACCAAGATATTTGATGTCTTGGGATGCTCAGAGAAGCAAAAGGTTCCTTTCTTGCCTTTATGTTGCGGCGGAGAGGCGGATTCTTGGTGGGAATCGGTAAAAGCGTACTCGACTTCTTTGTCTTGAAGATATCTTGGGAGAAGTTCGGGGAGGCATTCAGCGACAAATACTTTCTTGAAAGTATTCTCCACATGAAGGAGGTGGAGTTTATCAAGTTGGAACAAAACAATATGGCCAGGTGTGCATGATCTGAGGCAAAATTTGCGGAGTTATCACGGTTTTATCCCACTTGGTGGATAATGAAGAGAGAATGGCGCGAATGTTTTAAGAGGTTTGAAGCGGGAGATCGTCGACATCTTATTTCTCATAAAGCGTGTTTGTATTCGAGGATGTTGTAAATAGGGCTCGATTAGTGGAGCCGCGATAACGAGTCAATGCAACTAAAAGAGAAGCGTAAGCAAAATTATAATACCGGTGAGTAGTAGTCATCGAGCGGTGACAATAAGCGTGGAGGAATCAACGGGCGGATATGGTAACCACTTGGTGGTAATCGGGCCAAAATAATAAGAATGGACATTTCAAAAAAGGAGATTCAACAATGATGGAAAGGCGTCGGCACTGAAGACCGTTGTTAAGGAAGGAGAAAGACCACCTGTCATATGCTTCAATGCACGGAGGAGAGGGACACATCGATCAAGCTAGCATGCCGTCCAAAGTATGTTATAATTGTGGAAGAGAAGGTCACTTAGCTCGATTTTGTCATTTACCAAAGACAAATTCAACTAGGATGGAGGCACCAAAGGTAGTCCGAAAAAAGTCAAAACCGGTGGTGCAAGGAGGCGTTTGTTGTGACCTCCCAGAGCGAGGAACCGAATGAGGTCATCACGGGTAAGCTTATCATAAACTCTAATGAAGTCTATACTTTATTTGATCTGGGTTCTACCCATTCTTTTATTTCTCCTACTTGCGCTCATCGATTAAATTTGACTCAGGAGAAATTAGACTTTGACTTATCTGTGGAAACTCGTTGGGAGAAACCTTCATTACATCCACTTTGTTTATAAGTCTTGTTTGGTTCAAATCGGTACCCTCACATTACACATCGATCTTATTTCATTAAAAATACTTGCATTTGGCGTGATTCTAGGGATTGATTGGTTAACTACTTATCATGCAAAATTGATTATTTTTGTAAGGTTGTTAGCTTTCATATTCCTAATCAACCTATTATCACGAATTCAAACGACCAAACCATTAAAATCAATCACGGTCATCTCGAAGCCATAAAAGTTATTCGTTTATTGAAAAATGGATGTCAAGCTTTCTTAGCTCATATCACGATTTAAACAAAAATAAATCGATTTTGAAAGATATTTCTATTGTTAATAAATTTCTGACGTATTCCCAGAAGAACTTCTGGCCTACCCCGGGCGTGAAATTGAATTTTGTATCGACCTTGAACCGGTACAAAACCTATTTTCAAAGCCCCATGTCGAATAGCTCTATTGAACTTGAGGAGTTAAAGACCCAATGCGAAATTGTTAGACATTGGCTTTATTAAGTCCTAGTACTTCTCCTTGGGGTGCTCTGTTCTATTAATGAAGAAGAAAGATGGGAGTATCACGACTTTGTATTGATTATCGGGAGTTGAATCATGTCACCATCAAAAATAGGTATCCATTGCCACGTATTGATGACTGTTTGACCCGATTCAAGAGGCCAAATTCTTTTCAAAGATTGATCTTACGTTAGGATATCACCAATTGAAGATTAGAACCACGACATTCCAAAGGCGGCTTTCGAACTTCGATGCAGGCATTATGAATTCCTAGTCGTGTCCTTTGGATTAACTAATGCTCATTTGCCTTCATGGATATGATGAACCCAGTATTCAAGGAATATTTAGATCACTTTGTGGTCGTCTTTATTGATGACATCCTTATTTATTCCAAAAGCCGTGAAGATCATGAAAGCAACACTTGAGGTGACACTCCAAAAGCTTACGTGAATATAAGCTTTATGCGAGTTGAAGAAATCGAGTTACGGCTTGAAGAAGTAGCATTCCTTGGGCACGTGGTATCAAGTCATGGAATATCTGTTGACCCGGCAAAGATTGAAGCTATTGAAAGTTTGGGAACAACCTAAATCGATGGCCAAAATCGTAGCTTTCTCGGTTTAGGTGGTTATTATCGGAGATTCATGGAAGGATTTTCTCGAATCGCTACTCCATTAACTCGGTGACTCGAAAAGATCTGAAGTTCGGTTGGAAGCGAAGAATGTGAGAAGAGTTTTCAAGAACTCGAGAGGAGACTTATTTATTTTTGTTACGTGAATACCATCGGCTCGGAGGATTTGTCATCTCTGATGATGCTTGAGGCAAAGGGTTGGGATGTGTTCTCATGCAACATGGAAAAGTTATAGCTTTATGCCTCGCGACAACTCAAAGAATATGAGAGGAATTATCCTACTCATGATCTAGAGTTAGCGGTTTGTTATCTTCTTGCACTTAAAATTTGGAGGCATTACTTGTATGGGGAGAAAGTGGAGATCTTCTGGATCGTAAAAGCTCAAATATTTCTTCACTCAAAAGGAACTCAACATGCGACAACGGCGTTGGCTTGAAGCTGTTGAAAGATTATGATCGTACCATCGATACCATCTGGAAAAACGAGCGTGGTAGGTGGCGCATTGAGTAGAAGATCATATCTGAAATCTGAGTGCGTTATTGTCGTATGAAGCCCATTTTGTGTGACTTGCAAAGGATGGAGATAGAGTTAAAGACTCGAGGGACGCGTGTGATGATAAGCGAGTATCTGAGTAGAACCGACTTTAATCGATAAAGTTAAAGGCTTGCTTTCAAGCTACGGACACACAGGAGGCGATCGTATGAGGAAGAAAGTGCGAGAAGGTGCTATCTTAGGAAGCAAGAATCGATGAAGAAGGAATACTTGAGTCGACTCCGGACTTTGTGTTCTAACGACCACGATTTAAAGTATAATATCATGATGGGCGCCTGAACACACCATTTGCAATCCATCTGGGAGTACCAAAATGTATCATGATATTAAATCATACATTTTGGTGGAAGCAATATGAAGAGAGAGATAGCATTTGTTTATCTCGAGGTGTCTAACTTGTCAGCGAGTTAAAGCGGAGCATCAAGTACCAAAGGTCCATTGCAACCACTTGAAATTCGGAAATGGAAGTGGGAGCACATTACCATGGATTTAGTTCTGGGGTCTTCCTAAGGTTTCTCAAGGCGTTGATGCGATTTGGGTCATTGTTGATAGATTGACCAAGTCTGCTCATTTCTTCTGAATCGAGAAAATTATACACTTGAACGTCTTGCTCGTATGTACATAAATGAGATTGTAAGGCGCATGGTATCTTAAGTATCCATAGTTTACGATCGAGACCCAAGATTCACTTCACGATTTTGGGTTAGTTGCAAAAAGCTATGAGCGCAGGACTTACGATTTAGCTTCGGCATATCATCCTCGAGACGGACGGACGATCGGAGAGGACTATTCAAACTCTTGAAGATCTATTAAGACTCTGTGTCCTTGATTTCAAGGGGAGTTGGGACAAGTTCTTACCATTGGTGGAGTTTTCCTACAACAACGATTATCAAGCAAGTATTGGCATGGCTCCATTCGAGCGTTGTATGGAAGAAAGTGTCGTTCTCTCGGTATCTTTGGGATGAGGTGGGTGAAGCAACGTTGTTGGGGCCGGAGTTGATGCGTATGACTACGGAAAAGATTGAAACGATCCGACAACGTATAAAAACCTCACAAAATCGACAAAAGAGTTATCTTTGATCTTCATCGAAAGGGCGTGGAATTCGATATAGGAGATCGTGTGTTGTTAAGAGTTGCTCCATGGAAAGGAGTTACAAGATTTGGAAAGAGAGGAAAACTTAATCCTCGATTCATCGGTCCATTTTAATCCTCGATCGAGTAGGAGCTGTAGCCTATAGACTTTCGCTTTCTGCTGCGAAATATGTCTACGTGTTCATAACGTTTTTCACATATCCGTATTACGTAAATATGTGAAAGACCCGAACCATATTATTGAGTTAGAACCGGACGAAATAGCGGAAGATTTGATGTATGAAGAGGTTCTGTTCAAATTTTGGATAAGAAGGAACATATTCTACGCTCGAGGTTATACCTCAAGTCGAAGTTTTGTGGAGGAACCACGATGTTGAGAAATGACTTGGGAGTTAGAATCTGAAATGAAATCAAGGTATCCTTACCTCTTGACATACCGATGCGTACCCTAATTTTGAGGAAATTTCATAAGAAGGGAGGTTGTAAGACCCACTTTATAAATAAAGATGAATTTTCTATAAATATTATTTTTTTTTAATATTATGGAATAAATTTGATATAATGTTATAGTTGTGGGTAATATTTATAAATTTTGCAAAGTAAGCAAGTTGTTATAAAATATTACGTTTGGTGGGGAATATTCTTTTTGTCGGGGAATATTAAATGCGACGACTCAATCATTAATGGACCCCAGGCGGAAGTATTATCGTAGTTAGAAAAGCGACAAAATTATCTTTCTATAAAAATAACTTGGTGAGGTGTTACCGTTAAAAGCTGTTGAACTACCCGGTGGTAAAAGTACGATGTCTGGCGTAGTTGCATAGTAGCACACGGTATTGATTATTGATGCTTTACGTGAGAAGTCACTTTAGCTATACTCGATTATTACTTCGATAATTGTTGCATCATATCTCTTATATTATTGATTCAATTATTGTCATAGTATCATACATATAATATGTTATATTATTAATTGAGGGCGACAAGTTATAAATGATTAATAATTGTTGAAAGATTAAATATGTGTTGATTAAAAATAAAATGATTTGTGGTAATATTTATTCAATCCTTGATGTATATAAAAGTACATTATGAGGCGTTTGTGGTAAGTTTGATTATTTTATGGGGGCCCATATGTGTCATCATCTAAGAGTCTCTTAAATCGATAGTAATTACCTTTGTGAATAGTAATTACCTTACCTTCGTCGATAGTATTTACCTTAAATCGAATAGTATTTACCTTTCGTCGATAGTAATTACCTTCTTCAATAGTAATTACCTTCGTGTCAATAGTAATTACCTTTGTCGATAGTAATTACCCCTTCGCAAAAATAGTAGTTGTCCCTTGATATTACCAAGAGTTAAGCGCCTCTTGATTGTTCCAAGGTTAATTACCCCTTTAAGCGAATAGTAGTTGTCTCTTCAATATTACCAAGAAGTCATTTTGACCTTCCGTTAAGACCGAGAGCCACCCTCTTTTCTATAAATAGAAAGCTCATTCCTTCATTATTTCTTACGAATTCATTGAAACTAGAGAGAAAGTATAGAGAGAAGAAGAAAGTATTACTTACTTCACTTTTCCAATATTAGATTCTTCTAAGGTAGGGAATATTATTTGTTGTACCCGTAAGGGGTGTTATTCTTTCTTATTCATGAAGAGAACATTGTTATTCCATTGCTTATTATTACATTGGAATAACTTTTGTATCGTGGTTTACCCTATACTTGGTGACATTCTTCTATTATTACATTTGGAACATCACATGCATGTGTTTTACGGGACTGGTTAAAATCTTTATTATTACTATTGGAACATCACATGCATGTGTTTTTACTTTATTATTTATTGGACTTTGGTTTTTTCATTCGGTTATTATTTTATTATTATTTGGAATATCACATATGCATGCGTTTTCTGGCGGGACTGGTTCCGATTATTTATTATTACATTGGAATAACTTTGCACGATCTACTATCGCATGCATGGTGATTTCTTTTGTTATTCCATTCTTTATTATACCCGGTTGGTTAAAACTTTGACTTCTATACTCCATGAAATTAGTAGAATATCCTTGATATTTGCGTTTCATCGATATCTTTTCATGGAAATATTCTTACGATCATTCTTGAATTTTACTCTACAAGCATATCATGTTGACAATTTGGGCGTTAATAATTCTGGATAAAATAATTCTTGAACTTGTTTTATTGAATTCTTATATCATTGTCATCATCCTCATGTTTATATTATGTTGAAAGTCATCATGGCTTGTAGTGCGTAGATGGACTTGGTATGATTATGACCGAGAGACTATTCGGTGTAATCATGGCCAAGTAATATTACAAATGATGTGATAAAAATCCTCGATTAATAGTAGTGCATTGATGGACGATTGTTGGCATGATCATGACCATTAATGAATACACAACTATTCTTGGCAGTAGTGCGTGAATAATTGTGGTTGTGATACTAAAGAATATCCTTGGCGTAGTGCGAGGGTGATTCGATGATGTGGAATATTTATTAAAGTGAGTCTCGGCTATAACGATGATGAAAAACCTTTTAAATCATAAAAGATAGTAGATTTTATTTTCTACTTGACTCTTTTAATGGATTCTTTGGTTCATTGTGATTAAACTTGATGTTCATTATATTTTATCGGTTTAACAACATTGTAAAATAATGATAATTTATTACGCATTATCTTGAGTCATAATATTTCTTCTTGAGCTAGTTGAGCTCACCCTTTCTTTCACTGTTCTCTTGGGAAATGAGAATATAGGTGGGACGACGAGTCGGGGAGCGGAGTAATGGTCGAGAGGATAGCATTAGTAGTCCTCACTATTACGTGAAATAGTGTGATAATAATTGTAATGAGGACTCCTTTTGAGTTTGTATAATATCTAGTAGACAATATTTGTATTCAAACTCACGATTTATATATTATTATACACGCAGATTATATTAGTAAGTTGTATTTAAATTACATACCATGTATCGACTACCCAAGATGGGTGATGTATACCTAATTTTGGGGGCGTCACAGAAAGCCCCCTCTTTCCTCGGAATGACCTGGTTATCATAATTGTGATTCTGTAATATTATTTGTGAATAATTAATTAATGATTTATATGATAAGGAAATATTTATTTTATGTGGATATAAATGATAGATTTATTTATTTTATGTGGTTATAAATGAAGGAATTAATGCTGGGGTGTTTTATCAGTATTTTGTCGGAATTGAGGTATTAAAAATTATCCGTATGTGGATTTCGGGCATTTTTTGTTTGGAATTTGGAAAATTTTAAAGCTATAATGTTGTAGATAATTTAATTTCCTATGGAATGGAAATAAAATTCGTATTTTTCTAATAAAAGAGCTATTTATTATGAATTATTGAAGTTTCAAAAATTAAATATTTTTATTAAAATTATGGGTGGGACCCACTTTTGTTTTTTGAAAACATGTGGGCTGCTGACAATTTTTCAATGATGGCATGCTCCAGCTTGTTCAGCAAGTGTGGGCGTAGAATGAAGAAAAAATAATACTATTATTTTATTATTTAGTCTGCTTTGGCGTTCTAGAATTTTCCTATAAATAGGGTGCTTAGTTAGAATTGAAAATCACACCAGAAACAAGTTTTCTCTCTCTATATATTATCGAGCGTATTTTGTGAGTATTTAGATACTTTGAGAGTTGATATTCAATCTGCAAGTTTCCTTCTTGCTTTTACATCCAGATATTCCATCGAAAATACTATTCTTTTGAGGTAAGAGATGTTATTTTCTTCAGTAAATGATATTATTTTCTTCAATATCATTATCTTCAAATTATTGGTATGGATTTTATTGTGGAATTTCTACCTTTTGTGTCGGGGTTACTATTCACGTTATCTGGCACTATTCACGTATATGGTACTTATTCACTTAATACGGCACTTATTCACCGAAAAAATGAAATTTTCTCCTTTTGTCCAAGATGTCTATTATGATTACTATCTTTGATTGTATCCATTTTTTTGATCTTTATTTTTGAATTATGCTTCACAATTGGTTATTATGGAGTATTATTGAACTTGGATAAACCGTAATACAGAATCCCAATATTTGTCCTTTTGTCTCACTAGATTCGTTTTCTTTAAGATATTTTCATCATCCTCGGTCCCTAAATGATGATATTACTGAATATCTTTGGCCTATAGTGCAAAGATGAATGATTAACTGATGAATATCTTTGGCCCGTATTGCAAAGATGAACAGGTGTTGAGATGAACATGATCAACTAGTGATACAAATGAATATCTTTGGCCTGAAGTGCAAAGATAAATATTTAATTCAAGATGTATATTGATTGATGTTACAGGGATAAAATATTGATGATGGACTTTTAAATCTTAGAAGATAGTAGAATTCATTCTCTACTTGACTCTTCTAATGGATTGATGTTTCCGCTACAGTTGTTGATCTAAAACTTGTTGTCTATTATGTTCTATCTGATTTTCCCTATTGAAGACTAATGATAATTTATTGTATATTATCTTAGTTATAATATTCTTTACTGGGCTAGTTGAGCTCACCCTTTTCCTTTTTGTTCTATTTTTCTTCTCAGGAGGTGAGAACATAGCAGGAACTAGCCGGGGTATGGAGTGATGGTTCAGGATAATTGTTTTAGTAGTCCTCACTATTTTATAAAATAGTGTATCAATAATTGTAATGAGGACTCCTTTTGAGTTTGTATACTGTCTATTAGACAATATTTGTATTCAAACTCACAGTATATGTGTTGTCGTATTTTGCACGATAATTGTATTACTGAAGTTGTATTTGTTTATGTACCATGTATTTTGCGACTTTCGAAATAGGTGATGTATACCTATTTTGGGGCATCACAGATTAGTATCAAAGCTTAGGATATGGTCTCTGGCGGAGATCGAGGAATAGAACTAGGAGGGGAGAGACGAGTAATCCTTCGCTAGTGTGTCATACCTAAGTTTATTTGGTTGGTCAGTCGGAGCATATGGTTAATATGTGATATGTTAATTTGTTAATTAACCCTTTTTTTGTGGCTGTATTTGAAAATGGCAGCTGGAAATATTAACAATGGATTGAATGAGACCGTGGAGACACTTTTAATCACCACCCAGGGGAACGTGCAACAAGAAGGCAATAATCCTCCTGTAAACAACATTACCGAACAAATGATGAATGATGAGATGTTTAGAAACTTTTTGCAGTTCATGCAAAATAAGACGAGGGAGACTCGTGTACAAAATACGTGTGGAAATGATAGCAATGCGCGGCTTGTCACAAATGCAAGCGAGTTCAAGAGTTGGGACCACCAAATTTTGTTGAAAGCGGATCCGATTAAGGCGGAAACATGGGTCAAGAAAATTACCAAGATATTTGATGTCTTGGGATGCACGGAGGAACGGAAGGTTCCATTCACGACCTTTATGTTCCATGGTGAGGCAAACTACTGGTGGGAGTCTGTAAAGTGTACCCAGCGAGCCGCACTCAACATGTCTTGGGAAACATTTTAGAAACTGTTTAGCGACAAGTACTTTCCTAAAAGTATTCGTCATATGAAGGAGGTAGAGTTTATTAGACTGGAACAAAACAACATGACGGTGTCCCAGTATGAGGCGAGGTTAGTAGAGTTATCCAGGTTTGCACCTCATTTGGTAGAGAATGAGGAACGAATGACGAAGATGTTTCTAAGAGGTCTAAAACTTGAGATTCGGCAATATCTTATCTCTCAAAAATTTTCTTTATATTCAGATGTTGTAAACAGGGCTCAATTATTAGAGCGAGATAATGAGTATGTTCAACTGAGGGACCATAATCAGGGTCATACCGGTGGTAGCAGTCATCGGAACAATGACAACCAGCAGGGAGGAAAACATTCAGACAAAAGCGGTAACCACTTTGGTGGTAATCGTGGCTATGATGGTAGAAGAAGCAAGTCAGGGGGAGATTTCAAGAAGAGAAGGTACAACAATGACAACGTGAAGACGTCAGCATAAACATCAACTGTTTCTAGGGGAAGAGATCGAGCACCGGTCGTTGGTTATAAATGCGGGAAAGAGGGACACATCAGTCCAAACTGCCCACAACAATCCAATGTGTGTTATAACTGTGGAAAGGAAGGTCATATAGCTAGAGATTGTCTTGTAGAGAAACCAAGTTCAACGGGGATGGTGACTCCAAAGGCTATCCCAAACAAGTCAAAGTCGGTGGTACCTGGAAGGGCATTTGTCGTCACTGCCCAAAACGCGAGGAACCCGAACGAGGTGATCATGGGTAAGCTAATCATAAACTCTTATGAAGTTTATACCTTATTAGCTACCTGTTCTATCCATTCTTTTATCTCTCCTGCTTGTGCTCAACGTTTGAACTTGACTCCGGAGAAATTAGACCTTGACTTATTTGTTGAGACTCCGTTAGGAGAAACTTTCATTACATCTACTGTTTATAAATCTTGCTTGATTCAAGTTGGTACCATCACATTACCATCCGATCTTATTTCGTTGAAAATACTTGCATTTGATGTGATTTTAGAGATTGATTGGTTAACCACTCATCATGCTAAAATTGATTATTTTCGTAAGGTTGTTAGTTTTCATATTCCTAACCAACCTATTATGCGAATTCAAACAACCAAACCACTAAAGTCAATCACTGTCATATCAAGCCATAAAGCTATTCGTTTATTAAAAAAAGGATGTCAAGCTCTCTTAGCCCATGTCACGGACTTAAAAAAAACACGTCAGATTTGAATAATATTTCTATTGTTAGTGAATTTCCTGACGTATTTCCTGAAGAACTTCCCGGTCTACCCCCAGAACGTAAAGTTGAACATTTCTAAAACCTCATATCGAATGGTTCCTATTGAACTTCAGGAGTTAAAGGTCCAACTACAGGAGTTGTTGGACATCGATTTCATTGGTCCTAGTACATCTCATTGGGGTGCTCCTGTTTTATTCGTAAAGAAGAAAGATGGGAGTATGCGACTTTGTATTGACTACCGGGAATTGAACCAAGTCACTATCAAGAATAGGTATCCGCTACCTCGCATAGATGACTTGTTCGACCAGTTACAAGGAGCATAATTCTTTTCAAAGATCGATCTTAGCTTACGGATATCATCAAATTGAAAGATTAAAATCGAGGATATTTTAAAGACGCCTTGAACTCCTCATGACGGGCATTATGAATTTTTAGTCATGTCTTTTGGATTGACTAATGCTCCTGCTGCTTTCATGGATATATGAACCGTGTGTTCAAGGAATATTTGGATCAGTTCGTTGTTATCTTTATTGATGACATCCTCATCTATTCCAAAAGTCGTGAAGATCATGAGCACCATTTGAAGCTGGTACTTCAAAGGCTTCGTGACAACTAGCTATACGCCAAGCTGAAGAAATGTGAGTTCTGACTTGAGGAAGTAGCATTCCTTGGGCACGTGGTGTCAAAACATGGAGTATCTATTAACCCGGCAAAGATTGAAGCAATACAAAGTTGGGAGAAACCGAAATCGGGGACCGAAGTACGTAGCTTTCTGGGCTTAGCTGGTTACTATCGGAGATTCGTGGAAGGATTTTCTTGAATCGCTACTCTGTTAACTCAGCTACTCATAAAGATACAAAATTCAGTTGGAGCGAGGATTGTGAAAAGAGTTTCCAAGAACTCAAGAGGAGACTCATTTCGGCACCTGTTCTGACAATACCATCTGGTTCGGATGGATTTGTTATCTACAGCGATGCTTCAGGCAAAGGGTTAGGATGTGTTCTCATGCAACATGGGAAAGTCATAGCCTATGCCTCGCGACAACTCAAAGAATATGAGAGGAATTATCCTACTCATGATTTGGAGTTGGCAACAGTCGTTTTCGCATTGAAGATCTGGAGACACTACCTGTATGGGGAGAAAGTGGAGATGTATACAGATCATAAAAGCCTTAAATATTTTTTCACCCAAAAGGAACTCAATATGCGGCAACGACGTTGGCTCAAGTTGTTGAAAGATTACGACCATACCATCCAATATCATCCTGGAAAAGCAAATATGGTAGCTGACGCATTGAGTAGAAGATCATATGCAGGTACGAGTGCAATGTTGTTAACACAAAGGTCCATTTTATATGACTTGCAAAGGATGGAAATAGAGGTAAAGGCTCCAAGTACCCACGTGATGATATCAAACATACGAGTAGAACCGACTTTAATCGATAAAGTTAAAGCTGCTCAAGCTACGGACCTGGAGTTGATGCGTATGAAGAAGAAAGTGCAAGAAGGTGTTATTCCAGAAGCAAGAATCGATGAAGAAGGAATACTTCGAGTCAACTCCAGACTTTGTGTTCCTAACGATTCTAACTTGAAGCATAGAATCATAATGGAAGCACACAACACACCGTTTGTAATCCATTCTGGGAGTACAAAAATGTATCATGATCTTCGACATACATTTTGGTGGAGCAATATGAAAAGAGAGATCGCGGAGTTTATCTCGAGGTGTTTAACTTGTCAACGTGTAAAAGCGGAGCATCAAGTGCCAAAGGGTCCATTACAACCACTTGAGATTCTAAAATGGAAGTGGGAACACATTACCATGGATTTCGTTACGGGTCTTCCCAAGGTTTCTCAAGGCATAGTTGTGATTTGGGTCATTGTTGATAGATTAACCAAGTCTGCCCATTTCTTACCTATACGGGAGACTTATTCCCTTGAACGTCTTGCTAGTATGTATGTGAATGAGATTGTGAGATTTAATGGCATGCCAGTATCCATAGTTTTGGATCATGACCCAAGATTCACTTCACGATTTTGGGTTAGCTTGTAGAAAGCTATGGGCACGGATTTACGATTCAGTTCAGCATACCATCCTCAAACGGATGGGCAATCAGAGAGGACTATTCAAACTCTTGAAGATCTATTAAGACTCTGTGTCCTAGATTTCAAAGGAGTTGGGATAAGTACCTACCATTGGTGGAATTCTCCTACAACAACAATTATTATCGTGCAAGTATAGGTGTGGCTCCATTTGAAGCATTGTATGGAAGAAAATGTCGCTCTCTCGGTATCTTTGGGATGAGGTGGGAGAAGCAACATTATTGGGACTAGAATTGTTACGCATAACTACAGAAAAGATCCAAACGATTCGATAACGTATACAAATGGCACAAGCTCGAAAAAAGAGTTATGCGGATCTTCATCGAAAGGATGTGGAATTTAATATTGGGGATCATGTATTGTTACGTATTGCTCCATGGAAGGGAGTTACAAGATTTAGGAAGAGAGGAAAGCTCAATTCAAGATTTGTTGGTCCATTTGAGATTCTTGACCGAATAGGAAATGTGGCCTATAGACTCGCATTACCTCCAAGCATGTCTCGTGTTCATAATGTTTTTCACATATCTATGCTTCGTAAATATGTGAAAGACCCGAACCACATTATTGAGTTAGAACCGAAGACGAGATAGCCAAAGATTTAACGTCGAGGAGGTACTGTTAAGATCTTGGATAGGAAAGAACATGTCCTACGCATACGAATGTTATACCACAAGTTAAGGTTTTGTGGAGAAACCATACTATTGAAGAAATGACACGGAGTTGGAATCGAAAATGAAAGCGAGGTATCCTCACCTTTTGAAACACCGAGTCACGTCGTCCAATTTCAAGGGCGAAATTTCATAAGGAGGGCAGGTTGTAAGACCCCAACTTTTTATAAATAAAATTGAATTTCCTCTAATTATTATTGTGAATAATAAGGTGTTAATTTGATATAATACTTTGGTTATGGGTGAAATGTGCAAATTTTGCAAAATAAGCAAGTGGTTATAAAATATTCATTTTGTCGGGGAATATTCGTTTGGTAGTGGAATATTCTTGCTGTCGGGGAATATTCGTATGACGGCGCAGCCATTTGTGGGCCCATAACGGAAAACGGTCGGATAAAGAAAACGACAAGTTTGAGTTTTTATAAATAACGGCGTAATGGTTACCGTTAACACTGTTGGAATACCCGGTGGTTAAAATACGATGTCTGGCGTGGTTGCGCTATAGCACGCGGTATTGCATAGTATTTTGAATTATTGATTCTTACATAAGAAGGCACTACTCAATAATTATTACAGTAATTACTGTTTAATATTTTATTTTATTGATTCAATAATTGCTACATTGATATTTTATATTATTGTTGTTTCAATAATTATCACATCACAAGATTATCTCCATTATCATATCAATAATTTATATTATTTGAATAATATTGTTAGATAGCATTATTGGCAATGTCTAAGGAAGTTCTATCTAAGAAAGGGGTTTGGTCACCTAATTGCGCTTTTGATAAGGAGAAATCCTTATCGAGAAAGCCCTCTTTCTCAGGAACAACCTGGTTGTCATAATTGTGATTCTGTAATATTATTTGTGAATAATTAATTATTGATTTATATGATAAGAAAATATTTAATTTATGTGGATAAAAATGATGGATTTATTTATTTTATATGGTTATAAATGAAGGAATTGATGCTGGGGCGTTTTATTAGTATTTTATCGGAATGGAGGTATTCAAAATCATCCGTATGTGGATTTCGGGCATTTTTCCTTTGAAATTTGGAAAAACTTAAAGCTACAAAGTTGTAGAGAATTTAATTTCCTATGGAGTGGAAATAAAATTCGTATTTTTCTGATAAAAGGGATATTAATTATGAATTATTAAAGTTTAGAAAATTAAATGTTTTTATTAAAATCATGGGTGGGACCCACTTTTGTTTTTTGAAAACATGTGGGCAGCTGAAAATTTTTCAATGATGGCATGCTCCAGCTTGTTCAGCAAGTGTGGGCGTAGAATGAAGAAAAAATAATAATAATATTTTATTATTTAGTCTGTTTTGGCGTTCTAGCATTTTCCTATAAATAGGGTGCTTAGTTAGAATTGAAAATCACACTAGAAACAAGTTTTATCTCTCTATATATTATCGAGCGTATTTTGTGAGTATTTAGAAACTTTGAGAGTTGCTATTCAGTGCAAGTTTCCTTCGGCTTTACATCCTATATTCCATTCAGAAATACTATTCTTTTGAGGTAAGGGATGTTATTTTCTTCGTAAATGATATTATTTTCTTCAATATCATTATACCGAATTATTGGTATGGATTTTATTGTGGAATTTCTACCTTTTTGTGTTGGGGTTACTATTCACGTGTGACGCCCCCAAAACAGGTATACATCACTCATCTTGGGTCACCAAATACATGGTACATAAATCAAATACAAACTTAATTATACAACTGTCGTGCAAAATACGACAAACCATAGCTGAGAGTTTAAACAAGAATATTGCCTTCTAGACAATATCCACTCCCAAATAGAGTCCTCATTACATTTATTGTCACACTATTTTATAGAATAGTGAGGACTACTAATGCTATCATCTGGACCGTCACTCCATTCCCCAACTCGTCCCAACTATATTCTCATTTCCTGAATAAAACAATAAAAGAAAGGGTGAGCTCAATTAGCCTAGTAAGAAATTTATGACTAAGATAATGCAGAATAAATTATCCTTAGCCTTCAACAGTATAACAACTAATAGAATACAATAGACAACAAGTTTTAGATCAACAACTGCAGCGGAAATAAGCAATCCATTAGAAGAGTTAAGTAGAGCATAAAATCTACTATCTTCTATGATTTAAAAAGTTTTTCATCAACTTTATCATTTGAGACTCGACAATAAATAAAATCAAATCATCCACGCACTACGGCCAAGGATATTCATGTAATCATCAATGGTCATGATTATACCGAATAATCCCTGGTCATAATCATACTAACAATTGTCCATCAATGAACTACAAGTCAATGAGGACTTTCACCACATCATTCTTCACATTACGGTCATGATTATACCGAATAATCCCTTGTCATAATCATACCAAGTCCATCTCTGAACGTAAGCCAAAGATGACTTTCATCACAATATAAGCATGAGGATGATGACAATGACATAATAATTCAATAAAATAAGTTCAAGGATAAATTTTAAAGATTTATAATTTAATTTATCCAGAAATCAATAACGTCCAAATTGTCAACATGATACTTCTTTGTGGAGTAAAATTCAAGAATAATATTCATGTACCAAAAATAATTTGGACAGAAAAGAAATATATTTTTCGGGTAAATAGTACCCCGTGAATAGTACTTCGGGAATAGTACCTCGTGAATAGTACCCCGACATGAAAAGTACCCCAAATACCCGAGTGAATAATATTCAGGTGAATAGTAACCCGTGAATAGTAACTCGTGAATAGTACTCCGATACGAAAATTACCCCGAATACCCAAGTGAATAATACTAGATTGAATAGTAATCGGGTGAATAGTAACTCGTGAATAGTAAATCGTAAATAAAATACCAAATAAAATGATATTTCATGACGAGTACAAAAGAAATGATATCTCATACGAGTATAATAGAATATACTGAAACTATGAATGGATTTTCACCCGATAAATGCGAATCACGTAGATGCATCATTTCCACAATTTAATAAAGAATGAATACAAAGGATCATTCACCATGCATGCGGTAATCCACATAGATAGGTTATTCCAATGAATAATAAAAAGAATGGAATAACAAAAGAATTCACCAGTGCATGCGATAGATTCCCATTGCGCATAGATTACCAACAGAATAATAAAGTTATTCCAACATGTATAATAAAGAATGGAACCCGGTCAAATGCGTAATCCAAGTATGAATGGATATTCTAACGAATAACAATAAAATTCACTGTGTACGTGATAGGCCAAGCATGCATGAGTTATTCCAATGTAATAATAAAGAATGGAATAATAGAAGAATTTCACCTTGTATGCGGTACTTTCAGCATAGACAAAGTTCTTCCAACATAATAATAAAGAATGGAATAACAACCCTTACGAGTATTGAAAGAAAATAACTCTCTTCATGAATACGAAGGAATAATACCCCTTACTTTAGAAGAAAACTGGATACTAGAATAGTGAGGTAGCAGACTTCTCTTCTTCTTTCTCTCTATAATTTCTCTCTATAATAATTGCTCTATAGCTTTAGTGAATTGGTGAGAAATGAAGGAAGAATGAGCTTCTATTTATAGGAAAATATAGTTTCAATAATTGCAAGTTTTGGGGCTCAAAATATTACAGTATAATAACTCTCTCTTTTTCTTCATTTTTAATTTAGTCCTGCAAGTATTATCAAACTTGCACCACCTCCCCTAATAGTAAATAATGTGAATCAATAGTAAATCATGTGAATCAATAGTTCTAGACATGTGAAAATACTTAATTACAAGATATAGTACCTCCATCTATACCTCCATTTTTAACTTAGTCATGCAAGTATTATCAATCTTGCACCACCACCCCTAATAGTACAAGAATGTGAATCAATAGTACACACATGTGAACAAATAGTTATAATCATGTGAATTAATAGCAATTAATTGCTCATTTATTCGGTGAATTACCCAATTGATCAATATAACCTCCAGACATTAATTATCATCGAAATAAATGTCGATTTCCACTAACACTAATAATTTCAACACAATGGAACTATCAATTTCATCTTTAATCAACATGAACTTATTCATCATTAATATTATAACTCATAATATTTAACAACCAGATCATTCCCAGGAAAGAGGGGGCTTTTCGATAAGGATTTCGCGCTATTGGCGCGTAATTAGGTGACTAAACCTCTCCTCGACAGAACTTTCTAGACATTGTCAATATTGCAAATAATAATATGAATAACTTTGTCGTCTCAATTATTGATTTAATAATAATAAATATTATGCGAGATGATACTTTGTGACAATAATTAAATCAATAATATGAGAGATATTATGCAAAGAATTACTCGATAGCAATAATTGAGTATAATCGAGTGACTTCTCACGTAGCATCAATAATCAATACTGTGCTACTATTCAACCACGCGTATTCATCGTATTTTTACTACCGAGAGTTCAACAGTTTTAACGGTAAAACATTCGCCGTTATTTTTATAAAAGATAATTACATCGTTTTTCTAACTACGACAATACTTCCGTTGTGGGGTCCACCAATGATTGTGTCGTCGCATTTAATATTCCTCGTTAAAACGAATATTCCCGACCAATCGAATATTATAACAACTTGCTTACTTTGCAAAATTTATAAATATTACCCGCAACTATAACATTATATCAAATCCACACCTTAATATTAAAAAATATATTTCGAGAAATTTAAATCTTTATTCATAAAATCTAGGGTCTCACAATCTCCCCTCCTTATGAAATTCCGCCCTCGAAATTTACGTACGTACCTGGTATGCCGAAGAGATGAGGATACCTAGACTTCATTTCAGATTCTAACTCTTAAGGTATAACCGTTGAGTGTTGAATACGATCCTTCATATCCAAGATTTTAACACGTATCTCCTCATACATTAAATCTTCTGCTATCTCGTCTAGTTCTAATTCAATAATGTGGTTCGGGTTGTCCACATATTTATGTAACATTGATACGTGAAAAACGTTATGAACACGCGATATACTTGGCGGTAAAACAAGTCTATAGGCCACAGTTCCTACTCGATCGAGGATTATAAATGGGCCAATTAAATCGAGGGTTGAGATTTCCTCTATTCATCGACTCTTGCTTCTAGAATAACGCCTTCTTGAACCTTCTTCTTCATATTAATCTGCTCCAGGTGTGTAGTTTGAGCGGCTTTAACTTTATCGATTAAAGTTGATTCTACTCGTATATTCATTATCTTCACGTGGGTCCCTAAAGTCTTTAACTCTATCTTCATCATTTGTAAGTTATATGAAATGGATTTTTGTGTTAACAACATCGCACTCGTAAACGCATACAATCTTCTACTCAACGTGTCAGTTACCACGTTCGCTCTTCCACAATGATATTGAATGGTATAGTCGTAATCTTCAACAGCTCGAGCCAACGTCTTTGGCGCATTATACATTCGTTTTGGTTTAAGAAATATTTGAGGGTTTTAGAAATGGGTTTTGTACTAGGGTCAATACAAAATTCGATTTCACGCTATGGGGTAGGCCATGAAGTTCTTCGAGAATACGTCAGGAATTTATTAACAATAGAAATATCATTCAAAACTGTGACTCTCATCCAAGACTTGGATAGTACATCACATTGATACCTATCAACTTGCCATCATCATTCACGACGTCGCCTACAGAAAGTCTGGCTTCGGTGCATTCCACATAAGGAAGTCAACAACGAAAGGATCGGGGCTCTTTACTTATGGCTTGATATGACAATGATTGACTTTCTTTCAGTTTGGTTGCTTGAATTCGCATAACAAAGTTGGTTAGGAATATGAAAGCTAACAACCTTACTAAAAGCATGATGAGTAGTTAACCAATCGATTCCTAAAATCACATCAAAGGCAAGTATTTTCAAAGAGATAAGATCGACAGGTAACGTGAAAGTGTCGATTTGAATCAAATAAGATTTATAAACAGTAGAGGTAACGAAGGTTTCTCTTAACCGAGTTTCAACCGATAAGTCAAAGTCTAATCTCTACGGAGTTAAATTAAAACGTTGAGCGCAAGCAAGAGAGATAAAAGAATGGGTAGAACCGGTATCTAATAAGGTATAGACTTCACAAGAATTTATAATTAACTAACCCGTGCTAACTTCGTTTGGGTTACTCACTTTTTGAGAAGTCACGAAAAACGCTCTTCTTGAAACCACCGACTTTGTTTTGTCCGTATCCGCCTTTGGTGTCACCGTCCCAGCTGGACTTGATTATACACAAATATCACATATCACAAAACAAGGGTTAATTGACATATCACATATTATCCTTATACTTTGACCGACCAATTAAATACCAAATAAACTTAGGTAGGTCATACTAGCGAAAGAATTCCCCGTCTCTCCCCTCCTAGTTTTTGTCTCACATCTCAGCCAGGGATCATATCCCTAAGCTTTGATACCAACTGTGACGCCCCCAAAACAGGTATACATCACCCATCTTTGGTCGCAAAATACATGGTACATAAATCAAATACAAACTTAATTATACAATTGTCGTGCAAAATACGACAAAACATAGCTGAGAGTTTAAACAAGAATATTACCTTCTAGACAATATCCACTCTCAAATAGAGTCCTCATTACATTTTTTGTCACACTATTTTATAGAATAGTGAGGACTACTAATGCTATCATCTGGACCATCACTCCATTTCCCAACTCTTCCCAGCTATATTCTCATTTCCTGAAGAGAACAATGAAAGAAAGGGTGAGCTCAACTAGCCCAGTAAGAAATATTAGGACTAAGATAATGCGAATAAATTATCCTTAGCCTTCAACAAGATAAACAACCGATAGAATACAATAGACAACAAGTTTTAGATCAACAACTCTGCAATGAAATAAGCAATCCATTAGAAGAGTCAAGTAGAGCATAAAATCTACTATCTTCTATGATTTAAAAACTTTTCATCAACTTTATCATTTGAGACTCACTTAATAAATCAAATCAAATCATCCCCGCACTACTTCACCAATGATATTCATTATCGTAATCATCAATGGTCATGATTATACCGAATAATCCATGGTCATAATCATACCAATAATCGTCCATCAATGAACTACGTGCCAATGAGGACTTTCACCACATCATTCGTCACATTACTTAATCATGATTATATCGAATAATCCTTGGTCATAATCATACCAAGTACATCTCTGCATGTAAGCCAAAGATGACTTTCATCACAATATAAGCATGAGGATGATGACAATGACATAATAATTCAATAAAACAAGTTCAAGGATAAATTTTAAAGATTTATAATTTAATTTATCCAGAAATCAATAACGTCCAAATTGTCAACATGATACTGCTTTGTGGAGTAAAATTCAAGAATAATATTCATGTACCAAAAATAATTTGGACAGAAAAGAAATATATTTTTTGGGTAAATAGTACCTCGTGAATAGTACCCCGTGAATAGTACTTCGGGAATAGTACCTCGTGAATAGTACCCCGGTATAAAAAGTACCCCAAATACCCGAGTGAATAATATTCGGATGAATAGTAATTTGGGTGAATAGTAACCCGTGAATAGTAACTCATGAATAGTACTACTCGACACAAAAAGTGCCTGAATAATACTGAAAGTGAATAATACTAGAGTGAATAATAACCGGGTGATTAGTAACCCGTGAATAGTAACTCATAAATAAAATACCAAATGAAATGATATTTCATTTATCGAGTACAAAAGAAATGATATCTCATACGAGTATAATAGAATATACTGAAATCTATGAAATGGATTTTCACCACCATAATCACGTAATCCACGTAAATGCATCATTTCCACAATTTAATAAAGAATGAATACAAAGGATCATTCACCATGCATGCATTAATCCGCATAGATAGGTTATTCCAACGTAATAATAAAGAATTGAATAATGTAAGAATTCACCGTGCATGCGATAGAATCGCATTGAACATGCATGTTATTCCAACAGAATAATAAAGAATGAAACCAGTCATGCGTAATCCGCGCATGAGATGGAATATTCCAAAATAATAAATAAATGTAAGAATCGAGTGCACGCGATAGAATGCATTACATAAGAGGTTATTCCAATGTAATAATAAAGAATGTAATAATGTAAGAATTTCACCATGTATGTATAAGTGCAGCATGAGATGAGAAGTTATTCCAACATAATAATAAAGAATGAAATAACAACCTTACGAGTATTGAAAGAAAATAACTCTCTTCATGAATACGAAGGAATAATACCCCTTACTTTTAGAAGAAAAAGTCGGGATAATTCGAATAGTGAGGTAGTAGATAATTTCTTCTTTCTATTTATAGGAAAATATAGTTTCAATAATTGCACGCTTTGGGGCTCAAAAATATTACATATTATAATTCCTCCCCTCTTTTCTTCATTTTAATTTAGTCCTCGCAAGTATTATCAAACTTGCACCACCTCCCCTAATAGTAAATAATGTGAATCAATAGTAAATCATGTGAATCAATAGTTCTGTATATGTGAAAAATACTGAATTACAATATAGTACCTCCATCTATACCTCCATTTTTAACTTAGTCATGTAAGTATTATCAATCTTGCACCACCACCCCTAATAGTACAAGAATGTGAATCAATAGTACACACATATGAACAAATAGTTATAATCATGTGAATTAATAGCAATTAATTGCTCATTTATTCGGTGAATTACCCGATTGATCAATATAACCTCCAGACATTAATTATCATCGAAATAAATGTCAATTTCAACTAACACTAATAATTTTAACACAATAGAACTATCAATTTCATCTTTAATCAATATGAACTTATTCATCATTAATATTATAACTCATAATATTTAACAACCAGATCATTCCCAGGAAAGAGGGGGCTTTCCGATAAGAATTTTTCCCAATTGGCGCGCAATTAGGTGACCAAATCTCTCCTTGATAGAACTTTCTAGACATTGTCAATATTGTAAATAATAATATGAATAACTTTGTCATCTCAATTATTGATTTAATAATATAAAATATTATGTAGATGATCTTTGTGAGAATAATTGAATCAATAATATAAGAGATATGATGCAAAGAATTCTCGTAGTAATAATTGAGTATAACCGAGTGACTTCTTACGTAAGCATCAATAATCAATACCGTGTGCTACTATGCAACCACATGTATTACTGTACTTTTACTAATGGGTAGTTCAACAGTTTTAACGGTAACACTTTTGCCGTTATTTTTATAAAAAGATAATTCTGTCGTTTTCTAACTACGACAATACTTCCGTTGTGGGGTCCACCAATGATTGTGTCGTCGTACGGATATTACCTGTTAAAACGAATATTCCCCGACCAATCGAATATTATAACAACTTGCTTACTTTGCAAAATTTATAAATATTACCTGCAACTATAACATTATATCAAATCCACACCTTAATATTAAAAAATATATTTTGAGAAATTTAAATCTTTATTCATAAAATCTGGGGTCTCACAATCTCCCCTCCTTATGAAATTTCGCCCTTGAAATTTACGTACGTACCTGGTATGCCGAAGAGATGAGGATACCTAGACTTTATTTCAGATTCTAACTCTTGAGGTATAACCTTTGAGTGTTGAATACGATCCTTCTTACCCAAGATTTTAACACGTATCTCCTCATACATTAAATCTTCTGCTATCTCGTCTAGTTCTAATTCAATAATGTGGTTCGGGTCGTCCACATATTTATGTAACATTGATACGTGAAAAACGTTATGAACACGAGATATACTTGGCGGTAAAACAAGTCTATAGGCCATAGTTCCTACTCGATCGAGGATTATAAATGGGCCAATTAAATCGAGGGTTGAGATTTTCTCTATTCATCGACTCTTGCTTCTAGAATAACGCCTTCTTGAACCTTCTTCTTCATATTCATCTGCTCCAGGTGTGTAGTTTGAGCGGCTTTAACTTTATCGATTAAATTCGATTCTACTCGTATATTCGTTATCTTCGCATGGGTCCCTAGAGTCTTTAACTCTATCTTCATCATTTATAAGTTATACGAAATGGATTTTTGTGTTAACAACATCGCACTCGTAAACGCATACAATCTTCTACTCAACGCGTCAGCTACCACGTTTACTCTTCCACAATGATATTGAATGGTATAGTTGTAATCTTCAATAGCTCGAGCCAACGTCTTTGGCGCATTATACATTCGTTTTGGTTTAAGAAATATTTGAGGGTTTTAGAAATGGGTTTTGTACTGGGGTCAATACAAAATTCGATTTCCCGCTATAGGGTAGCCTAGGAAGTTCTTCGAGAATACGTCAGGAATTTATTAACAATAGAAATATCATTCAAAACTGTAACTCTCATCCAAGACTTGGATAGTACATCACATTGATACCTATCAACTTACCATCGTCATTCACGACGTCGCCTAAAGAAAGTCTGGCTTCGGTGCATTCCACACAAGGAAGTCAACAAGGAAAGGATCGGGGCTCTTTACTTATGGCTTGATATTACAATGATTAACTTTAGTGGTTTGATTGCTTTAATTCGCATAACAGGTTGGCTATGAAAATGAAAGCTAACAACCATACGAAAAGCATGATGAGTAGTTAACCAATCGATTCCTAAAATCACATCAAAGGCAAGTATTTTCAAAGAGATAAGATCGACAGGTAACATGAAAGTGTCGATTTGAATCAAATAAGATTTATAAACAATAGAGGTAACGAAGGTTTCTCCTAACTGAGTTTCAACCGATAAGTCAAAGTCTAATCTCTCCGGAGTCAAATTTAAACGTTGAGCGCAAACAAGAGAGATAAAAGAATGGGTAGAACCTAAGATTCTAATAAGGTATAGACTTCGCAAGAATTTATAATTAACTAACTGTGCTATAACTTCTTCGGATTACTCGCTTTTTGAGAAGTCACGAAAAATGCTCTTCCTGAAACCACCGACTTTGTTTTATCCGTATCCGCCTTTGGTGCCAATTGTCCCCAAATTGGACTTGATTATACACAAATTAATTAATTCTCTAATTAATTATTAAATTAATTAAAATAACATTATGCTTATTAAATATTTCTTTTAATTCAATAATGTCACATAAATACATACTTTGAATAATAAATATTCTCCACATTAATTTAATAAATATAACACATATAATTAAATTAATCTACCACAATTTCATCAATTAAATATTTAATCCAATAATTAAATCATCTTTAAATATTTATTTAATTCAAAAAATATTCAAATAATTATTACAAAATCTTTACAAAATCTCGTTTGTCACATAACCTATCTACGCGGATTATCGCAAGCATGGTGAATAACCCTTCGTATTCATTCTTTAATTTGTGGGAATAACATGTCTACGCGGATTACCGCATGCATGGTGAATAACCCTTCTTACTCATTCTTTATTTGTGGAAAAGATCTGTTTACACGGATTACCACATAACGGGTGAAAATCCATTTGCAATTTCGTATATTATTTCTTTTCATATTCCTAAATCTAAACTTACTATGGTAAGTATTGCTTCTATAAGCCCTGAAATTAGCATAATATATGTAAGACCCCAACTTTTACGAATAAAGATTTAATTTTCTCAAAATGTTTTTTTGAATAATAATAAGGTGTGGATTTGATATAATGTTATAGTTGTGGGTAATATTTACAAATTTAACAAAGTAAGCAAGTTGTCATAAAATATTTGTTTGGTTGGGGAATATTCGTATGACGGCACAATCATTGGTGGACCCCATAACGGAATTACTGTCGGATATAGAAACTCACATAAATAACTTTTTTATAAAAATAACGGCAAAACTTTTTTCGTTAACTGTTGAAATACCCGGTGATAAAAGTACAATAATACGCGTGGTTGCACAGTAGCGCACAGTATTGTACTATATCTTTGATTATTGATACATACGTAAAAAGTCACTCAGTTATACTCAATTATTGCAACAGTAGTTGCTGCATAGTATCTTATATTATTAATTCAATTATTGTCACAGTATCATCTGCACAATATTTTATATTATTAAATTAATAATTAGGACGACACAGTTATTCATATTATTATTTGCATTATTGACAATGTCTAAAAAGTTCTGTCGAGGAAAGGGTTTTGATCATCTAATTGCGCGCCAATAAGGAAAAGTCCTTATCAGAAAGTCCCCTCTTTCGTGAGAATGATCTGGTTGTTAATATTGTGAGATATAATATTAATGATTTGTAAGTTTGACTTATTAACTCATTTTTCAAAATCGTCGGTAGAAAGTTATCTCATTTTTTGTTTTATTATTATTATAATAGTAATAAAACAGAAAACTTTTTATATAAAATAGAATACTTTTTATAAATAGAATAGAATATATTTTATTTTATTACATTGTGTCTGCATAGTACTACATAGTATTTGCATAGTGTTGCATAGTAAAATCAAAAAAATTCAGTCGAACGCCCGTGAATTCGTCCGAATCTTACTGTGCAGACCGTGATTTTTCTTTTTAAATAGTACCCTGTCATTCTCCTATAAATAGGATGCTTAGTTTAGAAATTAAAATCACACCAGAATCAGAGAATTTTTCTTCTATAATATTGAGCGTATTTCTTTTAAGTTTAAGGAAGCTTTGAGTGTAAAAAACAATACAAGTTTTTTCAAGAATATCCCCGTTATACCAGTCAGAAGTACTTTCCTTTTAAGGTAAGGGATATTATTTTCATTCAATATTCGTAAGAAATAATATTTTATTTCCATACTCTTTAGTATGTAAGTAATATTATTTCGTTTCATATTCCTAATTCTATACTTATATTGATAAGTATTGCTTCTATACTCCTTGAAATTAGTAGAATATCCTTGAAATTTGGGCTTCATCTAGTATCGTTTCACTAAATTATTTTTCTGAACATTCTTGTTAAATTTTGGTCTTTTCATACCGGGGTACTATTCACGACAAAAATTGATTTATGTTATGTCCAAATTATTTTTGATACATGAATATTATTCTTGAATTTGAATTTTACTCCACAAAGCAGTTATCATGTTGACAATTTGGACATTCTTAAACTCTGGATAAATTGAATTATAAATCTTTAATATTTATTCTTGATCTCACTTAATTGAATTCTTATATCATTGTCATCATCCTCATGCTTATATTGTGATGAAAGTCATCTTTGGCCTGTAGTGCATAGATGGACTGTTGATTGGTATGATTATGACCGGGATTTATGTATCGGTATAATCATGACTTGTAATGTTATAAATGATGTGGTAAAAGTCCTCATTGGCCCGTAGTGCATTGATGGAAAGTTGTTTGGCATGATCATGACCACTGGTGATAATAACGAATATCTTTGGCCCGTAGTGCATGGATAATTCATGGATGTGATACTTACGAATATCCTTGGCCCGTAGTGTGACGCCCCCAAAATAGGTATACATCACCCATTCTGAGTCGCCAAATACATGGTACAGAATTCAAATACAAACTTAATTTATACAATTGTTAGTTGTCGTAGTATACGACCAAAAACAAATGATAAATTAAGTTTGTATTTGAATTTTGTACCATGATTCATGCGACTTAGAATGGGTGATGTATACCTATTTTGGGGCGCCACAATTGGTATCAAAGCTTAGGGATATGATCCTCAAGCAGATGTGAGACTAGAACTAGGGAGAGACGGGAAATCCTTCGCTAGTATGATCTACCTAAGTTTATTTGTTATTTAATTGGTCGGTCAGAATAAAGGGATAATATGTGACATGACAATTAACCCTTATTTTGTGGCAGTGTTTGAAAATGACATCCGAGAAAGTTGAGATAAGTAATGGAGCACATGAGACCGTTGAGTCACCAACGATCAATACTCAGGATAATGTGCATCGTGAAGGCAATAATCCTCGTGAAAACAACAACACCGACTAAAATGATGAACGATGGGATGTTTAGAGGCTTTATGCAATTCATGCAACATCAGGTGAGAACGACTCCTGTTCAAAATGCAGGTGGAAATACTGGAAACTCTCGGATGGTCACCGCTACGCAGTTCAAGGAGCTGAGACCACTGGAGTTTTTGGGAGAGCCAAAACCACTTAAGGCAGAGACGTGGATAAAGCAAATCACCAAGATATTTGATGTCTTGGGATGCTCCGATGAGCAAAAGGTTCCCTTTTGCCACCTTCGTGTTGCGAGGAGGGGTAGATTACTGGTGGGAATCCATAAAGCGTACTCAACCTTCCGCACTCAGGATGTCTTGGGAGAAGTTCCAAGAACTGTTCAACGACAAGTACTTTCCCGAAAGTATTCGTCACATGAAAGAGGTGGAGTTTATCAAACTAGAGTAAAATAATATGACCGTGTTGCATTACGAGGCTAAATTTGTCGAGTTATCCCGATTTGCATCCCATCTGGTTGATAATGAGGAGAGAATGACGCGACTGTTTCTGCGAGGTTAGAAACTTGAGATACAACAATACCTAATTTCTCACAAACTGTGTTTGTATTCAGATGTTGTAAATAGGGCTCAGTTATTAGAGCATGATAATGACTCAACCCAACCAAGAGAGTGCAGCCAACAAAATGATAATACCAGTGGTAGCAGTCATCGAAGCGGTGACAACAAACGTGGAGGAAGTCAACATGCCAGAAATGGTAACCACTTCAGTGGTAATCATGGCCAAGACAATAAGAGTGGAAATTTCAAGAAGATGAGATTCAATAATGATGGAAAGACGTCAGCACCAGCACCCATTATTAAAGAAGGAGAACGATCACCGATCGTATGCTACAAATGTGGAGGGGAGGGAAACATCAGTCCAAACTATACGCAGCAGTCCAAAATGTGTTACAATTGTGGAAGAGAAGGTCACCTAGCTCGATTTTTTCATGCAGTAAAGCCAAGTCCAGTTGGGATGGAGGCACCAAAGGTCGTCCTAGAAAAGTCAAAGCCGGTAGTTCAAGGGAGAACGTTTGTCGTGACCTCCCAAAAAGCGAGGAACCCAAACTAGGTTATCACGATTAAGCTAATCATAAACTCTAGTGAAGTTTATACCTTATTTGATATTGGTTCTACCCATTCTTTTATTTCTCTTACTTGCGCTCAACGTTTAAATTTAACTCCGGAGAAATTAGACTTTGACTTATCTGTTGAAACTCCGTTGGGAGAAACCTTCATTACATCCACTATTTATAAGTCTTGTTTGATTCAAATTGGCAACCGCATGTTACCTGTCGATCTTATTTCTTTAAAAATACTTGTATTTGATGTGATTTTAGGGATTGATTGGTTAACCATTAATCATGCAAAAATTGATTATTTTCGTAAGGTTGTTAGCTTTCATATTCCTAACCAACCTATTATGTGAATTCAAACAACCAAACCATTAAAGTCAATCACTGTCATATCAAGCCATAAAGCTATTCGCTTATTGAAAATGGATGTCAAGCTTTCTTAGCCCATGTCACGATTTAAACAAAAATACGTCGATTTGAATGATATTTTTATTGTTAATAAATTTCTGGACGTATTCCCCTCAAGAACTTCCCTGCCTACCCCTAGAGCGTGAAATTGAATTTTGTATCGACCTTGAACCCTAGACAAAACCCATTTCCAAAGCCCCATATCGAATGGCTCCTATTGAACTTCGTGAGTTAAAGACCCAATTACATGAATTGTTAGACATCGGCTTTCATTCATCCTAAGACGCCTCCTTGGGGTGCTCATGCTCTATTCGTGAAGAAGAAAGATGGGAGTATGCGACTTTGATTGACTATCGAGAATCAAACCATGTCACCATCAAGAATAGTATCCGCTACTCCTCGCATTGATGACATGTATGACCCGAGCTTCAAGGAGCACAATTCTTTTCAAAAATCGATATTCGCTCGGATATCATCACCAAGGTTAAAACCAAGATATTCCAAAGATCGCCTTTCGAACTCCGATGACGGCATTATGAATTCTTAGTCATGTCTTTTGGATCGACTAATGCTCCCGATGCCTTCATGGATATGATGAACCGAGTATTCAAGGAATATTTAGATCACTTCGTGGTCGCCTTTATTGATGACATCCTCATATATTCCAAAAAGTCGTGAAGATCATGAGCAACACTTGAGGTCGATACTCCAAAAGCTTCGTGAAAACAAGCTTTATGCCAAGTTGAAGAAATGTGAGTTACGCTCGAGGAAGTAGCATTCCTTGGGCACGTAGTATCAAGTCATGGAATATCCGCTGACCCCAGAAGATTGAAGTTATTCAAAGTGGAGCAACCTAAATCGATGGATCGAAGCACGTAGCTTTCTCGGATTAGTTGGTTATTATCGGAGATTCGTGGAAGGGTTTTCTCGAATAGCTACTCCATTAACTCAAATTGACTCGGAAAGATATAAAATTCATTGGAGCATGAAATGTGAGAAGAGTTTTCAAGAACTCAAGAGGAGACTCATTTCAAGACTGCTCGACTAATACCATCCGCTCGGAGGGATTTGTCATCTACAAAGTGATGCATCGTGCAAAGGGTTAGGATGTGTTCTCATGCAACATGAGAAAGTCATAGCCTTTATGCCTCTCAAGAACTCAAAGAATATGAGAGGAATTATCCTACTCATGATCTAGAGTTAGCGAAGTGCGATCGTTTTGCACTTAAAATCTGGAGGCATTACCTGTATGGGGAGAAAGTGGAGATCTATACGGATCATAAAAGCCTCAAATATTTCTTCACCCAAAAAGAACTCAACATGCGGCAATGACGTTGGCTCGAACTGTTGAAAGATTATGATCATACTATTCAATACCATCCTGGAAAAGCGAACGTGGTAGCTGACGCATTGAGTAGAAGATCATATGCGGGTACGAGTGCGAAATTGTCAATACAAAGGCCCATTTTGTATGACTTACAAAGGATGGAGATAGAGATAAAGACTCCATGGACCCACGTGATGATGGTAAATATACGAGTAGAACCGACTTTAATGATGAAGTTAAAGTTGCTCAAGCTAAAGACCTGAAGTTGATGCGTATGAAAAGAAAGTGCAAGAAGGTGTTATTCCGGAAGCAAAAATCGATGAAGAAGGAATACTTCGAGTCAACTCCAGACTTTGTGTTCCTAACAACCCTGATGTAAAGTATAAGATCATGATGGAGGCGTACAACACACCATTTGCAATCCATCTTGGAAGTACCAAAATATATTGTGATCTTCGACATACATTTTGGTGGAGTAATATGAAAAGAGAGATCGCGGAGTTTATCTCAAGGTGTCTAACGTGTCAATGAGTCAATGCGGAGCATCATGTGCCAAAAGTTCCATTGCAACCACTTGAAATTCTAAAATGGAAGTGGGAGCACATTGCTATGGATTTTATTACTGGTCTTCCCAAGGTTTCTCAAGGCATAGATGCGATTTGGGTTATTGTCGATAGACTAACCAAGTCTATTCATTTCTTACCTATACGAGAAACTTATACACTTGAACGTCTTGCTCGTATTTATATAAATGAGATTGTAAGACTGCATGGTATGCCAGTATCCATAGTTTCTGATCGAGACCTAAGATTCACTTCACGATTTTGGGTTAGTTTATAAAAAGTTATGGGCACAGATTTACGATTTAGTTTGGTATATCATCCTCAAACGAACGGGCAGTCAGAGAGGACTATTCAAACTCTTAAAAATCTATTAAGACTCTGTGTCCTTGACTTCAAAGGAAGTTGGGACAAGTTCTTACTATTGGTGGAATTTTCCTACAACAACAGTTATCAAGAAAGTATTGGCATGGCCCCATTCGAGGCGTTGTATGGACGCAAGTGTCCTTCTCCAGTATGCTGGGACGAGGTGGGCGAAGCAACGTTGTTGGGACCGAAATTAGTATGTATGACTATGAAGAAGATTCAAATGATCCGGCAACGTATAAAAACCTCACAAGATCGACAAAAGAGTTATGTTGATCTTCATCGAAAGGACGTGGAATTCAATGTTGGTGATCACGTGTTGTTACGTGTTACTCCATGGAAGGGAGTTACGAGATTTGGAAAGAGAGGAAAGCTCAATCCTCGATTCATTGGCCCATTTAAAATCCTTGACCGAGTAGGAATCGTGGCCTATAGACTTGTTTTACCGCCAAGTATGTCTCGTGTTCATCACGTTTTTCATATATTTATGTTATGTAAATATGTGGATGACCCGAACCACATTATTGAGTTAGAACCGGATGAAATAACAGAAGATTTAACTTATGAAGAGGTACCTGTTAAAATCTTGGATAAGAAGGAACATATTCTACGCTCCAAGGTTATACCTCGAGTCAAAGTTTTGTGAAGAAACCACGATGTTAAGGAAATGACCTGGGAGTTAGATTCTGAAATGAAATCAAGGTATCCTCACCTCTTCGAAATACCAGGTACGTACCCTAATTTCGAGGACAAAATTTCATAAGAATGGGATGTTGTAAGACCCCAATTTTCATAAATAAAGATTAAATTTCTCTCAAAATATATTTTTGAATATTATGGTGTGGATTTGATATAATGTTATAGTTGTGGGTAATATTTATAAATTTTCAAAGTATGCAAGTTGTTATAAATTATTTGATTGGTCGGAGAATATTCGTTTTAACAGGAAATATTCGTATTTACGACAATAATCATTAGTAGACCCCTACAACGCAGCTTATTGTTTGAAAGTTAAAAACGATGAAATATATTTTTTTAAAAATAACGACGAAAGTTTTACCGTTAACTGTTGAAATACCTGGTGATAAAAGTACAGTAATACGTGTGGTTGCATAGTAGCACACGGTATTGATTATTGATATTTACGTGAGAAGTCACTCATTTATACTCAATTATTGCTACAGTAATTGTTGCATAGTATCTCACGTTATTTGATTCAATTATTGTCAATATTTTATATTATTTAATCAATAATTGAGATGACAAGTTATTCATATTATTATCTGCATAATTAACAATGTCTAGAAAGTTCTGTCGAGGAAAGGGGTTTTGGTCACCTAATTGCGAGCCAATAAGGAGAAATTTTTATTGGAAAGTCCCTTTTTCCTGGGAACGATCTGGTTATTAATATTGTGAGTTATAATAATGATGAATAAATGTTGTTAAGATATTGAGAGAATTTTATGAAGTATTTGTTATAAATTTTGCTTATTATTTGGACCCTATTTATCCATTTTTCAAAATAATCGGTAGAAAGTTATTCAGTATATATATATATATATATATAGTAAGTGGCATGCTCATTTTATACTGTTGGTCACATGTTTATATATATATATATATATATATATATATAATATTTTATTTAAAGTTTTGTTTTATTTAAATATTATATTATTATTTTTTTTTAAAGGACGTATGTAAATTTCGAATTCGGCTCGTGAGTTTTTCAATTGTTTCACCCGTGAAAGTTCTAAACAGTAGTATCCTTCCATTCTCCTATAAATAAGATGCTCAGTTAAGAAAAAAAAAATCACACCAGAATCAGAGAATTCTTCTTCTATAATATTGAGCGTATTTCTTTCGAGTTTTAGGAAGCTTTGAGTGTAGAAAATAGTTCAAGTTTTCTTCAAGAATATCCGCCTACCAAATTTAATACTCTTCTTTTTAAGGTAAGGGATATTATTTTGTTCATACTAAGAAATAATATTTTCTTCCATACTCTGTAGTATATAAGTAATATTATTTTGTTTCAGATTTTGAATTCTACACTCATTTTGTTAAGTTTTGGCTTCTATACTCCATTACATTAGTAGAATATCCTTGATATTTGCGCTTCATCTAGTATCTTTTCATATAAATATTATTCTGAGCATTCTTGATAAGTTTTAACTTTTTTATGTCGGAGTACTATTCACGGGGTTACTATTCCCGAAGTACTATTCACGAGAGTACTATTCACGAGGGTACTATTCACGGGGTACTATTCACTCAGTTACTATTCACCTAGGTTGTAAGGCCCCAACTTTTTATAAATAAAGATTTAATTTTCTCTAATTATTATTTTGAAATAATAAGGGGTTGATTTGATTAATGTGGTTAGTTATGGATAAAAAGCGCAAATATTTTTAAATAAGCAAGTGGTTATAAAATTGTTGTCTGGGAATATTCATTTTGTCGTGGAATATTCTTACTGTCGGGGAATATTCGTACGACGACGCAACCTTGTGTGGACCCCATAACAGAAAGCGATTGGATGAAGAAAATGACAAGTATGAGTTTTTATAAATAACGGCGTAGTTGTTACCGTTAACACTGTTGGAATACCCTTGGTTAAAACACGATGTACGCAGTGTTGCACAAGAGATACTTGTGTAAGATTGCACAAATTATTGATTCTTACGTAAGAAGGCACTACTCAATAATTGTTACAGTAATTACTGTTAGGAGAATGCATATTATGATTTGATATTTTAATGTATATGCTCATGATTATTTGTAAAGTCATTCAAGTAAGATATGTACGAGGACTTAGTGATAGATCAAATTTGTTAGGTTGATCTAAGCTCTTAACGTGTATCATTCTGTAAAGGAATGTATAGATAGAAAGATCAAAGCTGTTAAGTTGATCTTGAGATGTAATAGATAGGCTTCGAAGAAATTGGAGTGTATAAATCGGATCAACATTGCAGAAGGCAAGGCAGAAACGTAGAGCTTCAAAGATCGTAGTGTGCCTGCCTTGAAGGGCCTCTTCGAAAATCGTAAAGTGGTCCCAACGTTTGCCGAGCCAACTCAACGATCGTAGCATGCTGAAGGAAACATAGAGTTTACAAGTCAACGATCGTAGTGTGCTCTCTAAACGTAGAGTTTGAACTCAGCAAGCAAAGATCGTAGAAGTAGTGTGCAAAGGTTTAAGAGAAATCATAGTGCTCTCGATCGATAAAGATCGATCAAGCACCAAGGCGACAAGTCACTACGATCCGAATCGTAGAGTATCACGATATAAATCGTCGAGCATCATCTCGCCTTATGTCGAAAAACGCCGATCCTCATGATATGTGTGAAGATGATTCCAACATACGAGGAATGGATTCTAGACGCTATGCACTCATCTGCTCCAAAGTAATATGAAATATCCTTAGATGCACAACAAACTCAATATTTTATTTTATCGATTCAATAATTGCTACTAGAACTAACGATATTTTAGCATTCATATTATTTTATTGATTCAATAATTGCTCACTACATTTTATATTATTTTCCATTATCGTATCAATAATTTTATATTATTCCAATAATATTATTAGATAATTCATATTGGCAATGTCTAAAAGTTCTGCGTTATATTTTAAGGAGAGGTTTGGTCACCTAATTATCGCTGCCAAGAAGAGAGAAATCTTTATCGAAAGCCCCTCTTTCCTGGAACCTCTCTCACCATCATTATTATTGGATTCTCAGTAATATTATTTGTGAATAATTAATTATTGATTTATATGATAAGGAAAATATTTATTTATGTGGATATAAATGGAGGAAATTTTAAAAAAAGACAATTGTTGAAAATTGATATTTTATCTTTTCTCGATAAAATAATTCATTTAAATATATTATTATATTTCAATAATATAATAATGGTGATATTTTTACAATGAATGTGGGATATATGAATAAATGAGGAGGAAGAGTATTTTGTTACAAAAAAATGTTTAAAACATGTTTTTAATGTGTTGATGGACCCCATTTCTCGATCGAAATTTGATTATAAATTTTGTAAAATCGTCTCAGATGTGGATTTCTACCAATTTCTGTTTTAATTTGGAAAAACTTAAACTTACAAAGTTGTAGAGAATTGAATTTCCTATGGAAAGAACATAAGATTCGAATTTTTCTGATAAAAGGGCTATTTATTATGAATTATTGAAGTTCCGAAATAATTGATTTTTGAAGTTTTAAATATTTTTTATAATAAAAACATTTTTTTCATTTTGTGGGCCTCACTTGTGTGTTAAAAATGCTAAATCAGATTGGTAAAAGTGGGCGAGGAAATTTATATAAATATATTAATATTTTATTAAATTTTCTACTTTGTGTTCTAAGCATTTTCCTATAAATAGGTGCTTAGGTTAGAATTGAAAATCACACCGTAAACTCAAGTTTTCTCTCTATATTATCGAGCGATTTTTTGTGAGTATTTTGATACTTTGAGTGTTGCTATACTATGCAAGTTCCTTCAAAGACTATATCCAAATTCCAAATGTAAGTACTCGCTTTTTCGAGGTAAGGGATGTTATTTTTTTATAAATGATATTATTTCTTTCAATATCATTATACCCAAATATCGGTAAGATTTTTCTTGAAATTTTATCTTTTCATGTCGGGTTACTATTATTACTATTCATAAGTTACTATTCACGAGTTACTATTCACGAGTTACTATTCACGAGTACTATTCACGAAAGCATGATGATTTTTCTTGTGGAATTTCTACCTTTTAGTGTCGAGTTACTATTCACGATATACGACACTATTCACGATACTACGACTATTATTCACTTAATATTAATACTATTCACGTAAAAAATTAAATTTTCTTTTTCTCGTGTCCAAGATTGTCTGTTATGGTTTCTATCTTTGATCGATCTATGTTTTGATCTTCATTTTTGAATTCTCCCCACAATAGTTTATTATGGAGTATTTTTGAACTCGGATAAACCAAGTACTAAATCCCAATATTTGTTCTTTTGTCTCACTAGATTCGCTTTTCTTTAAAATATATTTTCATCATCCTCACCCTAAATGATGATATTACTTAATATCTTTGGCCTCAGAAGGCAAAAGATGAATGATTTTTGATGAATATCTTTGGCCCGTAGTGCAAAGATGAACAAAAGTTGAGATGAATACGACCAATCGATGAATATCTTCGGCCTGTAGTAAAAAAAGATGACTATTTGATTCAAGATGTATATTGATTGATGTTACAGTGGATAAAATATCGATGATGGACTTTTAAATTCATAGATGATAGTAGATTTCATTCTCTACTTAACTCTTCTAATGAATTGTTGTTTCACCGCAGCTTGTTGATCTAAAACTTGTTGTCTATTGTATTCTATCGATTTTTTCCTCGTCAAGACTAAGGATAATTTGTTTTACATTATCTTAGTCATAATATTCTTTATCGGGCTAGTTGAGCTCACCCTTTTCCTTTTTTGTTCCATTTTTCTTCTCGTGAGACGAGAATATAAATGAAACTAGCTCTGGTGTGGAGTAATGGTTCAAGATAGTTGTTTTAGTAGTCCTCACTATTTTGTAAAATAAAGGTATCAATAATTGTAATGAGGACTTATTTGAGTGTGGATATTGCCTAGAAGACAATATTTGTATTTAAACTCATAATTTATGTGTTGTCGATTTTGCACGATTGTATTAATGAAGTTAGAGTTGTTTCTATACCATGTATTTGGCTGACTCGTAATGGGTGATGTATACCTATTTTGGGGCATCACAAATTGTATCGTAGCTTAGGATATGGTCTCAAGCAGATCGGGAATAGAACTAGAGGGGAGAGACGAGTAAATCCTTCGCTAGTGTGTCCTACCTAAGCTTATTTGTTATTTAATCGGCTCACGTAATATAGGTTAATATGTGGCATTTTAATTAACCATTGTTTTGTGACAAGAAAATGGCATCCAAGATGTTGAGATAAGCAATGGAGCATATGAGACCGCTGAGTCACCACCGATCAATACCCAAGATAAGGAAGGGCAATAACCTCCAGAAACAATAACACCGAATTAAATGATGAACGATGGTATGTTTAGAACTTTCTAGAATTCATGCAAAACCAAACGAGAGAGACTACTATTCAAAATGCAAGTGGAAACACCGGCAACTCACGATGGTCACCGCTAAGCGCTTCAAGGAGTTAGGACCACGAGTTTTTTGGGAAAGCCGTAACCACTTACTACGCAGAGACGTGGATAAAGCGTATCACTAAGATATTTGATGTCTTGGGATGCTCGAGAGGAGCAAAGGTTCCTTTCGCCACCTTCATGTTAAGCGAGAGAGAGGCGATTATCGTGGAATCAGAAGCGCACTCACACTTGCCAGATCAAGATGTCTTGGGAGAAGTTCCAAGAATTGTTCGCTCAACGACAAGTACTTTCCCAAAAGTATTCATCATACGAAGGAGGTAGAGTTCATCAAGTCGAGCAAAACAATATGAACGTGTCGCAAAGACGGGCTTAAGTTTGCCGAGTTGTCCCGATTTGCATCCCATTTGGTTGATAATGAGGAGAGAATGACGCTAATGTTTCGCGCGAGGTTTGAAACCCAAAATACGCCAATACCTCATTTCTCACAAACTTTGTTTATATTCAGATGTTGTGAATAGGCTCAATTATTGGAGCGCGATAATGAGCTCTACCAATCAAGAATAATGACCAACAACTCGATGATAATCGTATCAAGTGGCAACGGCCATCTAACAATGATAACCATCGTGGAGGAAATTATCATGCCGTAAATGGTAACCACTTCATGGGTAATCATGGCCAAGATAATAGGAAAGGTGAGTCAAGTGAAAATTTCAAAAGAGAAGATTCAACAATGACGGAAGACGCCAAAGACAACACCACACCAAAGAACGAATTTCTAGGGGAGGAGAAAGACCGCCAGCTAGATGCTATGCTGATGCGAGAAGAGGGACACATAAGTCCAAACTGCTCACAACCTTCCAAGGTATGTTTTAGTTGTGGAAAAGAAGGTCATATAGCTCGAGATTGTCTCAGAGCGTAAACCAAGTCCAAATGGGGATGGTGACTCCAAAGGTCATCCTGACAAGTCAAAGTCAATCTGCTTTCGAAGAGCATTTTTCGTGACTTCTCAAAAAGCGAGTAACCCGAACGAAGTTAGCACGGGTTAGTTAATCATAAATTCTTGAGAAGTTTATACCTTATTAGATACCCTGCTCTACCCATTCTTTTATCTCTCCTACTTGTGCTCAACGCTTGAACTCGACTCTCGGAGAAAATTAGACTTTGACTTATTTGTTGAAACTCCGCTAGAGAAACTTTCATTACATCCACTCGCTTATAAATCTTGTTTGATCCAAGTTGGCACCATCACATTACCTGCTGATCTTATCTCTTTAAAAATTCTTGCAGATTTGATGTGATCTTAGGATTGATTGGTTAACCACTCATCATGCTAAAATTGATTATTTTTGTAAGGTTGTTAGTTTTCATATTCCTAACCAACCTATTATTCAATTCAAGCAACCAAACCATTAAAGTCAAACACTTTCATATCAAGCCATAAAGTCATTCGCTTATTGAAAAATGAATGTCAAGTTTTCTTAGCCCATGTCATGGACTTGAACAAAAATACGCCGATTTGAATGATATTTCATTGTTAGTAAATTTCCCGACGATTTCCTAAGAACTTCCTAGCCTACCCCCCTGTAGCGTGATATCAAATTTTGTATCGACTTTGAACCCCAGACAAAACCCATTTCTAAAATCTCATATCGAATGGCTCCTATTGAACTTCGTGAGTTAAAAACCTAACTACAGAGTTGGTACCTTAGCCTCTATCCGGTGACTTCCTTTGTGGAATGCACCAAAACCGCACTCTCTCGTAGGGACGCCATATTCGCGCGGTGGTAAATCGATAGGTGCCATTGTGACGTGCTATCCAAGATTGGGATATGAGTCACAATTGAGAGCAACCTAAGTCAAGAATCGAAATAAGTAGCTTTCAGCTTAGTCAAGTTACTTATCCGAGATTCGTGGAAGGATTTTCTCGAATCGATACTCTATTAACTCAAATTGACTCAAAAAGATACAAAATTCAATGGAGCGAGGAATGTGAGAAGAGCTTCAAGAACTCAACACGCGGCACGACGCTGGGCTCGAGCCGCTTGAAAGATTACGACCATACCATTCAATACCATCCTCGAAAAAAACGAACGTGGTAGCTACGCTGTTGAGTAAAAGATCGATCGATGCATTACGAAAGCGATATATTTTAACACAAAGACCCATTTCGCATTTACTTACGTAAGATGGAGATAGAGTTAAAGATTCCAAGAACTCACGTGAAGATAACGAATATACGATTAGAATCGACTTTAATCGATAAATTTAAAGTCGCTCAAGCTACGCACCTGGAGTTGATGAATATGAAGAAGAAGATGCAAGAAGTCGTTATTCTAAAAGCGAGAATCGAAGAAATGTGAGGAAAGCTCAAACCTTCGATTTATTAGTCCATTTGAGATTCTCGATCAAGTAGAAACGCGCTCCTATAGACACATTTTACCGCCAAGTACGACGCGGTTCATAATCGTTTTTCAACAGATCGACAGTTACGTAAATATGTGAACGACCCGAACCACATTATTGAAGTTAGAACCACGACGAGATAGCAAAGTAAGATTTAACGACGAAGAGGTACCAATCAAGATCTTGGATAGAAAGGAGCATGTCCCCACGCGACGTCAATTTCGAGGATGAAATTTCATAAGGAGGGAGGTCAGAAGACCCAAACTTTTATAAATAAAGATTTAATTTTCTCTAATTATTATTTTGAAATAGTAAGGGTTGATTTGATTAATGTGATTAGTTATGGGTAAAATGCGCAAATATTTTTAAATAAGCAAGTGGTTATAAAATATTCATTGTTGTTTGAAATATTCGTTTGGTCGTGGAATATTCTTACCGTCGGGAATATTCGTACGACGGCAAAATTTTTGTGTGGGCCCCATAACGAAAAAGCGATTGGATGAAGAAAAACGATAAGTATGAGTTTTTATAAATAATCTACAGAAGTTGTTACCAAGTAATACTTGTTGAAATACCCGGTGGTTAAAACACAATAATACGCGTTATCGTTGCAAAGAGAAGATACCAGATTGCACCAATTATTATTGATTCTTACGTAAGAAGGCACTACTCAATAATTGTTACAAAGAATTATCGCTCAATATTTTATTTTATCGATTCAATAATTGCTACGCTGATATTTTATATTATTGTTGTTTCAATAATTGTCACTACACATTATTTTCCATTATCGATCAATAATTCATATTATTTGAATAATATTATTAGATAAAGCATTATTGGCAATGTCTAGAAAGTTCTGCTCTAAGGAGAGGTTTGGTCACCTAATTGCACTCCAAGAAGGAGAAATCCTTATCGAAAGCCCCTCTTTCCTGAAACTACCTTAGTCATCATTATTGTGATTCTCATAATATTATTTGTGAATAATTAATTATTGATTTATATGATAAGGAAAATATTTATTTATATGGATATAAATGGAGAAAATTTTTTAAAAAGTGACAATTGTTAAAAATTGATATTTTATCTTTTCCGATAAAATAATTCATTTAAATATATTATTATATTTCAATAATATAATAATGGTGATATTTTTACAATGAATGTGGGATATATGAATAAATGAGGAGGAAGAGTATTTTTGTTATAAAAAATTTTTAAACATGTTTTTCATGTTTGTGGACCCCATTTCTTGAATCGAATTTGATTATAGCTTGTAAAATCGTCTGTATGTGAATTTCTTATTAATTTCTATTTGAATTTGAAAAACTTAAACTTACAAAGTTGTAGAGAATTGAATTTCCTATGGAAAGGACATAAGATTAGAATTTTTCTGATAAAAGGGCTATTTATTATGAATTATTGAAGTTCTGGAATAATTGATTTTTGATGTTTTAAATATTTTTTAAAATAAAAATGTTTTTTCATTTTTTGTGGGCCTCACTATGTGTGTGCAAAAATGCTAAAATCAGTTGGAAAAGTGGGCGAGAAAATTTATATAAATATATTAATATTTTATTAAATTTTCTACTTGGTGTTCTAAGCATTTTCCTATAAATAGGTGCTTAGGTTAGAATTGAAAATCACACCGTAAACCAAAGTTTTCTCTCTATATTATCGAACGTATTTTTGTGAGTATTTAGATACTTTGAGTGTTGCTATACTATGCAAGTTCCTTCAAAGACTATATCCAAAGATTCCAAATGTAAGTAATCGCCTTTTTTCGAGGTAAGGGATGTTATTTTTTTTAAAAATGATATTATTTCTTTCAATATCATTATACCAAAATATCGGTAAGATTTTTCTTGTGAAATTCTTATCTTTTCATGTCGGGTTACTATTCATGAGTTACTATTCATTCACGAGTTACTATTCACGAGTACTATTCACTTAGTACTATTCACGAAGCATGATTTTTTCTTGTGGAATTTCTACCTTTTAGTGTCGAGTTACTATTCACGATACTACACTATTCACGATATTCAATATTCACGAATACGACACTATTCATTCGTAAAAATTAAATTTTCTTTTCGTGTCCAAGATTGTCTTTTATGGTTTCTATCTTTGATTGATCTATGTTTTGATCTTCATTTTTGAATTCGCCCACAATAGTTTATTATGGAGTATTTTTGAACTCGATAAACCAAAGTACTAATCCCAAATATTTGTTCTTTTGTCTCACTAGATTCATTTTCTTTAAAATATATTTTCATCATCCTCACCCTAAATGATGATATTACTTAATATCTTCGGGCCCAGAGTGCAAAGATGAATGATTTCTTGATGAATATCTTTGGCCCATAGTAAAAGATGAACAAGTGTCGAGATGAAATACGAATCAATCGATGAATATCTTCGGCCTAGAGTGCAAAGATGACTATTTGATTCAAGATGTATATTGATTGATGTTACAGGATAAAATATCGATGATGGACTTTTAAATTCATATATGATAGTAGATTTCATTCTCTACTTAACTCTTCTAATGAATTGTTGTTTCACCGCAATTGTTGATCTAAAACTTGTTGTCTATTGTATTCTATCGATTTTTCCTCTCGTCAAGACTAAGGATAATTTGTTTTACATTATCTTAGTCATAATATTCTTTATCGGGCTAGTTGAGCTCACCCTTTTCCTTTTTGTTCCATTTTTCTTCTCGTGAGACGAGAATATAATGGAACTAGCTCGGGTGTGGAGTAATGGTTCAAGATGCTTGTTTTAGTAGTCCTCACTATTTTAAAAAATAGTGTATCAATAATTGTATTGAGGACTTATTTGAGTGTGGATATTGTCTAGAAGACAATATTTGTATTTAAACTCAAAGTTTATGTGTTATCGTATTTTGCACGACAATTGTATTAATGAAGTTGTAGTTGTTTTTGTACCATGTATTTGGCGACTCAAAATGGGTGATGTATACCTATTTTGGGGGCGTCACACGGGGTACTATTCATGACAAAAATTGATTTCTTTTCGGTCCAAATCATTTTTGATACATTATTATTCTTGAATTTTACTCCACAAAGTAGTATCATGTTGATAATTTGGACGTTTTAGAATTCTGGATAAATTAAATTATAAATCTTTAAAAATTAATCATTTGCTTTCATTTAATTGAATTCTTATATCATTGTCATCATCCTCATGCTTATATTGTTATGAAAAATCTTTCGCTTACGTGCATATAGATGAACTGTTGATTAGTATGATTATGACCGAGTGATTATTTGGTATAATCATACCGTAATATATTACAAATGATGTGTAAAAGTCCTTATTGGCTGTGAGTGCATTAATGGACAAGCTTGTTGGCTCGATCATGACCATTGGTGAAAATACGTATATACTTGGTCTGTAGTGCATGGATAATTCATGGTTGTGATACTAATGAATATCCTCGGCCCATAAAAGATGAGGATGATTCGATGATGTGGATTATTTTTTAAGTTGAGTCTCAAATGATAAAATTGATGATAAACTTTTAAATCATAGAAGATAGTAGATATCATGCTTTACTTGACTCTTCTAATGGATTGCTTGTTCACCGCAGCTTAAACTTGATGTTTGTTATATTTTATCGTTTAACACCGTTGAAGACTAACGATAATTTATTCTTGCATTATCTTAGTCATAATATTTCTTCTTTGGGCTTGTTGAGCTCACCCTTTTCTTTCATTGTTCTCTTCGTGAAATGAGAATATAGTTGGGACTAGTCGGGGACGCAGTGACTCGGTCCGTATGGTCGCATTAGTAGTCCTCACTATTCGCGTGAAATAGTGTGATAATAATTGTAATGAGGACTTATTTTGAGTTTGAATACTGTCTAGAAGACAATATTTGAATTAAAACTGACAACTTATGTTTTATCGTATTCTACACAACATTTAACAATTGTATAAATTAAGTTTGTATTTGAATTATGTACCATGTATTTGGGGACTAAGAATGGGTGATGTATACCTATTTTTGGGGCGTCACATGTAGTGCATGGATAATTCAGTGATGTGGATTATTTATTGAGATGTGTTACAGAGATAAAATATTGATGATGAACTTTTAAATCATAGAAGATAGTAGACATCATGCTCTACTTGACTCTTCTAATGGATTTCTTGTTCCGCTGCAATTAAACTTGTTGTCTATTGTATTCTATCAGTTTTTATACTGTTGAAGGCTAAGGATAATTTACTCTACATTATCTTAGTCATAATATTCTTTACTAGGCTAGTTGAACTCGCCTTTTTCTTTCATTGTTCTCTTCAGGAATGAGAATATAGCTGAGACTAGTCGGGGAATGGAGTGATGGTCCAAGATGGTGGCTATAGTAGTCCTCACTATTTTATAAAATAGTGTGATAATAATTATAATGAGAACTCCATTCGAGTTTGGATATTATCTACGAGACAATATTCGTGTTAAAACTCTTAGCTTATATTTTGTCATATTTTACACGATAGTTGATAATTGTATAAATTAAGTTTGTATTTAAATTATGTACCATGTATTTGGCGACTCAGGATGGGTTGTGTATACCTATTTTGGGGGCGTCACAATATCCTTGAGTTTTGCGCTTCATCTAGTATTGTTTCATTGGAATATTGGTCTGAACTTTCTTATTAAATTTTAATATTTTCATTCGGGGTATTATTCACTTAGGTACTATTCACAGGGTACTATTCACTCAGGTACTATTGACTCGGGGTACTATTCACGACAAAATTAGTTTCTTTTATGTCCAAATTATTTTTACATGAATATCATTCTTGATTTTTAATCCATAATTAATTATCATGTTGACAATTTGAACATTCTTGAACTCTGGATAAATTGAATTATAAATCTCTAATATTTATCCTTGATCTCACTTGATTGATTCCTTATATCATAATCATCATCCTCATGTTTATATTATGGTGAAAGTCATCTTTGACCCGTAGTGCATAGATGGACTATTGATTGATATGATTATGACCAGAAATTGTGTATTGGTATAATCATAACCTGTAATGTTACAGAAAAATGATGTGGTAAAAGTCCTCTTTGGTCCGTAGTGCATAGATGGACATTTGTTTGGCATGAAAGTATGACCATTATCAGTGATACAAACGAATATCCTCGGCCCATAGTGGTAATGGATAATTCGTTGATTTGAAATATTTATTGATTGGTGTTACAGGGATAAAATATTCATGATGAACTTTTAAATCATAGATGTGACGCCCCCAAAATAAGTATACATCACCCATTCTGAGTCGTCAAATACATGGTACAGAAACAAATACAACTTCAGTAATACAATTGTCGTGCAAAATACGACAACACATATACTGTGAGTTTGAATACAACTATTGTCTAATAGAGAGTATACAAACTCAAAAGGAGTCCTCATTACAATTATTGATACACTATTTTATAAAATAGTGAGGACTACTAATACAACTATCTTGAATCATCACTCCATACCCCGGCTAATTCCTGTTAAATTCTCTCATCCTGAGAAGAACAATGGAACAAAAAGGAAAAGGGTGAGCTCAACTAGCCCAGTAAAGAATATTATGACTAAGATAATATACAACAATTTATCATTAGTCTTCAACAGGAAAAAATCGATAAAATATAATAGACAACAACAAGTTTTAGATCAACAATCGCAGTGAAAACAACAATCCATTAGAAGAGTCAAGTAAAGAAAGAATTATACTATCTTCTAAGATTTAAAAGTCCATCATCAATATTTTATCCTCAGAACATCAATCAATATACATCTTGAATCAAATATTCATCTTTGCACTACTACAGCCAAAGATATTCATTTGTATCACCAATTGGTCATGTTCATCTCAACACTGCTCATCTTCGCACTCTACAGCCAAAGATATTCATTAGTAATCATTCATCTCTTGCACTACAGGCCAAAGATATTCAATTATATCATCATATAGGACTGAGGATGATGAAAAATATCTTAAAGAAAATGAATCCAGTGAGATAAAAGAACAAATATTAGAGATTCGTATTACAGTTTATCCAAGTTCAATAATACTCCATAATAACCAATTTTGAAGCAAAATTCAAAAATAAAGATCAAAATATGGATACAATCAAAGATAGTAACCATAATAGACATCTTGGACAAAAAGAAAAAAAATTATTTTTCGGTGAATAGTGTCGTATTCGTGAATAGTGTCGTATACGTGAATAGTAACCCCGACACAAAAAGTTCTAAATTTGATAAAAAGTTCAGACCAATATTTTGGCATAATGATATTGAAAGAAATAATATCATTTACGAAGAAAATAACATCCCTTACCTCAAAATAACAGTATTTCTGATCGGAATATCGGATGTAAAGTCGAAAGAAACTTGCACTGAACAGCAACTCTCAAAGTATATAAATACTCACAAAAATACTGATAATCTAGAGAGAAAGAAAACTTGTTTACGTGTGATTTTCAATTACGACCTAAGCTTACTATTTATAGAAAATGCTAGAACTCCATATGAGACTAAAATAATAAAATAATATTATTTCTTTTCTTTTCTTCTACGCACCAACCATGGAAAAATCAAAGCCAGTCATCTTGGAAAATTTTCAGTAGCCCACAAGTAAAAACAAAAGTGGGTCACACCCATAATTTAATAAAAATAATTTTATTTTTCAAAACTTCAGTAATTCATAGAAAATAGCCCGTTTATCAGAAAAATATGAATTTTATGTCCATTCCACAAAATCGAATTCTCTACAACTTTGTAGCTTTGAGTTTTCCAAATTCCAAATGTAAAATTTCGAAATCCACAAATGGATGATTTTTAATACCTCCATTCCGACAAAATACTGATAAAACACCTCAGCATTAATTCCTTCATTTATAACCACATAAATATATCCATCATTTATATCCACATCAAATAAATATTTTCTTATCATATAAATCAATAATTAATTATTCACAAATAATATTACGAGAATCACAATTATGACAACCAAAGTAGCTCCTGTGAAAGAAGGGGGCTTTCCGATAAGGATTTCTCCTTATTAGCGCGTAATTAGGTGACCAAACCTCTCCTTGACCGAACTTTCTAGACATTGCCAATAATTCTATCTAATAATAATATTCAAATAATATGAATTATTGATCTGATAATGGGAAATATTGTGCAATGACAATTATTGAAACAACAATAATATAAAATATCAACGCAGCAATTATTGAACCAATAAAATAAAATATTGAACAGTAATTACTGTAACAATTATTGAGTAGTGTCTTCTTATGCAAGAATCAATAATTCAAAATACTGTACAAAACTGTGTGCTACTGTGCAACCACACGTATTATTGTGTTTTAACCACCGGGTATTTCAACAATGTTAACGGTAACCATTACGTCGTTATTTATAAGAACTCCAAATTTGTCATTTTTTCATCTGACAGTTATTCCGTTATGGGGCCCACAAATGATCGCTACGCATCATCGCATTTAATATTCCCGACAAAAAAGAATATTCCACGACCAAAACTAATATTCCCCACAACAATGATTATTTTATAACCACTTGCTTATTTTGCAAAATTTGCACATTTCACCCATAACTAGAGCATTATATCAAATTAATTCCTTATTATTTCAAAATAATAAATAGAGGAAATTTGATATTATTTATAATAAGTTGGGGTCTTACAACCTCCCCTCCATATGAAATTTCATCCTCGAAATTGACGTACGTACCTGGTGTTTCGAAAAGGTGAGAATACCTCACTTTCATTTCTAATTCCAACTCCCAGGTCATTTCATTAATAGCATGGTTTCTCCATAAAACCTTAACTTGTGGTATAACCTTCGTGCGTAGGACATGCTCTTTCTTATCCAAGATCTTAACAAGTACCACCTCGTACGTTAAATCTTCGGCTATCTCCCTGGTTCTAACTCAATAATGCGGTTCGGGTCTTTCACATATTTACGAAGCATAGATATGTGAAAAACATTATGAACACGAGACATGCTTGGAGGTAATACAAGTCTATAGGCCACATTTCCTATTCGGTTAAGAATCTCAAATGGACCAATAAATCGTGGATTGAGCTTTCCTCTCTTACCAAATCTTGTAACTCCCTTCCATGGAGCAATACGTAACAATACATGATCCCCAATATTAAATTCAACATCCTTTCGATGAAGATCCGCATAACTCTTTTGTCTATCCTGTGTCGTTTGTATACGTTGTCGAATCGTTTAGATCTTCTCTGTAGTCATTCGTACCAACTCTGGTCCCAACAATGTTGCTTCACCCACCTCGTCTCAGCATACTGGAGAATGACATTTTCTTCTATACAACGCCTTGAATGGAGCAACACCTATACTTACCTGATAACCGTTGTTGTAGGAGAATTCCATCAATGGTAGGTACTTATCCCAACTCCCTTTGAAATCTAGGACACGAGTCTTAATAGATCTTCAAGAGTTTGAATAGTCCTCTCGATTGCCGTCTGCTTTGAGGATGGTATGCCAAATCCGAATCGTAAATCCGTGCCCATAACTTTCTGCAAGCTAACCCAAAATCGTGAAGTGAATCTTGGGTCACGATCTGAAACTATGGATACTGGCATGCCATGCAATCTTACAATCTCATTCACGTACATACGAGCAAGACGTTCAAGGGAATAAGTCTCCCGTATAGGCAAGAAATGAGCAAACTTGGTTAATCTATCAACAATAACTCAAATCGCATCTACGCCTTGAGAAACCTTGGGAAGACCCGTAACGAAATCCATAGTAATGTGTTCCCACTTCCATTTCGGAATCTCAAGTGGTTGCAATGGACCCTTTGGTACTTGATGCTCTGTTTTTACACGTTGACAAGTTAAACACCACGAGATAAACTCCGTGATCTCTCTCTTTATATTGTTGCACCAAAATGTATGTCAAAGATCATGATACATTTTGGTACTCCCAGGATGGATTGCAAACGGTGTATTGTGTGCCTCCATCATGATTTTATGCTTCAAGTCAGAATCATTAGGAACACAAAGTCTGGAGTTGACTCGAAGTATTCCTTCTTCGATTCTTGCTTCGGAATAGCACCTTCTTGCACTTTCTTCTTCATACGCATCACCTCCATGTCCGTAGTAAGCAAATTTTAACTTTATCGATTAAAGTCGGTTCTACTCAGTATGTTTGATATCATCACGGGTACTTGGAGCCTTTACCTCTATCTCCATCCTTTGCAAGTCATACAAAATGGACCTTTGTGTTAACAACACATTGCACTCGTGACCAAGCGTATGATCTTCTACTCAATGCGTTAGCTACCACGCTTGCTTTTCGTGGATGATATTGGATGGTATGATCGTAATCTTTCAATGACTCGAGCCAACGTCGTTGTCGCATATTGAGTTCCTTTTGGGTGAAGAAATATTTGAGGCTTTTTATGATCTCAGTATAGATCTCCACTTTCTCCCACCAAAGTGTCTCCAAATCTTCAACGCGAAAAGCGATCACGCTAACTCCAAATCATGAGTAGGATAATTCCTCTCATATTCTTTGAGTTATCGCGAGGCATAGGCTATGACTTTCCCATGTTGTGAGAACACATCCTAACCCTTTGCAAAGCATCGTCATGAGATAACAAATCCATCCAAACCAGATGGTATTGTCGTAACAGTCTTGAAATGAGTCTCCCTCGAGCTCTTGGAAACTCTTCTCACAATCCTCGCCTCCAACCGAATTTTATATCTTTACAAGTCGACTTAGTTAATCGGAGTAACGATTCGAGAAAATCCTTCCACAAATCTCCGATAAGTAACCAAATAAGCCCGTAAAGCTACGTGCTTTGATCACCGACTTCGGTTGCTCCCAAATTTGTATAAGGCTTCAATCTTCACTGGTCGACAGATACTCCACGTTTGACACCACATGCCCAAGGAATGCTACTTCCTTAAGCCAGAACTCGCATTTCTACAGCTTGGCATATAGCTTGTTATCGCGAAGCCTTTGAAGTACCAGCTTTAAATGGTGTTCATGATCTTCACGGCTTTTGGAATAGATGAGGATGTCATCAATAAAGACAACAACGAATCGATCTAAATATTCTTTAAATTCACTTTCATCATATATCTATAAAAGCGGCGAGAGCATTAGTCAATCCAAAAGACATGACTAAGAATTCATAATGCTCGTCTCAAGTTCTAAAGGCGCCTTCTGAATATCCTCGCTTTAATCTTCAAATTGATGATATCCGAATGAAGATCGATCTTTGAAAAAAATTGTGCTCCTTGCAATCGGTCAAACATGTCATCAATACGAGGTAGCGGATACATATTCTTGATGGTGACATGGTTCAATTCTCATAGTCAATCTGGCCCGCGATACTCCGAGTCTTTCTTCTTTACTGAATAAAACAGAGCACCCCAAGGAGATGTACTAGGATGAATAAAACCGATGTCCAACAACTCTCGTAGGTTGAACCTTTAACTCCCCGAAGTTCAATAGAGTCATTCGATATAAGGTTTTAGAAATGGGCTTTGTACCATGTTCAAGATCAATAAAGAATTCAACTTCACGTTACGGGGTAGACCGAAGTTCTTCGAAAATACGTTAGGAAATTCACTAACAACAGAAATATTATTCAAATCTGACGTGTTTTTGTTCAAGTCCGTGACATGGGATAAGAAAGCTTGACATCCATTTTTCAATAAACGAATAGCTTTATGGCTTGATATGACAGTGATTGACTTTAATGGTTTGGTTGTTTGAATTCGCATAATAGGTTGGTTAGGAATATGAAAACTAACAACCTTACGAAAATAATCAATTTTAGCATGATGCGTGGTTAACCAATCAATCCCTAAAATCACATCAAATGAAAGAATTTTCAAAAATGAAAACGAAGGTTTTCCGAGAATGTTTGCGTAAAAACATTATTCATCCGATTTCGTTCGGAGCTAGGGTTTGAAATTTCGAGAAATGCGTAATGATAGAATACGAATATAGTATGGAATATCCAATAATAATTTCGTTATGGCAAACGAAGTTTTCGCTTGCGGACGTAAAACCTAAGGGTTTGTGAAAGAGGTTTTCGAAAGGGAAATGCAATGCGTATAGTCGTTTCGGATATTATACGTATGAAATACGAGTATTATACTAGTATAAATACGAGTATGGTATAAATAATAGTACGACGTATAATACGATTACTATATGAGTATTAGATGAAAAGAATACGTGAGTTATACGTATAGAATATGAGATGTATTAATGGAGTATGAGTTAAGGGTTTGATATAATTTAATTGGACTTAAACCAATAGCAATCCCAATGAATTAAGTGTTCAAGCCCAAGTTGAGGCCCAACGTTAATTTATGTCAAGCCCAATCCGAAAAGTAAACCGTGGGTCGAACCGATGGGTCATGGGATGGGTAAAACCCATTGTGCAACCCATGGGATAAACCACAAGAGAGTGGGTCGCCCACTTGGTGGTCAAGCCAAGTAATAAACTTGCTCACCAAGTACTTTACCTGGTGACAAAGTTGACAAAGGAGGTGCAATAGTAAGGAGGTGGAAATTAGACCATTTTGCCCTCATTTTGGTTTCCTATAAATATAAGGCTTGTGTTGGTCATTTGGTGTTTTTACAAAGCTTGACCAACTATATTGAGAGAGAGAAAGAGCTAGAAATATATAATCATTCTACCTTCAAGCAAACCAATAGGCGTTTATCAAGAACGTTAATTGCTTCAAAGGTAAATTCTAATAAATCATAATCTTCATCTTTTTCGATTTCTTTCTCGTAGAAGAATCATAGATTGGTGGAGCATGTTTATTGAAGAGATATAATGTAATACCCGGTAAAAAAAATAATAATAATAAAGAAATAAGGTAAATAAATAATATTTAAATCCATATTTTAATTGGGCTTTTCTCATGTTGGGTCAAATTGTATTTAATTTGTGTGAACTATAATAAGTAGGTGATTACATTAATTTGGGCTTTTATATTAATTGGGTCTATTTTGTATTTGGGTAATATTAAAATCCTATTAAAATTAGGAGACACAATAAGATATATAAATAAATAAGCAAAACCTAACTCCCTTATTATATACGAACTGGGGAGCAAAGTAAGAGAAAACGGCAATGAGAACAAGAACGGAATGGAGGAGGATTCTCCCAAGCAAGGTAATATATTTACTTTAATTAATAGGCAACTTTTTGTATCCTGTATGACAGCATGAATTGGGAGGAGCATGCAATTAGTTAATTGAAATAATAGTTTAATATTAAGAATAATGTTCTGTCAGGGAATCTCAGGAAAAGTTAGAAAAGTTGTTATAGAAATAAAAAATTAATTATATGTGAGAGATCTTTACAAAACTACTTTTCCACCAAACTTTAGTATTGCTAGCAATCATCGATACTTTTTCTCTCTTTAGACGATATGTGTGTGTGTGTGTTCCATCAAAATATTATGGAATTGCAACATCAAGTACCCTATATATTAAGTTGTTATATGAATGATTAGTTTTGCTAAGATTTTTTTAAATTTACGAAGCGTAATAATAATAATAAAAAATGAGTTTATTAACGAGTTAAAGATGGAAGAATATTTTGTAAATATATTTAAATTAATTATTATTATTTTGTTCGATTTAAAAGAATTTAAAGAGTTGTGCTTAGTATATAAATTTTGGAGTATTAATAATTGATTTAAGGCGATGATTAAATGTACCTTTAATGAATTATGAATTATTTTGGAATTATTAGTTTGGATTATTTTTAATTTGAGGTGAATATGTTTAGGTTGCGAATAATGTTTTCATTTGATATCGTTGGCATGTGAGGGTAAAATTTTGTGGAGTATGCTATAAATGGTTTGGAAGTATCAGGTACGGATTCCGTACTCTTTCAGCGATACGTTTGTTAAATTTGATTTGTTCGTTTTGTTCCTCGTTTCGAATTTCTGTTATTATTTCACATAATTGTTTCTTGTGAAATTGATATATTTGTTTCATTTTGGAGTTGACACATTGGACTCGTATTTGTACTCTTTGAATTAGGTTATCATGTTTGGTACTATTTATTTCTATAATTGTAGAGCGATACATATTCTTACCTTCTTTTGAGACCTTGTGAATATAACTTGATTTGGTTCGACATGTACATATAGAACCCTTTTGTTGGTATTATGTCGCATGTGTTGTGACATGGTATTTTTGTTAGAATATATTGTAGGGTATACCGAGCTATAACCACACCGTGGGGTACCACGTGCATGTCGTCTTAACACGAGAGACATGACACTTTCCGGGCATGGTGATTAGTCCACCGGCGTCTCCGTTTTTGGCTCTTTGGAGGAAGCGGGCCATTTGTGTTTTATTGTGGGAGGCGTGTGGGTTAACCCTAGTTTTACGCTTCATGCGAATTGGTGAAATTGTGCCAAACACACCTATCCGATTTGCATACATTTGGATTCGGCATCGATGTGTGATTTGCACATGTGGCATTATTTCGACTTACCTATGTGGCATTATTTTGATGTGCTGTGTGGCATTGTTTTGATTTGGTTCAGTATGGCATCATTTGACTTACTTACGTGTGACATTATTTTGACTTGCCTGTGTGGCAAGGTATATTCTCGAGCTCATTCGGTATAAAATAACTCCAACCATTTGTTTTGACCTATTATTTTATTGATTAGTTTTGTTGGTTTTTGTTTCGGCTTTAAGTCATTGAAAGTTAGTTACTTGATTCATTATTTCTTTATTCTTTTATTGGTTCCACCAATTACGTTGATTCGTATATATTCATTACGTTGATTCGGATATATTCCATTAAGATCTTTGGATATTATATTTTCATTCAGATTTTGCACTCGAGGCTTTGTTCAATATTTTGTCTTAGTTGTTTTTAGATATCGACAGATATCTTTTGTATATCTCAGATCCGTGTTTACTAGACAATTGGCTCATGTCAGTGTTTTTCTTCCCAAGCAGTTTCAGAGGGGTGATTCGTAATAGTGTGATGAGATTTTTGTCTTTGACCATTTAAGTTGATTCAATTTTAAGTTTTGATTATTTTGACTCATTTGGAGAATTGTAGATTATTACTTTATTAATGGATCACCACTATTAATATTTTGAGGTTGTTAGTGCTCTATTTATTTATTTTGAGGTTTGTTGTGCTTTGACGTGACCTCCCTTTCCTTTTCGGGAAGGGGGGTGTTACAGAGATGGTATCAAAGCTTAGGTTCTTTCTTGTAGAAAACCTATTTAGGTTTGACCATGAGTTAATGGGTAAATCACCGGGGTAGACGTAGGAGTTTCATTTGATTTTGTTCTCTATTTGGTTGGTCTTATTTTGACAAAGTGTTTTTAGCTCTTTAAGTTGTAGTTGATTTGAGAAATGCGAGATAATTTGTTAAGATTATTATTGTAATATGTGTTGGAACAATAATATTAGTTTAGGATTGTGATTTGATCATTAAGGAGAATAATGTCATATTTTGTTCAGTTAAGAAATGATTATACGATTATGATATGAGCATTTGTATTAGTGAGTTTTGATATTGGAGAATTATTTGTTGAGTTATTTCGTAATTATAAATTATTGTGATTTTGGAATTAAGGATTTTATTTGGGTTAGATTCTCGATTTTTGTTAAGTCAGAATAATTTGAGGTATGTGAATCGGTGGGATAATATGATAAAGTGAAAACTATTAAAGCATGAGAGGATCCCTTGTAATTTTGAGTTGTTGTAAAGATTCGAAGTAATTAGATTAATCTTTTGGAGTACATGAATTTTGCGATTATTTCCTAGTAGAATATTGGAGTTATCTAATATGAAATTTCTTTGTGATAGTAAGATGAGATTTTAAAATTTGTTGAGTTAAGGTTTGCACTAAGAGAATGATTGATTTATTGAATGATTAGATATATAATAAGTGATGAATCCAATATATCTTAAGATATTTTGAAAGCTATAGTTTTCTTATTCAGATAGTAGGATATATAATTTGGAGTTTGGTATGGTGATGGAGAGATCTTTATAGTAGTATATTTTTGGTGTAATAATATTTGAGAACTATTTTTATTTGAGGTTATGATATTTTGAAACTCGTAAGGACTTAGGAGAGTTGGTGATAAAGAGATATTAATAGTATATTCGTTAGTGTAATATTATTTGATGAATAGTTCAAATTGAGGATGAGATATTTTGAAGCTCTTGAGGACTTGGGGAGAGTTGGTAATATAGTTTGCATAGTTATTTTTTTTATCTGATGTCTTTAGAGTTTTGTATGAATTTATGTATAATAAAACAAAAATAATTTGTTAGATCTTTGTCATGTGTGGAATATAAACCTTTTACTAATTAAAACAAAAAAATTTAAATATTTTGGGTATTCAATTGTATTTAGGTGAAGAAATTTTTTTTGTGATTTCAAATTATGTTCAAAGAATACGCTTACAAGAATTAAACTCAAAGATATTAGCGATGGCACACCAACGATGGATCATGTGATCTAATTTGATGCAACACGAAGAACCTTACCAAGGCTCGACACTAGTGGTCGATTTAATCTTTTTACAAGTACATTGATAATTACGTGACCGATGACCTATCCGCGCGTTGATCGTTATAAATGGCGACGCTACGTCAGAATTCAAATTTATCTATTTTTTTGTAGCTTATTTGAATTTCGAGGACGAAATTGTTTTTAAGGGGTAAAAATATAATAACCTATATTTTTTTTAAAATTAAATATTAATTAATTTTATTATATATAATTGTATTTAAATTGGAAAAGGTAAATGATTTTTGTTTCCCTCTTTTCTTCCTTATTTTGTTTGGAAAATTAAATTTTTTTAGTAGATAATTAAATAACTGATTAAATTAAAATTGAGGAAAATAATTCCTTTTGTTAAAGTCATGTGGTAAAATCAAGCGGGAAGCTACTTGGGAGATAGATGAGTCTATTCGAGCGGAGTATCTACATCTTTTGATAATTAGGTACGTTCATTCTTTTGATTCCTGGACTTTAATCCTTTTAAAGGGGTATGTGATGTAATACCCGATAAAAAAATAATAATAATAAAGAAATAAGGTAAATAAATAATATTTAAATCCATATTTTAATTGGGCTTTTCTTATGTTGGGTCAAATTGTATTTAATTTGTGTGAACTATAATAAGTAGGTGATTACAATAATTTGGGCTTTTATATTAATTGGGTCTATTTTGTATTTGGGTAATATTAAAATCCTATTAAAATTAGGAGACACAATAAGATATATAAATAAATAAACAAAACCTAACTCCCTTATTATATACGAACTGGGGAGCAAAGTAAGAGAAAACGGCAATGAGAACAAGAACGGAATGGAGGAGGATTCTCCCAAGCAAGGTAATATATTTACTTTAATTAATAGGCAACTTTTTGTATCCCCGTATTTACAAAGATGAATTGGGAGGGCATGCAATTAGTTAATTGAAATAATAGTTTAATATTAAGAATAATGTTCTGTGAGGGAATCTCAGGAAAAGTTAGAAAAGTTGTTATAGAAATAAAAAATGAATTATATGTGAGAGATCTTTACAAAACTACTTTTCCACCAAACTTTAGTATTGCTAGCAATCACTGATACTTTTTCTCTCTTTGTACGTATATGTGTGTGTGTGTGTGTGTTCCATCAAAATATTATGGAATTGCAACATCAGTACCCATATATTAAGTTGTCATATGAATGATTAGTTTTGCTAAGATTTTTTTTAAATTTACAGAAGCGTAATAATAATAATAAAAAAAATGAGTTTATTAACGAGTTAAAGATGGAAGAATATTTTGTAAATATATTTAAATTAATTATTATTATTTTGTTTAGACGAAAAGAATTTAAAGAGTTGTGCTTAGTATATAAATTTTGGAGTATTAATAATTGATTTAAGGCGATGATTAAATGTACCTTGAATGAATTATGAATTATTTTGGAATTATTAGCTTGGATTATTTTTAATTTGAGGTGAATATGTTTAGGTTGCGAATAACGTTTTGCATTTGATATCGTTGGCATGTGAGGGTAAATTTTGTGGAGTGTGCTATAAATGGTTTGGAAGTATCAGGTACGGATTCCGTACTCTTTCAGCGATACGTTTGTTAAATTTGATTTGTTCGCTTTGTTCCTCGTTTCGAATTTACATTATTATTTCACATAATTGTTTTCGTGAAATTGATATATTTGTTTCATTTTGGAGTTGACACATTGGACTCGTGATTGTACTCTTTGAATTAGGTTATCATGTTTGGTACAATTTATTTCGATAATTGTAGAGCTGTATACATGTCACCTACTTTTTTGAGACCTTGTGAATATAACTTGATTCGTTCAACACGCATATATAGAACCCTTTTGTTGGTATTATGTCGCATGTGTTGTGACATGGTATTTTTGTTAGAATATATCAGAGGGTATACCCGAGCTATAACCACCGTGGGGGTACCATAGTATGTCGATTGGCACGAGAGACACGACACTTTCCGTGGGCAGTGTGATTAGTCCACGACGCTCCGCTTTGGGCTCTGGAGGAAGTGGGCCATTTGGTGTTTTGTTGTGGAGGCGTATGGGTTAACCCTAGTTTTCGCTCTTCGATTGGTGAAATTGTGCAAAACACACCTATCCGATTTGCATACATTTGGATTCAGCATCCAATGTGTGTGATTTGCACATGTGGCATTATTTCGACTTTCGCTGTGGCATTATTTTGATGTGCCTGTGTGGCATTGTTTTGATTTGCCCGTGTGGCATCATTCGACTTTCTGTGTGGGCATTATTTTGACTTACACATGTGGCAAGGTATATTTCTGAGCTCATTCTCAGTATAAAATAACTCCACCATTTGTTTCAAATTTATTATTTTATCGATTAGTTTTGTTGGTTTTTGTTCGCTTTAAGTCATTGAGTTAGTTACTTGGTTCATTATTTCTTTATTCTTTTATTAGTTCCGTCAATTACGCTGATTCGTATATATTCATTACGTTGATTCGGATATATTCCATTCGGATCTTTGGATATTATATTTTTGTTCGATTTACTTTCGAGGCTTTGTTCGATATTTTGTCTCGATTGTTTTCGTATATCGCCAGTATATCTTTTGTATCCGTACTTTAAGCAATTCGGCTCATCTTATTTTTTCTTCCCAAGCAAGTTTGCGGTAGGGTTCATTCGTACTAGTGTGATGAGATTTTTGCCTTTGACCATTTAGGTTGATTCAATTTTAAGTTTTGATTATTTTGACTCGGTTTGGAGAATTGTACTTATTACTTTATTAATGGATCACCACTATTAATATTTTGAGTTTGTTAGTGCTCTCGCTTTATTTATTTTGAGGTTTGTTGTGCTTTGCACGTGACCTCCCTTTCCTTTTCGGGAAGGGGGTGTTACATATAAGGATGTCTATTAATGATCAAATCATTGATAGGTCATGACCAAATAGAAATTGTAAGTGTTTACGTAAGTTAAAACTGTAGAAAATCTTGAACGTTAACTTAGTTAAGAATGAACGTTTTGGAAACTGTTATAGCTAAGGAAGTGCCTATTGTTTGGTTAAGATGACTATGATGAATCAATGGAGTTTTCCATTTGATTTGCTTATAGAACACGAGTAACGGTTACGGCGAATTTTATGAAAATAGGCGTTAAACGTCGAAAACATAAAAGCCCGGATTAAAGGTCAAAAGTTGTCGTGTGACTTAAAAGCGATGGTTTCCAATGTCAACACGTGAGATAAGGTAATTAAGAGTCGTTGGCAAAGAATCGCATTGATTCCGACTTATAACGAAAGAAAACGAGTATTGAATCGGTTGAAAACGTTAAACGAACGCTTAAATGAACTCAAAGGTGAATTCGTGTTAACGGATTCGAAAATGTGAAATTCTTATACGAACACGTAAAGGATGTAATTTGTGACCTGTAGGCTTTCGAATGGGTCAATTCGGATGTAAAAGCGAACAAATTAGGAAGCCGGAGTTTCAGAAGAATAATAAAACCTGTTTGTGGCTAACTGTACGAGACTTTCGGCATGGCAGCGATTACAAAACCAATGTAGAAGTGGTCAACCATGAAATACCAAACTCGGCCGAGTACCACTCGCTAACTCAGCGCCACGCCGCCACTAGAATACTTTAGGGATGTCAAATACAATACCGATAAAGAGAAAAATATTGACCAAGTTAGGTTTTGTTCCATTTGAATGTAGACCTAAGGTAAGACAATGAAGGTACTTAATTTACATAATAAGATTGAACTTAAATCACTTATAAGGTGTTAATGTAAGATGATCTAGTAAGGTTTAATAGAAATTAAACGAAGAACGCGAAGACGTAATAGGTAAACCGTGAATGACGCTCAACGTTGGTATTTAACCATTAATGATCGAATGTCGGTTAATGACGTAAGAACGTTAATGAAACGTAACAAAGTATAGGAAGTCGAATCGACTTTAATAATGAAGTTAATTCAAATAAGACATAGAAGAAAAAGTTGGTTAGAACCGCAAGTTAGTTTGTTTGATAACTAATTACGATTGTACTATGTGAATGTATCGTGTAGATCCTGTAAAAGACCGAGAATAGTTGAATTGTATATTCGAAGACGCTTGAAGGCAAGTCTTTTCTTACGCTTCGCTTAACCTTAGTGTTAGTCAAGTTTTATGTGATGCATGTTATATAATGCGTGAATGGTTTTAAAGAAAGAGTCGATGCTGCTTTTAACTAAGCTAGACAAGTATTGAAGAATGAATGGATTTGTTGGCAAATTCGTGATATAGAATCGTTAACGCTATCCTATGCCAAGTATTTGGTACGGATGAGAAGGTAAGTTTGTTACATGTACAAACAAAAAGTATTTTTCATCGATTATTCGATGGGTATGCGAGGTTGCCAAATGTTAAGCGTAAATACGTTTAACGTAAGAGTGTCGATCAACATAGAGTACAATAGGTTGATCACCTAGAAGTGCTCGTAAGTAAAGACGAATTGGATGACCTTAGTCTTGGGATATCCTTTTCAAGTATGAAAACGAAAAAGAGTATGTTCATAGTCTATTGACCGGTTCATCATTCCTAAGTTATTATATATACTTTGGAATTGTTGTTATGACATGAGAAATATTAGTCAAATGTTTCATAATGCTTTGTAGATAATTGTTCAGATATGGAAATAAATCATGTAATTGTTAATGTGATATTCATATGATTCTTTGTTAAGACTTGATGAGCTAGTTATGCTCATTCTTGCTTGAACCATATGTTTACAGCTAAAGCCAAACGAACTGAGAGTTCTAAGAGAGATAAAGGCAAGGCTAAGATGGACAATTAATCGTCCTGTAATAGATTAGTGTATTTGGTTGTAATATACTTATGAAGAACAATGAATGTATTCGGTTAATGAACCTGGAAAAGGATTTATTACAAATGTAATACAAAGATAGTAATTACACTCATTTTGTTGTTATCTCAATGGAATGATTGTATGGATTGTAGTATCGTGGAGCACCATCTGTCGGGTTGGAATATACCTGAATTTGGGGGTGTCACAGTAATAGTAAATAAAATCAATAAATGTAATATGCAGAATTTAATGTACTACACAGTTAAATTTAATAATGTTTCAATATCATATTTATAAGGTGATGTTGTTGGCTGTAAACAGTCCGAGGCTCGTAAGTAGGGTATGGGTCCCCTTCTCCGTCGAGGGCGATGTAGTTTCCTATGTGTAATTTTATTGTACCAAGCCATGTATGAATCAAGTTTCACATAGTTAGAAATTTCGTACTTGTAACACCCCAGTCCCACATAGAAAGATATAGGAAAAAAATTGTCTGCATATAAGAAAATAAGTTACTACCGATAGTACCTTCAAGTCATGACCTTTTAGGAGCCTGTGGTGGGCTAAGATGACCCAAGAAGATACTATTGGACCAGTAGTTTGAGGCCTTATTTTGATGGATTTGATTCGATTTTGGACTTGGGATTTGACCCGAGATTTGTTCCGGACTCAGGATTTGACCTAGGTTGTTTCATATGGTATCAAAGCCGACTCTCAAAAGCTCGTGTCGGATCATCCGATCGGGTTACCGGAGGTGGGGACACGAAGGCTGGTGGTATTATCCCACAATGGAGAGATGGAGGTCCGGAGGTGGGGACACGGCCACCAAAGATTATCCCATGGCTAGAGAGGCAAAGATCTTTGGTCGTGTGTGTGATCGGTTCTGACGGGGACGTCAAAAATTTAAGTGGGGGAGTTTGTAACACCCCAGTCCCACATCGAAAGATATGAAAAAAAAATTGTCTGCATATAAAGAAATAAGTTACTACCAATAGTACCTTCAAGCCATGACCTTTTGGGAGCCTGTGGTGAGCTAAGATGACCCAAGAATATACTATTGGCCCAGTAGTTTGAGGCCTTATTTTGATAGATTTGATTCAATTTCGGACTTGGGATTTGACCCGATATTTATTCCAGACTCAGAATTTGACCCGGGTTGTTTCAGTACTGTTGTCCCTTATGATGGTCCATGTAAGCCTCCCAATGTGCGATGTACTCTCACCTCAAAGCCAAGCACTCATCAACGACAAATCTATGTTATTTTTCCTTTCTAAGATTGTCGTGATTTTTTGTCGGAGATGGTCTTTATAAAATTCAATCCTTGCCATCTATTATGTTGATCGACGGTTGTAAGATTGGTTGTTCAAATAATGCCCATGATAACCGGTTGTCATGTATTAATTCCCATCTATATATATACTAGCCGTACTACCCGTGCCTCTGACATTATGTACGAAGGGGAGGAGAGATTACCGGCGCTAAAGAATAGAGGAGGCAGAGGGCGAGCTCGGGAGGAGGATGTGAGAGTGAAAAAGAGTAATTTTTTATCTTTTGAAGTTAAAGAGGATATAATGGATTTATCCCAAAATTTAGACGGTTCTGATCGTTTATTAGGGTGAACGGAAAATTCAAAATCAGTTGTGTATTGTTAATTAGATGTAGGAAAAAAATGTATGTACATTTCACAGTAGATATTACAATGGCCATATTATAATGACGATTTTTTGAAATTATAGGAAACCGTCATGCATGACCCAAAAAAACCCGTCATTACTATCATTTAATATATAATACATAATCATATATATACATATAACTCATATATATATATATATATATATATATATATAGTAACTCCAAGCTATCAAAACGCATATATGTTTTTTTAGATACGGTTACCATAAAGTTAACTATCAGAAGACATATATATTTTTTTAGATACGGTTACCATAAAATTATTTTCATGGTAAGTTAGTCAATCTATATAACAAAACACAAATCATTTTGAATTTATCGCTCAACTAATAAACGATCAGAACCGTCCAAAGTTTGGGATAAATCTCACCGTCCATTATATCATCTTTAGTTTCAAAAGATAAAAAATTGTTCTCTCTCAGATCCTCCTCCGTTCTTCCTCCTCCCAAACTCGTCTTCCGTACGTAATGTCGGAGACACAAATAGTACGACTAGTTAATCAATATAGTGGTTACAGGTAGAGAGAAATCACCTTTCGACATGCGTGTAGCATTAGTCAATGCACCAAAATTAACTTTTAACTTTTAACTTTTAACTTTTAACTTTTAACTTTTAACTTTTTTTTTAACGTCTCTCCCGGTTATGGTGTTGACAGAGGACAGTTAGTTTTAGGGTTTTTCTTTTCACTCTTGTTGTTTTCATTGTTTTGATTGTTCTCTTCGACTCTGAGGTACTGATTTTTTACCCTCCTGAAGCAAATCGAGAGGAAAACACTAGTTTAAAACTTGTTTACGCGCTAATTAATTAGATATCTGGTATTATTCTATTTTTCTGGAAGTATTTTTGGGTATTTTAACGGGTTATTTAAGTTACAGGTTCTCCTTTTTGGTTTAAATGGTGTAGGTAGATTGCAGTGTTGCGGCTCTCAGTTTCTGTCTTTTGAGCTATTTGGGGGTAGTACATTGTTTAGATCTCTGTTTTACATTTGGTTTATTTACCCCATTAGCACTTTTTAATTCTTTCTAAAGTATTTTTTGAGGTTCTGCAGGGGAAATTGAAGAATATTGTTGTGTTTTGGGTAAAATTAGTTTGAATCTTCGTATTGATTTCTGACGAGCCTGATAAATAATTTTTTTGCTCAGTGTTTCAGTACTTTTTTCTCTCACTTCTCAAGCTACTGCTAATATCTAGGTAAATCTTGCAGTAATATTCATTTTATAGCATGCATGGCTTGTTTAGTGTTCAGTTGAACGTTTATGGACATACTTGTGCGTTTTCTTTGTTTGTTATGGTTTATGCCGGTCTCCAAAGTAGAATATTTCTCTGTTTTGGTGTTTGTTTTAAGGGTTGACTAATAGTTTGCACCGCATTTTTCAGATCAAGGCCTCTGCTAGTACAAGGAGAGGGTCTCTTTTTATGTATTTGTTCCCTTCTCTAACCGCAGTCATGTAATTTGGTGTCTTTTGCCATTTTGGGGCTTTTAAGAGGTCTTTTGTTGTTATGTCTCAGAACCTTAGTTCTTTTGTTTGGTGAATAATCTTAAAACTTTAAATCCTCCTAATGGGGTAAAGTTATATAATTTTTTCAAGGATATATATATATTTTTAAATCCTCTTGTTTTGCATTTGTATAAAGAACATAAATATGTTTTAGGGTCTTGTTCTAATGTTTGCTTAAGATTTTAGATCTAGTTCCTTATCTATTTTTTGGTATGGGCGTACAATCTCAAAAATGAGAAAATGTCACTTTCCTTTGTTCTAAAATCCGCATGTAGCCAAACATCCCCTCCTTTTGGAAATGCTTGTCATTGCATATCAGTATCTATGTATAATTGTTTTCTGGCATATTCTCTGGATGTCTTTGGTGACTTTGTGGTTTCAACTGTTTTAAATTTTAATGTTTGGATACTTGTAAAAACATGTACATTTTTAACTTTTGGAGATGTTATGCCTTTTGGATTCTACATCGTGGCCATACACCATTTGTTAGATATATTCAAGCCTTCCATATGGTTGGGTGTTCTGTCACAGAGCCTTATCTTGTGAGTTCTGACACAGGATATAGGTTCTAATTCCTCAGTGACATGAATTTTCTCCTCCTTTTGAAGTTTATAATTTATGAACAGTAAGTATATTATGCTAACATGCTGCTTAGAACCCTAATATTTTAACTACTTCACTTTTGAGGATATATATTTCAGAATATCCAACAGTTTCTTCTTTTGGTAGTTGATTAAAGAGACTGTAGAACTTGTTTTGGAATGTATAGATTTTTTTTAAACTCATTATCCTAGGTTTATTTGGCTTTGCCTTTTCTTTTTTTCTAAATAGAAAAGTATAAGCATGCCCTTCTGTTTGTTGATCACATCTGGTGTCAAGCAGATTGAGTCGAGTACTTGTCTCACCTTTCTAACTAGTTGATTGCTTAAACTTAAGCTTGAAGTAGTCACACATACCAGTTTTCTTTTGCACCTGATAGTAACTATACTTTCCATTTTCATGGATTTCAGTTTTATAACATTGGTTGAAATATTTGATATATAGGATCGGGTAATGGCTTCATTTGAACAAGAAAGTAATGGGGCAGCAGAGGAGGCTCAGAGGAGGCTCTGCCTCCTCCTGTTCCTGCAGATGTTGTTCCAATGCGGGCAGAAGCAGATCCTATTGCTGAACCAGTTAAGAAGAAGATTGTGCGAGTACCAATAGCTAGATGTGGCCTGGCATCCAAGGGGCAAAAAATTTCACTCCAGACTAATCACTTCAAAGTGAATGTGACCAATGTTAATGGGCACTTCTTCCATTACAGTGTAAGTTTTCACCTGACCATCAACACCTTCAGTGCTTTAACTTATCTTGTTGAGTTGTACAACTTATTTTGCTCATTCTGTTTGAATTTGTGTATCAAAACTATGAATGTGTTGTCATAGGTTGTACTATATGCAATTGAACAATTAGAATTATGTTTTTATATTTTCTTTGTGTTGTGAAAGTTCAAATTTAGATGTGTCTAGTAATGCTTCTTAAAATATGTGCCTTGCAGCTCTCTTTTCAAGATGACAATCAAAATGGGACTGAGGAGTAACTGACCTTTATTTTGATGCATAACTTTGAACAGGTTGCCCTTTTTTATGAAGATGGCCGCCCAGTTGATGGAAAGGGTATTGGAAGAAGAGTGCTTGATCGAGTTTATGAGACTTACGATTCAGAGTTAGATGGAAAAGACTTCGCTTATGATGGGGAGAAGAGTTTGTTTACTGTTGGTGCTCTTCCACGTAATAAACTGGAGTTTACTATTGTGCTCGAGGATATTACTTCCCACCGGTAAGCTATTACTCATTAATGCTCACATCATTATTATGTGATGTTGGCTTTGTTCTAACAGATTGTTTGTATTCAGAAATAATGGTAATTGTAGCCCTAATGGTCATGGAAGTCCAAATGAGAATGATCGAAAGAGGTTACGACGTCCATGTCAATCGAAAACATTCAAAGTGGAAATAAGTTTTGCTGCTAAAATTCCTATGCAGGCCATTGCACAAGCATTACGTGGTCAGGAGTCGGAAAACTCTCAAGAAGCCTTACGAGTTCTTGATATAATCTTGAGGCAGCATGCGGCAAAGCAGTATGTTATTTTTCCTCAACACTTGTTATGGCTCTTTTTGTCAATTGTCTAACATATATGGAGAACTGCAGGGGTTGCCTACTTGTTCGTCAATCTTTCTTCCACAATGATGTGAATAATTTTACTGATGTTGGTGGTGGTGTTCTTGGCTGTCGAGGATTCCATTCGTCTTTTCGCACCACTCAGGGTGGCCTTGTCTTTGAATATTGGTAATTTTTTTAAATTTTCTTTTTGGTTTCTTTATCTCACCCTTTTTCTGATCACTTATGATTCTATAACCAACTCTATTTTGATGACTATCAGATGTATCTACAACAATGATTATCCAGCCTGGTCCAGTTGTTGATTTTCTAATTGCCAACCAAAATGTGAAGGATCCTTTTTCAGTTGACTGGGCAAAGGTAACTAATGGCTCACTTCATAATCAATGGGTTTATATTGAGTAATAGTTTTAAGATTTTCTCTCTCATTTGATCAGGCAAAACGGTACTAAAGAATTTGAGGGTGAAAACTAGTCCAACCAACACTGAGTACAAGATTACTGGATTGAGTGACAGACCTTGCAAAGAGCAGACGTATACTTCTGCTACATATTTGAAACCCTTTGTCTAACTACACTAATGATTGCTGATGCAGTTATTATCTTAGTGAAAGCAGACTTTCTCCCATTCCATACAGTTAAAACATTTTTCAGAATAAACATGAAATAATTTTCATTTTGCATGTTGTAGGTTTACATTGAAGCAAAAAGGTGGAAAGGATGACAATGGTGAAGTGCAATCAATCGAAATAACTGTTTATGATTATTTTGTCAATCACCGCCATATTGAATTACGCTACTCTGCTGAACTACCATGCATTAATGTTGGGAAGCCGAAGCGACCAACTTACTTTCCTCTTGAGGTGAAACAATGGTTTTGTTCAGCTCATACAGAATACTGGTTTGTTCAGTTAATATAAAATGCTTCTTATGAAGGGATTATGAGAATTGTCTAATTGTATTGTTTTCTGCAATCTGTTTTAGCTTTGTTCACTGGTTTCCTTGCAACGTTACACAAAAGCGCTATCCACTCTTCAGCGTTCGTCCTTGGTGGAGAAATCAAGGCAAAAGCCACAAGAAAGGATGAAAACTTTGACGAATGTAGGTCTCTTATCCAAACCCTTGTGGCTCAATTGTTAGGGTTGGATGTTTACTTTATCATGCTTTTGGCAGGCTCTGAAAATCAACAATTATGCTGCTGAGCCTATGTTGCGTGCTTATGTGGTGTTTCAATTAGTAATAGCTTCACTCAGGTTGAAGGCCGTGTTCTGTCAGCACCAAGGGTATAAACTGGATTGCCAAAATGGCATTTCAATTTGTTAAATTTGTACTCTGATTTCTTTTTTCATAACTTTGTTATCCGAGGCGATAGATATACTTTTATCTTGTTAGGTGCTCTCTTTATTAGTAGTTACTTGTTAAAATCATCATTTTAGATTGCTATATCACTTATTAGGAGATATTCTCAGTTTGATGTACAACAATTTGTTATACAACTTGCTAGAAAGTAAAATCACCATTTTAGGATTGCTATATCACTTATTATTGAATATGATATTCTCAGTTTGATGTACAACAATTTGTTATCATTATCTGAATTTGCATTTAATCATTTTATATTATCACTAGGACTAAATATATTTTAATTTTTTTTCAGTTTTATCTACACTTTGGCTTATTTGTATTTTATTGCAGTTGAAAGTGGGAAATGGTGAAGATTTCTTTCCTCGTAATGGTCGCTGGAACTTTAACAATAAGGTGTGCTTTATTTATTTATTTTTGTATTCTTTTGTTTTGTTGCTCTAACAAGATTTTTACGTGCTTGACTAGAAACTCGTGGAGCCGACTAAGATAGAACGATGGGCTGTTATCAACTTCTCAGCTCGCTGTAACATTCAAGGCCTTATTAGAGATCTTATCAAATGTGGAGATATGAAAGGAATTGTATGCTCTTTCACATTTTATATATACGTCCTTTTTAATTAAAAATTGTGATTATTAATGAGTCTGTTTTCATCTTGATTATAGTCGATAGGTGATCCATTTGATGTGTTCGAAGAGAATCTGCAGCATAGAAGGGCCCCACCCCTTGTAAGAGTTGAAAAGATGTTTGAGGCCATACAGTCAAAACTCCCTGGAACTCCCCAATTTCTTCTGTGTCTACTTCCGAGAGGAAGAATTCCAATCTCTATGGTTTGTTTGAGTTGATTTATTCTTTCTCTCAATTTTTTTTTTCTTTTTCTTTTTTGTTTGCAAGTGTTAAATAAATGATTTGGTTAACCTACTAGGTCCTTGGAAAAGGAAGAATCTATCTGAATATGGAATTGTTACACAATGTATTGCTCCAACCAGAGTCAATGATCAGTATCTGACTAACGTGCTCCTTAAGATCAATGCAAAGGTATGATAACTGTATTGTGGCTTTCTAAGCTGACAATCTGTTCTTAGGTTTTCCTCTACCACCAGTGATTAAAAACAAACAACACTAACTCAAAGGCAATAAGGCAATCCATAAAGGCAAATAAAAAAAGGCTATACATGGAATTTAACTTCAATGTAGCAGCCAGACATGGAGGGTTAGTGTTTTAGTACATCTTTTAAATTTTAGTGCAATCTTTTTCATCATCTTTTGCAGCTTGGTGGATTGAATTCTTTATTAGCAGTTGAACATTCTCCTTCCATCCCTTTGGTATCGAAGGCTCCAACAATTATTCTTGGGATGGATGTATCCCATGGCTCACCTGGGCAATCTGACGCTCCATCAATTGCTGCTGTAATATACTCTGCCCTTTTTTTTTCTTGTCTGCCTCTTTGAATGACTTCAACCTCCTGAATTTTTTTGATTATTTGAAATTTTAGTAAATAAGAGTCTATAACAGAGACATGAAAGATAAATCTTATCACTTACTGACCGTTTCTGCTCTTTTTCCGTTGATTAAAATAAATTCACAGGTAGTTAGTTCCAGGCAGTGGCCACTGATTTCACGTTATAGGGCATCAGTTCGTACTCAGTCCCCAAAGGTTGAAATGATAGATTCCTTGTTCAAAAAAGTTTCTGACACTGAAGATGATGGAATAATGAGGTGGGATTTCCTTGAGTTTTAAGTAGGTACAGGTGTTTGTGTGGTTACATGCATTTGTACTGTTCTGAATACTTTATATAAACTTATTGATTTATAATAAAAGAACACCTATTGATTTATAATAAAATTGAGTTGTTTGAATTATTAATATTAGATAATTTACACTATTAGATAAAAGAAAAGAAGAGAAAGTTCAAATCCCTAAAGAATTGAAATAAAGGGGGAGTGATAATAACTTTCCTTCCTTGTGTTTGTGAGTTAAGGTCCTTAAGAGAGAGTGGACATGGAAGGAATTAAAATTTTAGTGTTTTTTATTCCAAGGTAGAGTGGGAATAATGAATTTTTGTATAGAAGTAAAATAGTTTGCCACCGAAATCTTCCTAATTTCTGGTGGAAAGCTTTGGGTAGAAAGTTGGGGTTACTTTCCACCCATTTTCATCGCTTACTCTCCTTGTAAAAACTTGCAATCATAACATTTGGAAGGAAACTTTTAAAACCCTTTCGCTTTTCTTTTGCTCTTTTGAAACTCACAAACACTTTTATTTATTGACCGTGATTGCTCCCTGAAATTTACTCCCATTAATTTTTTTTTTTTTTGCCTTCGTGGTCAATTTTAAAGGTGATATTTCTTCTTGAATTTCAGGGAGCTTTTGGTAGACTTCTATGTGAGTTCAGGCAAGAGGAAGCCTGATCAGATAATCATATTCAGGTATATATATATATATATATATATATATGTATATATGTATGATTATTCAACAATGTTCTAAAAGGCTATGTATGGGCTTTAGGAGTTCAAGGGCCTAGGTAATTTTTTTTATTTCAAGTCAATTTTAATATTTTAAAAGTTCAAACACATATCCATATTGCTAATGTCAAAGTTCAAACACAAACATGCAATTGTTCAAAGTTCAAACATATTTTTAATGTATTAGTTTTATTCATAAACAAGATTGTTATTAAATAATAAAATTTAAAATTTCAAGAATTTAATATAATATTAAAACTTAAGAAACTAAACATAAATTTATGAATTATATTTAATTAAACTAAATATTACAAATGTATCATCATTTATGTAATTTGAAGTGGTACAAGTTCAAAAATTACAACTATAATAAAATTATCCATTTTGACTTATATTGTTTACTTTTGTTATGATTTAATATGCTATAAACTCAGATACTACATATATATGGTAAATCATTAGAAAAATAAATATATCAATATCTGGTTTGGGTAGTTATTAAAATAAAAAAAATTTCTTCGCCTAAACCCCTTCTAATTTCTTGAAAGGATTTTTTTGCCGCCTTTGGCCTAGGTGAGACGCCAGGGGGCCTAGTGCCAAGGCAAGACGCCATGGGGGCCTAGACCTAAAGTGGCGCCATAAATAGCGCTAAAGCGACTTAGAAGTGGGATTTTAGAACACTGTTATTTAGTTAGTAACATGTATTTTCCTACTCTATAGATGGCATTTGATCTTTTTGTTAAGATAAAGACCATGGTTATCAAGGCGTTGCTTAGTCGACGACTAGTCGTCCAGGCGCTGGATAGATGGCAAGGCGAGGTCACGCCTAAGTGAAACTTAACCCAACGAAAGTAAACTATCCAAAGACATCATCAAGTAGAGTCAAACAAAGAACACGAACCCCATAAATGGACAGATCGATGAATTTTGAGTGCACCGCACAAGTCCCAAGTGATGATCTAAACTTCACACGCCGAGTGAGGTGTGTCATCGCCAAATGAACAACTTCGTCTTAGCTACTAGGTTCATCGCGTGTTGTTGTTGTTTGGTCTTTGTAAAGAACTGAAATGATGAGTTTTTTCTTTATCTAGAGAGTGGTGAGTCAGTGATTCATTTTGCAATTCACTAACACCATATGTAGGTGATGTAAGTTTTTGGATTGTGCTACTTTGTTTATCGATTGTGGCCGTGTCACTTTAGCAAATAACTTCAAATGGAGAACAACTAGCAACAACTTGTCTATTTGACTAGTATAGTTGAATATTATAATCTCAAAAGGTTTATACTGGGGTTTAAGTGGGTTAAATGCTTTTTCAAATCATCGTCTTTATAAGTCAACTTACGGATGGATAACTCTCAACTTTTTTTTCTTACAACCAACTCAACGTACTCGATTTTACTAACAAAATTAAAAAAACCGTTAAATCAAAGGTCGACTTAACTGGAAATGATGACGTGGCGGTGACTTGTCTTAAAAAAAAGCCTATGTAAGCGATTAGTAACGCGGACATTAGCGTTGATGATGTGGATTTGGAGGAATTTTTTATGAAAAAATGGAAAAAATATTTTAAAGTATAATATAAATTATAAAAATTAGCCAAAAAATAAGAAAATAAATAAATAAAATAATTATTTTTATAAAAATTAAAAAGCGGAGCTTTTTTTTTAAAAAAAAAATTAAAACTCATTTTTTAAATAAAAATAATTGTTTTTTATTTTATTAAAACAAAAATTAAAACGTAGTTTTTAATAAAAATAAAAAATGCAGTTTTTTAATAAAATAAAAAAATGTAGTTTTTTTAATAAAAATAATTAAAAGTCAGTTTTTTAATATAAAAAATGATCTTTTTTTAATAAATTTTTTCTTTTTTTTATTAAAAAAAATATAAAACACTGAATTTTTAATAATAATAATTGTTAAAAATGCAGTTTTTTTAATAAAAAAATGCAAATTTTTTAATATTTTTTTCTTTTTTTATTAAAAAAAATAAAAGCGCTGAATTTTTTAATCAAAATAATTGTTAAAAACGTAGTTTTTTATAATAATAAAAATTAACAGATTAATTTTATTATAAATAAATAATTAATTTTTTTAAGTCAAGGTTGACTTAAAATGCATTTTTAATAAAAAAACTCTTTAAACTATTAACAGATTTAAAAATGCAATTTTTTACTCTCTAAACAGTTTTTTTAAAATTAAAAAAAATTAACAGATTAATTTTTAAAAATAAAAATGCAGTTTTTTAATAAAAAAAAGAAAAAATTATTAAAATAAAGTGCATTTTTTTATATTAAAAAAAACTGACTTTTAATTATTTTTATTAAAAAAACTACATTTTTTTATTTTTATTTAAAAACTGCATTTTTTTATTTTTATTAAAAAAAACTACGTTTTAATTTTTTTTTAAAAAAAAAAAACAACAATTATTTTATTAAAAAAAATGCGTTTTAATTTTGTTTAATAAAAAAATTGAGTTTTTAATTTTTATTAAAAATAATTATATTTATTTATTTATTTATTTTCTTGTTTTTTCGCTAATTTTTATAATTTATATTATACTTTAAAATATTTTTCCATTTTTTCATAAAAATTTCCTCCAAATCCACATTATCACCCACGCCTAAACCTCTGGCAAAATCGCTCATGTCATGTAGTCTTCAAATCCTGTCAAAAATTGGGCTTTTGTGGTTAACTTTTTAGCCCATGGAAACTTGAAGCGTTTTGGCCTACTGCAGTCTGTGAGTTTTTTTTTTTTTTTTTTTTCAATAAAATTTTGCTACTTGTAGAGCTTGAACACAAGACTTGTAAGTAAATAAATAAGAGTTCAAACCAACTAAGCTACAACAACTATTTGTTTTTAATGCAATCTTCAATAAATTTTAACTATATTTATAAATTATAATTAAGATATGTAGTTAATGTAGGTAATTAATTAATAATACTAATTTATAATACTATTAAAATTTTAATTGATTGAGATATGTAGTTAATAATTTCAAAGTATAAAACTATTAAACTAACAATTATTAGTTTAAGTTAGATAATATAATTATAAAATTTAAAATTATCTATATATTAGTATTAATTACAGATTATTTATTATTTTAAAAGTTAAATAAATTATATTAATTTTAAAGAATCAAATTTGATTATATACTTTGAATTACTAGCAATATATAATCAATCAACCACTAATTTTTAGATCAGCAAGTCCAAAATCTATACACAATAATATAGATAATTTTATCCCTTAATTATGCAATCCCTACTTATCAGTAGTACATTTGGAAAGTAAATCAATCATTATCTTTTAATTATGCATTCCCCTACTTATTTGGAAAGTAAATCAATCATTATCCCAAATCATGCCTTTAGAATAATATCTAAAATTATAATACTATTAAAATTTTAATTGATTGAGATATGTAGTTAATTTAAGTAATTAAAATTATTATTAATATTTATTATTATTACTATTTTTGTGTATCAAGATTTTGCAAAAAAATAAAAAAATAAAAGAGGAAAAAGCCATGGTAAACCCTTGACTTCAAACCAGCCACGGCCTCACTTTTTCAAATTTCAAAAACTGGGCGCTTTTAGCTTTTGGTTTTTATGGGTCTTACCCTTCCGTCCGCTTTGCCGTGTCTAGCCAATGTCGCATACTAACTGCCACATAGGTTTTTTTTAAGACAAGTCTGCTGCCACGTCATCACTTCCGTTAAATCAACCTTTGATTTAACGGTTTTTTTAATTTTTGTTAGTAAAATCGAGTACATGAGTTGATCAGAAAGAAAAAAGTTCAGCTTATCCATCCGTAAGTCAATTTATAAATACGATGATCAAAAAGCATTTAACCCGGTCTGTTTGGCAAGTCTTTAAAACTTAAAATATGAACATCTATATTTACTTGATATCTTTGTTTTTTTTATACTATTTTATTTAATAATTAAAAAAATACTAATTTCATGTACTATTAAGGTATACATACTTTTCTATTAAATAATTAAAGTATATTTTGTGTTTTAAATGGTATTTAATAGTTTTCATTAGGAAATGGAAACATATTTGTGAGTAACTTTCATATGCTTAATATATTTTTGAAGTAAAATATGTATGTGCATATATATAATTATAAATATATAAATTACACATTACAAACGACTTGTCGACTTGTGATCTACTAGGTCCAAGCTTTATCGCTTAAGCGCTTAAGCTCCCTACTGCCTCGCTTTGACTTAAATACTTTGATAACTATGATAAAGACAAAATTTAAAAACAATTAAATACTCCTCCGTCCCCGGATAAAAAGTCCTTATTACTATTTTGGGTTGTCCATATTAAATGTCCTCTTTCTTTTAATAACCAAATTTTTACATTTTTTTCCTATTATGCTCAGAGCATTAAATATCTCATACTTTTCTTATTCTAATTCTCTCTCCATATTTAATGATATTATTATAGGCAATTTTGTCATTTTATTCCTCTTAATGTGCGTGATGTTCTAAAAAGGCGCTAAAGTGAGGCAAAGTAGAGAGGGGGGGCCTAAAGTAGATTTTTATTTTAAGGTAATTTTAATATTTTATCTTACATTTATCCAAACAAAATAATAATATAAAGCAAAACAATCTATAATAAAGATAATAAAGGTCTTTTCTTTCATTCAAACACATATCCATATCATAATGTCAAAATTCAAACACATATCCATATTGCTAATGTCAAAGTTCAAACATAAACATGCAATTGTTCAAAGTTTAAACATATTTTTAAGAAAAAAAGTTCGAGTTATCCATCCGTAAGTCAACTTATAATACGATGAATTTGAAAAAGCATTTAACCCGGTCTGCTTTGGCAAGTCTTTAAAAACTTAAAATATGAACATCTATATTTAATTGATATCTTTGTTTTTTTATACTATTTTATTTAATAATTAAAAAAATACTAATTTCATATATTATTAAGGTATACATATACTTTTCTATTAAATAATTAAAGTATATTTTGTGTTTTAAATGGTATTTAATAGTTTTCATTAGGAAATGGAAACATATTTGTGAGTAACTTTCATATGTTTAATATATTTTTGAAGTAAAATATGTATGTGCATATATATAATTATAAATATATAAATTACACATTACAAACGACTTGTCGACTTGTGGATCTACTAATCCAAGGCTTTGTCGCTAAGCGCTTAAGCTCCCTACCGTCATAATTTGACTTAGCGCCTTGATAACTATGATAAAGACAAAATTTAAAAACAATTAAATACTCCCTCCGTCCCAGGATAAAAGTCCTTATTACTATTTTGGGTTGTCCCATATTAAATGTCCTCTTTCTTTTAATAACCAAATTTTTACACATTTTTTCCTATTATGCTCGTAGCATTAAATATCTCATACTTTTCTTATTCTAATTCTCTCTCCATATTTAATGATATTATTATAGGCAATTTTGTCATTTTATTCCTCTTAATGTGCGCAATGTTCTAAAAGGCGCTAGGCGGGAGGCAAAAGCATGAGGGGGCTTTAAAGCGAGATTTTATTTTAAAGGTAATTTTAATATTTTATCTTACATTTATCCAAACAAAATAATAATATAAAGCAAAACAATCTATAATAAAGATAATAAAGGTCTTTTTCTTTGGTTCAAACACATATCCATATTGCTAATGTCAAAGTTCAAACACATATCCATATTGCTAATGTCAAAGTTCAAACATAAACATGCAATTGTTCAAAGTTTAAACATATTTTTAACGTTTTAGTTTTATTTATAAATAAGATTGCTATTAAATAATAAATTTTAAAATTTCAAGAATTTAATTCAATATTAAAACTTAAGAAACTAAACATAAATTTAAGAATTATAAAATAGAATTAAACTATATTACAAATGTATCCTCATTTATATAATTTGAAGTTGGTACAAGTTCTAAAATTACAACTATAATAAAATTATCCATTTTGACTTGATATTGTTCACTTCTTGTTGTGATTTGATATGCTACAACCTCAGACATTATGAATATGGTAATCATTAGAAAAATAAATATATCAAGATTTGGTTTGGGTAGTTATTAAAATAAAAAATCTCTCTCTGCTAGAATCCGCCTAATTTTCTAGAGGAATTTTTTTGTCGCCTTGGGCCTAGATGAGGCGCCTGGGGGCTTAGAGGCGCCAAGGGGGGGCCTAGGTCCTAGGCGGGGCGCTAAGAGGGGGCCTAGCGCCTAGGCGGGGCCTAGGCGGAGATTTTTAGAACAGAGAATATGCATGAAAAGTCCACCAGGACTTTATCCTGGGACGGAGGGAGTAAAATATTAGCACTTGACTACTTGATTAGTAGAAGTATTTTTACCTTCTCATGATTCTTTCTTACCTACTCATGGTATATATAGTGGTAGGGCTTGAGCAGAAGTCATATTGTGTAATTTTGATGTACAAGCAGTCGAGCAATTAAAAATTGGAAGTAAATAACGTAGATTTTGATATGATTATGTCAAGCCCTTGTTGGAGCTTAACCAGAAAATAAGAGCTAAACAGAAATATAAATGGATAGAATTAGAGAAAACAGAGAGAAAAGGGAGGAAGAAGGAGAAGGAGAAGAACACAGTGAATACTCACTGTGTTCGTGAAATATAGAGAGAAATGGAGTAGCTGAAAGCTTCACTCAATTCATCATAAAATTCATAATATCAAACTTGGGGATTACTCCACCCATTACACACATATATATAGCTACTAAAATGCTGAAAAGTGTAAATATTTCTAACCTTACACCATTCTTTTATTCTACACACATGCCAACAACCTCCATGTGCACACTTCTGCATACAAAATATCTAACTCTAGAATATACTAACTATTTTAGTTATGCCCAGTTTACCCTTTCCTTTGCAATCTTGACATTCCCTCCTCCTTAAGAACATTCATGTCCTGAATTTGTATCAAAAATAGAACAATTGTAATTCACGCTAATGTCTCTCCCTGATTTCCTCCAGGATCAAAGATGAAGCTTTTGAGTTTGCTCATTAAAACTTTGCCATTGCAAGGCCTGTTTACATGTTCAATGAAAAGTTTATCTTTACAAATCCCTTCTTGCTTTTTAGTTGTTCCCATCGAATTTCAAGGGATACCCCACAGTTTGAACGAAAGATTCTGAGGTCATTTGCACATCCTTCAGCTTCATTTTCCATTTGAAGAGTGACCACTTATAGCTGCCAAAACCATTCATACTAACACTAATTACCCTCTCGACTTGGCTAGAAACATCTACTTTTTGCACATAATTTGCTTGGAAGGACATAATGTGTGAAAAAGATTCTGTCCCAATTTGAATTTGTTAGAAGCCTTTGCCCTCAAAACTAGTGGATAATCTTGCTTTTGCACACCAACGATTTCACCTCTTTTATGCACAAGTATAAACACTTATCCCTAGTGGCCTCCATATGTTCCTTGTTAACAAGGAGCTTTTACTTGAGATTCTCCAATCTACTTGCTCCAAACCTTGCCAACTTGGAGCTCTTACTTAAAATCAATTTAAGTTATTTATTGTTTCTCATTTTTTTTATTGTTGGTCTTTCAGTTCCTTGTACAATTTCAGCAACAACTAGAAATTTTCTCCAACTATGACCAGTTTTTATGGAAAAAGACTTGGTTTCAGGTTGTAGGTCCTCTTTAGGGAGATTGGTCAATGCTCCTTTAAATTTCTCAAAGGTTTCAACAGCTGGAAATTTCCATTGAAGGTCATCTCTCAACAAAAAATGAACTAAAAGCACCCGAACCTTCTCATTTACCAACACTATAAGTAGCATCTTGAACATTTAAAGCATAGATAACTAGCTTGCCATGGTCATTCCCTTTGTTGATAGCATTCCAATGAAATGGCCTCTTGAAGATCAAAATAGATGGTCTTGATTTCAAGTTGATCTTTCACAAAGGAGTGCTGGTTTTCAAGGTTATCTTCTAGGTGAAAATGTTAAAAGGAACACTTCTGTTTTGTCCCTCCAAGGATTAAGCTTCACAAACTATTCCCTTTTGATAATAGATAACTTTTCTTCTACATCAATAGTTCTCAAGAGTTAACTTGATCTCGATCTCATTCTTTGTAAAGTATCAACTTGTAGTTCATTTGTATATATGGATAACACCATATATATATAATATATATATCAAATTTTTAACCTTATGATTTAAATATTCTATACTTTAATATATCAAGTTGCACAACATTAATGATAAGATTGTTCTTGGCAACAGAGGGGCGCATTCCGGTAATTTTGACATCTTACCGACGTTCATTAGTGTAACCTCAGTGCTTACAGAACTCCCAATATCATTTAATACCCTAACTTAGACATATCTTTATAGATATATCTCTTCATATCGATTTTTCTTATCTATCTGAATTTCACAATATTAATAACACACCTTACTTGGAACAGAACAACCTTGCGATGAATTTGGTTTCTTCATCGGTGCTAAATCTCTATTCTTACAACACAATGTTATTCAATATCCTCATTCCGATATATAGTTCTTTATCAACATTGTATTAATGTTTTACTATCTATTTGAAGTTTTGAGTATCGACATAACATGATCAGTCCATATTACCAATAACCTCACTCAGATTAATAGATCTTTAACAATTCTTAGTTATATCAAATTAAAGACATAATACCATTATGATGATAATAACATGATATTATTAATATAATCTTCGATTACATATGACTTGATACAAATACAAGTAAATAAAACATGAAACTTAATCTACGCTTCTTCTTTACGTTCATCATCTTCTTATCATTCTTCTTTAAATGCAAATAAAGTTTTAATCGCAAAAATTAGCCCAACGGCTTAACAAGTCTAACAAATAACACATACACAGTTTATGCTTTCATATAAACTTTAATATACTTCGACTTATTTTATTCCTCAATTTAATATCACAATTAACTTTTATTTCAACAATTTATATCACATTGTCACACAAAGCGTATAAATTTGGTTCATAACTTGTAAACATAACACATAATAGTTAGAATACTTGCCTTTTCGCCTTTATCATTTACGCTAATTTTGCGTCTCTCGATCAACCTATATCATTTATGAGATCGACATACAATTTAGTCACCAAATTCTTACTCTAGTTCACCTTAACTAATAATTAGCCTTTAAACTTGAACCTAACTTCATATTTTTAACTTTTACGATAATTAATTTCAAAACTTGTTTAATTCATAACTAATTCAAATCAAGTCGGAATTGGCTCATCTTTGGATGATGACCTATGTATAACATGGTCTAACTACCCCCATAAGTGGCATGAATCCCAAAATTTTCGTGCTCAAAAAGTTCCGAACAACCTTCTTTTTATTGTTCACTAGCAGAATATTTTCAGCAGTACCTTGGCTCATTATTTAATTCATAACTAATTCATATTAATGAATATTTGAGTGATTCTTTCCCCCTCTACAATTTTGCTTTGTATTTCATAACCAAATTCCAAACATATGATTTTATATAACTTTTACAATAACAATTCAGATTAGGGGTTTCTCATTTCATACTTTCAATCTCTCTAACTAGTTACCACTTGGGTTAATTAGTTAGTTTTCATCTTTTATGACTTAATAACATTGTATTACATAATCATAATCCTAAACATGTAATATTTCATGAATTCTACTCAAGAACATAAGAACATAAACTAAATTTATAACAACATACTTCTTGAAGTGCTAGCTTTTCGATACTTGAAAATACAAGACTTTAGCTTTTCTTCCTTCTCTCAATTATCAATATAACTCTCTCTTATGATTACTCTAGCCTCTTTTGCTCTTGAATTACTTATGAATATGTGAGGATTTATTAAGAATGAGGGTTTTATTTATAGGAAACTAAGACTTGGGGTATTTAGGACCTTAAGCCACCCCACCATGGTTAGTAACCATAGTGAGTCGCATGTTTCATCATCACACTTGGTGAGTCACCAAGCCTAGTCACCCATGTGCCACAACATACCACACAATTTTGGACAACACATTTTGGAAGCAAAGTCTCATTTGCCAACTAATTAATTAAGGAAAAACCCATACATACATAAGCTATATGCATATAAGCTTTCTTAAATGGCATAATGCCCTCACTTTCTCTACAACCTAACCAAATTTTACTTGGTTTGGTTAATCCAACTTAGTTTACTTTCTAGTTAATTTTCTAGTTAGGTTTCCCAACTAATCCTCAAAAATGTTGACTTTCCAATGTTGACTTTACGTTTTATGAATAGTGTTTTCGTGTCTTTTTTGAAATTTTTTTATTTTATTTATTATAGCCTCGTAAATATTTGGGATATTACATTCAACCCAACTTGCAAGAATTTCGTCCTCGAAATTAACTCAAATATCATATTTATAAGTTTTATAAATATTCAGGATATTATATTCTCTCTTCCTTATAAGAATTTTGTCTTCGAAATTATCTCTAACTTAGTCTTTCAATATGAATTTTCTTAATTTATCTTTACTCGCATTGTCACCCTAATACTTAGATTAGGTCTAAAAATGTTCAATTATTTCTAATTAATACTGAGGTGTCAATTAAGATCTTAAACATTTCAAATGCTATGGGAGTTATATTACCCACAACCGTTTAACAGTCACAAGGACTAAAACACTTATTTTGTGTAGCAATCAAATAAGATTGAGAACACACTCCATGTTTAACAATCACAATGATTGAAAACACTAATATTAGTACTTTTTAAGTGATCATCCTTTTGTACCACATGTCATATATGACACTTTGTTTTAAAGACACGATTATCTGTTGCGTCTACCAGAATCATGAGTCCGTTCCAAATTTTCCTTATTAAAAGGGTTGTCTAGCCGAAACAATTGACATTAACTCATTTCTAACAGTTTAAAATTGTTAGAAAAACAATTTTATGACTGTATAGTGTATACCACACCTTGCAATAGTGCGTTGATGACTCATCATTTATCATACCATGCTAGGTTAAATAGTGTGTTGATGAAAAATTCATTTTTATTTTTCTCATTAAATCTGTCTAGCCAAAACAATTAGCATAGACCTATAAATAATATAGCTAAATCAATTTTTATGACTTTATCATGTACACAGATAACAATGTTGATCTTCACACCTCAGGCTACCATGTGGTGTTGATAAAAATCATTTTATCTTTTTCAAATCAACCTTGTCTAGCTTGAAAAATTAGCATAGGCATGTTCAAAAAAATTTCCAGTTCAATCGTTTGAAATATTCTTTTTTAAAGGCACCCAAGGGCCAAGTGCGAATATACGCATTAATGTCTAGCATAGCTAGAAGATTTTGAAATACCCTTAATCCTCTATTATTTCCACTATCCTCCAACCATAATGCAAGTTTTGCAAATATATAGTAATATAGTAAACTAATTGGTTGTAAAACAAGTAGAAACAAACATATCAGTTCCGTTCTTATTAACACGGGATTGAAATTGTCTCAGTTGCATTGATTTGTTTCAATACCCCCCTGAATTATTCATTTTGTAGCCGCATCTCATAGTTGGTTCGACTGACATATCATAGCCCCCGTCCATACACGGGTTTGTTCGCTCAATAACTAACATACAAATATATTTGAATTATAGTTGACCAAAAACAACTAAGCAGTGTACATATGAGAAATTTTTTCAGGATATATACATAGAATAGTTTGACACAAGATTTCAATTTATTATCATGATAATCAACCGAGTGTTTCCCCCACCCAAGAACTAATGAATCAGTTCCCCGTCTCGTGCACACTGATCTCATTCAGTGTGTAACCTGCTTTGAAAACACTGATCATGTGACACCCCAAATCCGTGACTTCCATTTCCACAGTTTGGTGTTCATCTACTGAAACATCATCTATCTATCTACCCATAAATAAAATACAACCATACAATTGATAGAATAAATAATAACTCTCTCCCCTTATGGGGTTACATCAACTGCGATAACTAAATAAATCCTGTTGATCTAACCTTAAAATATCTCGTGAAAACATAACAATTAAGTCTTAAGTAACATCAATTCTAAATGTCATTACACACCCCATAAACAAATAGTCTTCATTACTTGCTAATCTTGCCTTTTCCTTTACTAGTGGAAGGCTCAAATCATTCTCTCTCGTTCTTAATCGCAATGTTATTATTACGCAAGAGTGAGCACGATTGCCCACAAGTATAACAATATAATAAATGAATAATAATAACATGCGAATGAATTAATAACTTTGAATATAAAGCTCAACTTTTGAATCAAGAATGAATAACAAGAATCAAAAGAAATTCGAGGGTCACAAGACCTTGAACTATGTCCCAGGTTGTCAGTGTTTATTCTTGAAACCTTTAATAATTGTAAGACTACGGACTCTTCTTCTCGTGACTTAGGGGGATCACCCTCAGTACCATCATCATACCATTAATATCTTAACGCTAAAGCGTAAATAATCCCCTATTAAAGGGTTGTTCATCTCGGTTTGACATCGAGTCCGCACTTTTGGGAAGTTTGATTGGGTAAGCTCAATAAAAGTTCTAGAATTTATAACGCTTATCAATTATGGACTAGTTGAATCAATAAGGGTTCACTAGTCTTACAAGGTTCAACAATAATTGATATTCAATTTGAATAATAAAATTCAAGATGTATACAATCGAATAAGTATCAGATAATAAGAATTATGTTTTTAAAGAATGATAAGATCTAATATGAAATCTTGACTTGAATAATAATAAACAAGATAGAATAATGAATTTGCTTTATGTAAAGAATTAAGGTTTAGGAACTTGCCTGTGTGTGTAGGCTAAACGATTACTACTTTCGCTCACCACAAGTCCTACACACATATACCATATATATTCACGAAATTCATTAGTTACATTTTCTCTTAATTATTTAATATAAACTCTACTTTATTTAACAAATCATTACCCTTCTAATTTAATTACTTAATTAAATTAGAATATTTTCATTCTCTTACTATTATTACACTCGAATAAATTATTTCATAATAATTTCCATCGAATATTTATTTTATTCCATAAACATCTCAATTAAAATATTTACTTTATTTTATAAATATTTTAATAATAATTTTCATCGAATATTTATTTATTTATTTTATTTATTTTATTTTTTATTTTATTTTTTCACGGAAGGTGGTAATGTAGTTTAGTAACATGGCACCGAAGCCAAGTTACTCGAGCTCATTTTCCGATTTAGCTTCATAGTTCATGAACATAATAAGGCCAAATTAAGCCAAAAATCAATCACACGTAAAATTATACATGAATATGGCCATAACTTCCAATTTCCTTGTCCATATATTAGTTTAAGCATACCCAAATACTAGAATTTATACATAATCATTACCCAACATTTATAGAGTAATTTAAACCCATTAAAACACATAGTTCTGTAATTAAAATATGTAAATTATCTTTGCTTTTGATATTCTTGAAGGTTTTTGAATAAAACATAGAATTTACTACTATGGATTCATTATAAGGTCAAATCCAACCACTCAAGTTTCATTTTGTTTGTTATAGCATGTATAATCATATATAAGTGTAAAATTTAGGGATAATATATGATCAACGCATTAAATTTGTGCGTAAGGGCCATATAGCCATATCACGTACTACAGAAATTTTTGGAATAACAAGCCAAAATCATACGTTATAATCTTATGAAACCAATGATATGGAAGCACAATATATATATATATATATATATATATATATATATATATATAAAAACATGCCTTACAACTCGAATTATTACATATATTCACATAACACCATAATTTCCCAATTATAGAGAATTACGAAAAACTTAAGCCATATTAATGAAACTTAAAAGACGTAAATTATAAATTGGGTTGAAGAAAATTACCCAAGCGTATAGTGAAATAGTAGGAGATGAATTGAAACCCTTCTCAAACTCTTCAATCACTCAACTCACACTTTACTCAACAATTTCTCAACTCTCTTTCTCTTTCCCTCTCTCGCTTAATGTCGAACTTAGGAAATTAATGAAGAAGGAAGACGATTCAATAAATAAAAGCAATCGACGCTTTGTGGTCGAGCTACCCGATCGTGGGTAATCGCCCTCAACTCTCACTAAGGCCACGTTTGGCTTAACAAAAAATGGGTTTTAAAACCATTTAATTTAATAAAGCCTTATAATATAGTTTTAAATAATGTCACACCCATTATAAAATAAATCTAATATCTTATTTAATATAGTAAATTCTCATTAATTCACATAGTCACATAATTTAATTTCTCATTTAATAATAATATTAAATTATTAAATCTCTAATTAATAATTTAATTAATTGAAATAACATAAAGCTTATTAAATATATTTCTTTTAATTCAATAAGCTCACATAATCACATACTTGAATAATAAAATTCTCCACATTAATTTAATAAATATAACACATAATTAAATTAATCTATCACAACTTCATCAATTAATTAATTAATCTAATAATTAATTCATCGAAAAATATTTATTCAATCTAATAAATATTAAAATTAAATTACAAAATTACGGTTGTCACATCTTTCCCCTCTTAAAAGGATTCTGTCCCCAAAATCACAACTCAAAAATTTGTCCCGTTACAGATCATGAATCATTCGTACCAACAATGTAGTTGGATCGGTTTACTTGCGCATATTAAACTCCTGCCCATTCGAGAGATTTATTCAACTCGGCTAACAAAAGTTTTCAATTGAAACCCCTACTCATTTTTTAACTATCTTATGAATTTCTTTAATTTATATTACTTACATTTCTCTCTGAGTTTACTCCTCTACTTAGGTTTTATGCTATAATACTATAATTACACATAATACCAAACATACCATTTCATTCCGATGAAACAGTTTCACACAAAAATAAGATTATTTTATCTTATTACTTGCTTGGGATCTCAAGAGTCCATTTGTCTTCAGGAATTTCTCGTAAAGAGTAGCTTTATTCAATATATTTCTTTCACGTAAAATTTTTATGTATTAAGATTTAAAAAGATTTATTCATATCTTTTAATTATTTATACTCTTCACAAGTCTATTTAATCTTAACCCATCATATTATACCCCAAGTTGCTCGTTATCTCGAAACTATAGCCCATTGCTTTGATACTAACTGTAACTCATGTCCGTAAACGGACAACACCTTACACTTGTACCTATCAACATGCCATCATTATTTTTAAGGTGCTTATCGAAAAATCCGCTTTGTATCCTCTTCTCGAGCAAAATCACCGATAAAAAGGTTCGGGGCTCTTTCTTTATAGCTTTCCTAAATGGTCATAATGCCCTCGCTTTCTCTATAACCTAACCAAATTCCAACTAGTTTGGTTAATCCAACTTTTACTTTCTAGTTAGTCTTCTAGTTAAGTTTCCTAACTAATCCGGTTAGTCAAAAATGTTGACTTTCTAAAGTTGACTTTACGTTTTATGAATAGTATTTTCGTGTCTTTTTTGAATTTTTTTTATTTTCTTATTCTAGCCTCGTAAATATTCGGGATATTACAATAGCAACAACCATCTGACTGCATCCCATTTTATCTAATTTTTTTTGCATAAAGCTTGGAACCTTGTGGAGCTGGAATGCTAGTGTGTCTATCCTAATTTCTAGCATGAGCTAAGGAATCTCTTTGTTGTTCAGGAACATGTGAGGCTGCCTTGACAGCTCCTTTACCAAGGAATCTCTTTGTTGTTCAGGAAGTGTCAACCCTTTACCTTCATGAATCCTTGCTCTTTTAGGATTACGGTCAAACGAAGGGACCTCATTATACCAAAACTCTTCTTTAGATTTTGGTTGTGTAGCACATTGTTGAATGTTATCAATGAACTCAACCTTTTCATCAAAGTCAAAGCAATGATTCCATTCATATTGTGGTGGTTCATCATAAGTGGGTGGACCATCATCACATGGAGTCTCACAGTCCTGCTCCCAACTTTTAGCATCATCAAATATTAGAGTCCCCTTATATTCATCATGATGCAAGACAAATCTGGGATGAAGAATTAACGGAAAATAAACTAGAATTTAAACTCTGCATTTAAACTATTAGGATCTTTTCAGTGTATCAACTCCACGTATCAACACCAATGATGGATAACTTTACGGTAGGATACCTCTACTGTATTATTCAATTTCAATATCAATAATCTATAGTCTAAATGACTTGTGGGGATTACATCACTATTTAAATAGACTCAAAACCCTAATATTAGTCAAATACAAATTAGTAGTAATTAGTTGGTCAAGTTTTTCAACTATACGAAAATTCTCCTATGGTATTCTTGCATGCTTATAGTAGTAGGACCATAAGATTACCACGTGTTAGTACCATGGTCAAAGCATAGAATACAGTCAACAAACCATATCATATCATATAAAAAAATAAAGCAGAAGAAGTCAGCATACCTCAACCCAAAAAGAAGTCAGAATACAACCAGCGGTCCATAGAAGTAGAAGAACTAAGAAGAGAAGAACATACCGGAGTCGATCTGCCGAAGTCGTTGACAAGTCTCTGTTGAAGTCGTCGTTGCCGAAGTTGACGCAGTAAGTCGCGATTGCTTGCTCTCCCTTGCCCTCGTTGTTGCTCTCCCCTTTCTCCCTCTCTGTTTAAGTTTTGTTGGCTTGTCTTGCGAGCGAGCGATTAGGTTTAGGTTTAGCTGCTTGATTTTTTTTAACCCAATTAGTTTTTAACCAAGTCGCCCGATCGGAAATCTAGTCGTTCAAGTCGCTCCTAAGTTGTCCAAGTCGTCGCTTTTCCTAGCTGAGCGCTCGACTTTTTGGCTTTTGACCAAGTTGCCCAGACACCTTAAATTTTCCCGCCGACTCGACGACCAAGCGTCACCTAGGCGACGACTTGATAACCCTAGTTTCTTGTCCCTTCTATCTCCAAAGAGTTTAACCAAACATTTCTCATTATTTGAGCCTTAGTGTTTAGCAACTCATTCATACCAACTATGAAATAATCCATTTTTTTTATCAATGAGCTGCAACTTCTCATTTGAATACTCTTTGTAACTTAGAAAGTCCTGTTGTGAAATTAGAGTGACTATAAGTGTGACATTGAATCATTCTAAGTGTGAGAAATGATCAAGTAGCAGCAATACTACCTGATTATGAGTAAGAGAGCTTGAGTAGCTTTTTATGTGAGAAATGGACTTCCTCACTGAAACAAATTTAGTTGAATTTTAATGAGTAAATGAGCACACAAATAAGCACAAACACCAAAGGATCAAAGCTAAATACTAACACTAGTTACGACTTAGTTTTAGAGTTTGAAAACAACTTAAAATATAATAACTATGTTTTTGGGTTTTTGAATGACTAAACTAATGCTAGATATGCTAAACAAAGTGAATTAATTCACTGAATCACAAATAAAAACAAATCAAGCCAAGTAAAAATCACAGAATCTGGAAATTTTTTTGAACCGAGAAGAATAAGCAACATAAGGATTGAAACATATTTGAGAGTTTATGAGAAATATATTATGAGCTATTATTACTATCTGTCTGAAACGAGTAAAAGTGTGTGATTAATACCTAAAACAAGTGACTAATCACTTACTTAGATTTGTTGAGTTGCAGGTTTTCCAGAAAAAAACATAGCCTTTGTGATGCCTTTTGCTGCTCCTTTGGAGTTGTGATTCTGAGTTGCTGTTGATGTATTGGGGATGATTATAAGTGGTGTTTGAAGAATAGAAGAGATAGATTTCAATTTGGAATTGGAATAGAGAATATTTCAGAGGTTGAAGATGGAAGAAAATAGAGGATTTAGAGGAACAAGATGATGAGTTTGGATAGAGCTTGAGCTCTGATACCAATTTATCAAGCTATTGTTGCTTAACCAGAAAATAAGAGAGAAACAAAGATATAGATGGATAGAATTAGAAAAACAGAGTGAAAAGGGAGGAAGGAGAAGAACACATACTCACTTGTGTTCGCGTGAGATCTGAGAGAGATAGAAATGAAGTATCCAAAGCTTTACTCAATTCATTCATAACATTCATAATTTCAAACTTGGGGATTACTTCATCCATTACACATATATAGCTATTAAAATGTTGAAAAGTGTAAATATTCCTAACATACACCACTCCTTATCCTACACACACATGCTAACAACCTCCATGTGCACACAAAATATCTAACTCTAGAATATACTAACTATTTTAGTTATGCCCAGTTTACCCTTCCCTTTGCAATCCTGACAGATTAGGGGGAGCTGCTGAAAAAGAAAAGGGATTTTTAGAAGGAACTGTAAATTTGTAGCAAACAAAGTCACAAATGAGGCAGAACTGCTATATGTATTCCAATTCCTTGAGCTGCTCATCCTACATTGTTTAAATTCTTTATTGGTCACTTTTTGGAGATAAGCAATATCTCACTAGTTATAAGTTATATAGATAATGATGCAAGTTAAACTGTGTAAATGCTTGCTGCTGGAAAAAATACTCTCTCCGTCCCATAATTTTAACCTTTGAGATTGCATGGATATTAAAAGTACATGGTGGAACCACATGTACTTTAAAGAATTAAGTATGTGGGACCATAAATGGTAATTTGGAAAATTAATCTAGTAAAACTTTTTTAAGAAGGAATGTTGCAAACAATGTGGAACTGCCAAAGTGTTGCAATTATTATGTGGGATGGAGGGAGTAAAGTTCTTTAGTATATTTTTCTTTTTTCCCTGCATAGTCTTTCCAAAACATACATAGTATGCATAAATTTGCATATCTTTCCAATGTCTCCAGAAAAATAAAATTAAAATTACAACACAAATGTATTAACCAAATTTAAATGAATTGCTAGATTTCAAGATTCGGATTATCCAAATTTAAATTCTTAGCTTTAATCCAAACAGTTCCTTTACATAATGGGTTCAAATTGAAATTTCACCTCAAAGTCATGTGCCAATACTATCAACTAAAGTACCCATTATTGCACTGTGTTTCTTGTATATGAGACTAAATCATGTTCAGATATGTGTACACTACTGGTGGTTTACTCTTGCTTAACAATAATTTTTTTTATCGGGTTCACTTTTTTTTTTGGTTAGGGATGGTGTAAGCGAATCTCAGTTTAATCAGGTTCTAAACATTGAGCTAGATCAAATAATTGAGGTTTGTCTAATCAATTGGATTCTTTCCCTGTTTTTTCTTTTGTATTAGAAGGAAATATGCAATTGTACACCCTTCTATTTAAATTATGCAGGCCTGCAAGTTCCTTGATGAGAAATGGTGCCCAAAGTTTGTTGTAATCATTGCACAGAAAAATCACCATACAAAATTTTTCCAGTCAGGATCTCCCGATAATGTTCCCCCAGGTAAACGTTCCAGACAACCATACTGCGAAATAGAATTGTGGTTGAGCCAATTCCAGCATCAAATTTTAGTACTTCTAATTTATTTTGTTCAGGAACGGTGATAGACAATAATATTTGTCACCCGCGGAGCAATGATTTTTACTTGTGTGCTCAGGCTGGAATGATCGTGAGTAATATCAAATACTGTTGTCAATTTTTCTTCTGTTTACAAGAATCTGATGTTTTTTGTAAAGTTTTTTGTATAAAAATAATTAATAGCTTTAATTATCTGTGCTGAATCTTGTAATATTTTCAATGTTTTTATTTTCCGTGCTGAATCTTGTAATATTTTCATTGTTCTGCTGTGTCTCTGTATATTTGTACATGTATAAGATTTCAAGCTGGAGATCCTATCAAGTTGGTTGATCAGGGATAAAATATGTTATATGTGGGCTCAGATTTGTTAGTTAGTAGGACACTCCGGCTCAATTATAGCTCGACATAGTCTGCCACCACCCCACCCTGCCAATCTCACGAATAATTGTTATTCTACTTTACTTGGGCAGGAAATTTACCAGAAGTACAAGTAGAAGATGCTCTCTACTAGTGTAACCCATCTGAAAGTGGTTTCGATTCATTGTAAGCAGTTTCTAGTTGAATGAGGTGATGAAAGGACATCCCAACTAGATTTTATTTATTTTAGGACACGATGGGAGAGGTGAAATATGAAGCTGAGGCTAGGAAGACCTCATTTGATATGATTGATTTGAATTATTGGAAGTAGTTCTGAATCTGATTTAGTTTGATCTTTCCTTCTTACATGTATTTGTTCCTGCCTGAATTTGGTATAATTTTTGAACAACTTGGACAAGTTAACTTCCACTGAATTATATTAACATGGAGTTTCTCTTATTTTCTCGTGAATATTTTTGTGGACTGATGATATAATCAGATCTAATATATATACTTTTTAATACTGAACTAATTTGGCACGTTTTTCATATGCTATCTTTATGTATATTAGCTATTTGCTGCATTGTACTTTTTCGTAAGCTTCCTAGGGAACATTGTTGATAATTTGTATTCTGCATGTATAGGTTAGATATTTTTCTTGAGCTTGCCAATATGTTGAGCTGTTGACTGATTCATCTTTACTCAATAGGGCACCACAAGACCCACACATTACCATGTTCTGTTGGACGAGGTTGGTTTCTCAGCAGATGATCTCCAGGACCTTGTCCATTCTCTTTCTTACGTGCAAGTGTTCTCCAAGTTATTTAAATCATCGTGATTAATTCGTTTGCCATGCTTAAACAGTTATTAACCATCCAGATAACTGTTTCTGCAGGTACCAGAGAAGCACAACTGCAATTTCTGTAGGTAATATTCATTTTCCGACAAGAGTGATGCTTCACATTGCTTATGTAGATGGTGTAGAGTGATCATAAAAATCCTAACGTAAACAGTTCCTTGGATAACTGATTTATTTATTTACTTTTTGGGTTGCAAGATCTCTCGCAAGATTGTAAAATTATTAATTGGAATGTTTTTGATATTTTGTTCTATTCATTTTGGTATCTGATATCTCACTTTCAATGTACAGTTGCTCCGATCTGCTATGCTCACTTGGCAGCCACTCAGATGGGCCAATTTATGAAGTTTGAGGACATGTCAGAAACATCCTCAAGTCATGGTGGGTTGACATCTGCTGGGGCTGTTCCCGTCCCCCAGTTGCCACGGTTGCAGGATAAAGTGTGCAATTCAATGTTCTTTTGTTGAAGGCTTGTGGCCGTTTCCTTCTGGTTTGTTAGAATGATATGCTTGACACTAGTTTGTATATATTATTCCCATCCCGCTTTTGTTGCGACCCTTCTCTAGTAATGGGCCATATCCTAAATCCTGGATTCTGTAATTATGTATCCGTTGTTGGCACTTGACATTTGACACTTGACACTTGACCCTTTGCTCTTTTAGTCCTTGGCTGTTGCCTTTTGCATATATTGCTGATTTGCAAATTTTGCTAGCGAGTTATTTTGACTGACCATGTCCAATGTCTTGGCCGCTTTTGAATGGAAAGTTAAATTTGGTGAACCATATGCAACTCATTTAGACTATATAATATATGATGTGAAGGAAGTAGTCAACTATACACCTGCCTCTTCATATGGAAGTTCATGCTCTTCTAGAGTCTTTTTTAAACTATTCAGAATTATTTGAAAGTGAGTTGAGTATTGAGTTGTTCATATTTGGTTTATAAAATTTATTGAGTATAAAATAAGGTTTGATTGAGGTTCGTTTAGCTATCGAGTCGAGCACGATTTTAAATTGAGTTCGAGCAACGAATATGATTTGAGCATAAATAAAAAATTACAATTTGAGAAGGCTTGAGTAATTTATTAAATTTTAAAATTTGTTCATATTTGAATTGTTTATATTTTGAGTAGAGTTTGAATCGAATTTTTAGTTGAGGTCTGAATTGTTTGTTCTTTTTACAACTTTACTCACATGCACGTGGAGAAGTGATTAATGTACATTTGAACTATCCAATCAATATAGAACAGATTGCTTGACTGTTTGTGAAGATTTGAACTCTTATTGCCTTTAAGCTGATGTCTTTGTTTATGCTACTAACTTTCAGTTTGGTCTTACATTTGGTTCATTTTGTTACTAAAAACGGAGGAAATTCAGTACCAAATGCTTGACAATCCTTGGTAGAGCTTATTTATGATTTTGTGCCGAAATCGGTAAACGAACAAATGTGGTCTTTTTGGAAATGTTAAACAAAAATTTTCCTCTCGCATCTGACCTAGCTAACGAACAATCTTTCTAAAGCGTTAACGCATTATATTAGAATTTTAGTAACACAACCTTTCACCTGAACAAGCTTGTAGATTACTTCAAGCTAATGCTGAATGGAAGAAATATCGTAAGGTAATCTCCAAGATCATTTAGCGAAGTCATGATTGTAAAGACAAACTCAAAATCGTAAAACATAATGTGTAAAGCTGACTATAGAGTTAAAGGAGATTATCAAGCTTACTTTGTGCCATGGATATAAGGTGAAGATCACACAAGAAGCATATAGCAAAAGAATATATTCTGATGTTATCTAAGTATAATTCTCACCAAAAGAGATCTCCAGATGGAATATATAAAGGTCACATTGCAAAGGTATTCTATCTAATCGTAAAGCTCGTAACAAATCGCAGAGTAATCAGGATTTCGTAAAGAAGCTGCTAGTACTTGAAAGCAAAAAGGAACAGCTAATTAGGAAGTTGTTTTCGACTTCACATAGCAGCTAAATTATAAAGAGAACGAATAAGAGTCTCCACAACAAATCCGAGAAGCTGAAGTCATAGTAGCAGTGATAATATAGAGCATAAGTCTACGATTTTCATCACTCTACTATCAACAGACAAAAGAATAGTAAGTTCAACAGAACGTAAAGCTAAACCCTGCGATTCTTGGGACAACAAATCGTAGAGTCAAGTCAGGTCTGACAAGAGGACTTACAAATGGAACGTTGTAAAAAGAAGATCCCAAGGTATCAAATTGTATCCATGGGAGAAATCAAAGGTGTGTTCACTGATTAATTCTTCGAAAGTGTTGTGTCAGAAAAGTTGCTGACTGATGTGACAAGTCCTAAGTCAGAAAGTACGCTGACACAAAGCTCCAGAAAGTCAGCATTAGATATATCAAAGTATCTGAGCATTAAATGCTTAAACGAACACTTCTCAACGGGAAGATTTCAAATGAGCTATAAAAAGAATTATCATTTGAAAAACAAGTGATGATAATGAGCATTGAATGACACTACAAGAGAAGGATCATCATTAGAGATAAACATAGAGCTGAACAAGAGAAAACGTAGACTAAGGTCCACTCTACGAGCAGAGAAATGTTTAATGCTGCCAAGTACAAAAGAAAAGATTTTTTGGCAAAGACTTCATCGACAACAAGAAGTCAATGAGCATATGAAAAGTCGAGCCCATGAGAGCCAAAGACAAAGGGCTAGAAAGCTAAAGAGCTAAGGAGCGAGAAGCATAGCCAAGAAAGTGGAGGACATGGCGTGAACCGAAAGTCAAAATATGAAGAAGCCATGCAGTTGATGTTAATAACGCTCAAGTAGCAGATCAGAAGGAAAATCTCTAGCACTACTCTACGTTTCACCAAGAACATTCAGAGCCAACTAGCTAAAGATATAGAGCGAAATCTACAATCTAAAAGGTGTTCAAGGTCAAGGTACACAAAAAGATGTAAAGCTAAATTGAATAGCTTAACAACTCATCAACCATGATCATGAGGAGCTGTTAGAAGAGTTCAAGCTTCAGCAACAAATTTCAACAAGCACCAAGAAGATGATCAACAATGCTGCTAAGTACCATAAGATGAAGAGCATACAAGCCATCTTAGCAACACCTCCAACACTTCAACAAACAGGAAGAAGGGTCATTGAATCCTGATCTTAAGTGACCGAATTGGGGTAGTTGGATCTTGGTCTTAAGTGACCAAATTGGGGTCGTTGGATCCTGATCTTAAGTGACCGAATTTGGGTCGTAGGATCCTTATCTTTGTGATCAAATTAGGGTAAAAGGATTGTTGGGTAAAATCTAATTACGCACAACACACAAGTATACGTGGTCAACTAGTAATAAAGTGAAAGTAGAGTATCGTTCCCACGAGAAATTGTTTAATAAAAAATCACCAAGTACTAACCCGTAACCAACTCAATCTTATTTAAACGAATGAATTTCAAATTATATAAATTAAATTATTTAATTACGAGAATTCTAATTACCACTAATTAAAAATAGATTACTGAGATTTAAGATCACAACTTCACTTATTGCTTCATTTAAGTTAACACACTTCTCATCAATTATTCTCTCATGTAATTAATTGTTAATCAAGAACACTAAAGCGTATAAAACCATCTTTCGATGCATAATACCCATACTCACTTAAATCCACAGATGATAGAATTAAGCAAGACACCCTAATTAACTAATCCACTATATCTCTATGTGAATTAAAATTAAAAAGGATTTAAAGCACAAGTTCTCTATAAGATTACATATGGCGTAAAGGTATATCTCTATCCTAAACACGGATCATGAATTCCATCTATGCAGAAATCACAAACACATGCTATCATGATCAAATCTAAATCTATACTTCATCTCTCGAGTTCATATAGATTATCACGGTAATTGTTAGCTAGGCAATTAAACAATTAAGTCCAAATCACAATAGACAATCCTCACAATAGAACATAATAATTGATAGTGAAGTATATTAAAATAAACTACACAATAAGATCCATTGTAATCTTAAACAAAGAATTAGTTCATGAATACTGAATTAAAACTAAGAATCCACAATTGAATACACATTAAAAGACGAAGATAGAAGAAGATGAGAAGATAAAATCTATTGTCTGTAGATTTGAAGCTCCCTCCTTGCTCCTACTTTGAATCTTCAATGGTTTCCAAGTTGCGTCAATCTCCAAATCTAATAAGAACTAGTGTTTTGATCTAATCTACTCTACTATAATCTAATGGAATCCTCTCTCTAATCTATAATCTCTCTAATCCTTGTGATTCTCCCCCTTTTATAAGTCTCTTTACATGTCTTTAAGTCCTCTTGGAAGTCTTTGAGTCAATCGGATCGAAACAATCCTTCCCGGACTCAAAATTGGATAAACTTTGTATTTTTTTCGCTACCCCCGCCCCGGCGGGGGTTTATACACTAAAAGAGCCCGCCCCGGCGGGCTAGGGGCATGCTTTGGAGCTGGTAAGCCCACCCCGGTGGGGGTTTTGTGAAGAAATGTTTTCTACTCTGACGTCCTTTGGAAAAATGGCCATAACTTCTTTGTCTGAACTCCGATTTTGATGATTCAAGATGTTTCGGAAAGAGGAGACGTAGATCTACAACTTTCAGGCTTTGAGTTTTTCGAAATAATGACCGGAGAAATGTTGAAAGTGTCTCTGAAGTGGCTGCTATGTAAATGACCACCCGAAACAGTGACGTTCGATGTCCGGTTGTACAAATGTCATAACTCTTGCATCCGAACTCAGATTGGAATGATTCAAGTTGTTCTGGAAAGCTAAGAAGAAGCTCTAAAATGTAATCCAAGTTTCAAGCTAAAAACATGAAATGAACATGAAAGGCCAAACGATGTCGAGATTGCTTTTCTTTGCGATTTCATACCAATTCTTTGCGATTTCAGCTCCCGAGCATATAATCTACAAAACGAACACAAAATGCATGAAAAGTAACTAAGAAACATGAGATTAAGCAACTAATTCAAGTAACAGATACCGGATAAGTATGTATAAAATCTACTTATCAAGGATCCTGGTCATTAGTGATCGAATTGCCAAGACTTAGTGACTCGAATGAACCTTAGTGGTTTAAGTTGTAAAATGGTCTGCTGGGCCTATATCCTTAGTGGATATTCGTTGAGTAGAAGAGTGGAGTAGAAGTTGTTTAGTCTCCGAACCACTTAAAACCTCATGTGTCTTTTACTTTATCTCATTTATATTATGCAATCTATAACTGCTATATCTGTTATGTTTGCCTATCCATAGAACTTGTTTTAGAATTGAGATTTCTTAGTAAATCTTCAAGGGGAGTTTTTATACTTATATTCTGCTGTGCATAGATAAACTTTAATTAATTAATTATTTGGTATTACTTAATTAAGTAAGAAAATAAGTTTTAAAGATCTAAACTAAGTAGTGGAAGTCTAACACATATTCTAAATGAAGATGAACTCGCATGCTGAAATCTACATGTGCACCTATGTATAAATGAATGTAAATGATCTACTTGAGGTCATCCAAAGTTGATATATGTGCATAAACAAAGTTATTGCTATTATCAGATAAGTCTAGCAATGCTATGATCATGCAACAAATTAAGCTATCCATCTATAGGGAAGTATAGGTGTAGTCAGAGCTAAATAAATTAATGGAGTTGTAATGTATGCCTGAAGATGTCAGAATCTGCACCTCTGCCAAAAGAGTCTGAGAAGTATCATCAACTGTATAATCAAGAGAGAAACTTCATTCTAAGTCATTCCTATTCTCTGAAGAAATAATTATTGACGAATGATATGATAACCCGAAAATTTATAAGACTTGTAAATAAGATCTTGAATGATTACATAAAGGTTAAAGTTTAAAACCTAGATTGAAAGTAGATGAATGATTAATTTTTTGAAAAAAGAACCTATACGATTTGATATTTGAAAGAGTGTAGAGAAAATTAAATGTGAATGATAGAAATATTAAAGAGTAAGAAATGAGAAGATGAAGAAAGAAGTGAGAAAATTGTGATGTATGAAGTTATGTAACTAAAAGAATGTATTATGCCAAATTGATAATAATAAAAGAGTATTAAAGAATAAATTCTGTGTACGAGTTAATGAGATATGTCGATGAAGATGTTAATACTTGAGAATACCAGGTAGTCATGAGCCGAAGCAAGACAGATGAGATTTGGGCTAAGAATAGATTTTTGTCCATGAATTGGATAGCAAATGATAAAGGAAAGAGATAGTAAGATAATACCTATGATGAGGTAAGTTGATGAGATGAGTTGTTAAGAGAAATTTTGTAAGAGTTTAGTAGTAAACTAAACTAGAGCGTTACGGTAGTAGTGATTCCAGGATGGGATCCTTGTAAGTGGGGAAAAACGTAATAACTAAGGGATGAAAATATAAGGCAATATGAATAATCGAGTTAAGTATATGAGAAACAAGATAAAACCATGTTATGAATTAACACAACTTGAATATTGGTCTTGAATGACAAATAAGATGAATAAGTATAAAATAATTTGTTAGTATGATTAATAATAAAGAGAAACAAGTTAAAACTCAAATTTGAGTTCGGAAAAGAATTTTGAGTCACAGATTGCTCGGTTGAGTACGGAACGTCAAGTTTAGTAAGAAAAGACTGTAAATATAAAATGTGTAAGGGTTGACTTTTTGGTCAAAGTTAACGGTTGACTTTTATGGAGAAAAATTCAAATTAGGAATTCATAGATGAATTTGAAGAAATGAATATGTTCATTGTGACGCCTGATAAGTAGGTTTTATACCTACTTATCCGGTATCTGTTACTTGAATTATTTTCTTAATCTCATGTTTCTTAGTTATTTTTCATGCATTTTGTGTTCTTTTTGTAGATTATATTCTTGGGAGCCGTAATCGCAAAGAATTGGTATGAAATCACAAAGAAAAGCAATCCGGACATCGTTTGGGCTTTTATGTTCATTTCATGTTCTTGGCTTGGAACTTGGATTACATTGTAGATCTTTTTTTTAGCTTTCCAGAACATCTTGAATCATTCCAATCGGAGTTCGGATGTAAGAGTTATGACATATGTACCAACGGACGTCGAACGTCATTGTTTTGGATGGCCATTTGCATAGCAGTCACTTCCAGCCCAATTTTGACCTTCATCCGTTCGTTATTTCTAAAATCTCAAAGAATAAAAGTTGTAGAGCTCGTCAATATCTTCAATTTGATAGGTGACAGGCCTCGTAACTCTTCCCGGATCAAACGTTATGGCCGATTTCCAAAAGGGCGTCTGAGCAGAAAATGTTCCTTCACAAAACCCCCACCGGGGTTGGCATGCCAGCTCCAAAACAGGCCCCTAGCCCGCCGGGGCAGGATCTTTTAGTGTATAAACCCCCGCCGAGGCGGGGGTAGCCCAGAAAATACGAATTTTGTCCAATTTTGAGTTCGGAAAGGATTGTTTCGATCCGATTGACTCAAGGACTTCCAAGAGGACTTCCAAAAGGACTTAAAGACATATGAAGAGACTTATAAAAGGAGGAGAATCACAAGGATTAGGGGAGAGATTAGACTAGAGAGAGGATTCCATTAGATTAGGTTGGAGAGAAAGAGGATTTCATTAGATTAGATTAGAGTAGATTAGATCAAAACTCTAGTTCTAATGAGTTTTGGAGATTGAAGCAACTTGGAAACCATTGAAGATTCAAAGTAGGAGCAAGGAGAGAGCATCAAATCTACAGACAATAGATTCTATCTTCTCATCTTCTTCTATCTTTGTCTTTTATTGTTTATTCAATTGTGGATTCTTAGTTTTAATTCAATAATCATGAACTAATTCTTTGTTTGACATTACAATGGATCTTATTGTGTAGTTTATTTTAACATGCTTCACTATCAATTATTATGTTCTATTGTGAGGATTGTCTATTGTGATTCGGACTAAATTACTTAATTCCCTAACTAACAATTACCGTGATAATCTATATGAACTCGAGAGATGAAGTATTGATTTAGATCTTATCATGATAGCATGTGTTTGTGATTTCTGCTTAGATGGAATTCATGATTCGTGTTTAGGATAGAGATATGTCTTTACGCCATATGTAATCTTATAGAGAACTTGTGCTTTAAATCTTTTTTAATTGGAATTCACATAGAGATATAGTGGATTAGTTAATTAGGGTGTCTTGCTTAATTCTATCATATGTGGATTTAAGTGAGTATGAGTATCATGCATCGAGAGATGGTTTTATCTGCTTTAGTGTTCTTGATTAACAATTCGGGATAGAGAATAATTGATGAGAAGCGTGTTAACTTAAATGAAGCAATAAGTGAAGTTGTGATCTTAAATCTCCAAAATCTTAATTTAACTAGTGGTAATTAGAATTAGTTTACTTATAAATTGAAATTCATTCGTTTAAATAAGTTTGAGTTGGTTACGGGTTAGTACTTGGTGATTTTTATTAAACAATTTCTTGTGGGAACGATACTCTACTTTCACTTTATTACTTGTTGACCACGTATACTTGCGTGTTGTGTGTAATTAGATTTTACCCAACAACGCCCCCAAAATAGGTCCACACAATCCATTTTGGGTCGCCAAATACACACTACAGAATCCAAATACAAATCTTCCAATTTACAACTATTAAACTGTCGTACAAATATGATAACACATAAGCTGTGAGTTTCAATACAAATAATGTAATACCCGAGAATTTCCACGTCTTATTAAATGAATATGTTAATGGAAATGAATATTTATTTGAATATAAATGATTTTGTGTTACGAGATGAGTTAACTCAATTATATTGAATAATTGAATAATTGAGAATATATGAAATTTGTGATGAACTCGTTGAAAGCATTGTGTGGCACGGGGATGAGAAATATTAATAATAATATTAATCGACGAAGGAATTATTAAGTGAACAATTAATTAATATTAATTGTTAATTATTACCGTAGAATATTAATTATTTGTTAATGGAGATTAATTAATGAGATGTGATTATTATTGTAGAGATATAATAATAAGCAACGGTTCTCATAGATATAAGAAGATTTATATTTATTTTACTATACATGTTAGATAATTAATTGTTATAAAGAATAATAATGTCATTGATTAATAGGAAGGATTAATTAATATTATTATTAATTAATTGGTAAGATAAATAATTTATTAATTACTATGTGCAAGCATGTGATAATTAAATGTATATGTATAGTAGCTACCTATATGTATAATATAAAAGTGTAAAGTGCAATGTGACTATATTATATATAGAAACCATATAAGAAGATTTATATTTATTGAGACCATATGTTATGAATACATCATGAAATGCTTATGTGGCAATATACGTGTGGGTATACATTTAAATACCATGAACATATTGTAAACTATTATTTTAATAAAGAAGACAATGTAATGTGATAACATCCGAATAAAGTATATCGGTGTGCTAAAATGTACATGGATTATATGATGTGAGTGCACAAATAATCCCTAATTTTCCATTGTGTAGTAGTATTAACATATTAAAATTATATTTTGGGAATATAAGAGAAAAAACTAAACATTTTAGACTCATTGCTAAGATTTAAATGTCTGTGTCCTATATTAAGAGTCTCAAACAGTGATGCACAGTAGCCTACTCCTTCCTTGCGTGAACTGAGCTGCTACAAATCCAGGGTGATGATGGCTATGAATTAGTAGTTGGCGAACTCTCTTCTACCCATTGTTCTCTTCCATTCTCCACTAGATTAAACCTTGGTGCAAAGCTAGAAACTGGGTAATCAATTATCTATAAATGGCAGCCAAACTCTTTATTTCTTAGTTACTTGAAATTATCTGATTAGTGCAGTAGAGAGTGTGAGTAGTTGAGCATTGAAGGAGTTTAATCAGAGAAGAAGGGAGTTCAAAAATTAAGCATCAAGAGGTATAATTTGTGTTTATGTTCTTAATTTTGAAGTTTTGTCAAATTCTAGTACTTGTTGAATTCTCTGTTTATTGGTATGGATTAGCATGCCATTGTATTATCTGAGCTTGTATACATGTCTAGAAGCTTTGTAGTTGTCTGGTTACAAGTTTGGCATGGGTTGTGATGAAGCTCTGCAGAAGCAGAGCCTTCATTTCTTTGTTCTGATCGAAGTGGCGCGACCACTCCATACAGAGTACATGATCGCTTGCAGTACCGTGCACTTTGCGCGATCGTGTGCCTTTTTTTGTGATCTTGTGTCATTTTTGAGCATGCTATGTCAGTAGGGATATGCATATAAATAACCTTAACATGTGGACTAAGGTTGTTTTGTATATAGTAAGCCATGATAGGGTTGTTTTAAATTGGATATTCAAAGAAGGCATAAAGATTGGAAGACTAGAAATTGTATACATGGAGTAATATACCTTCTGACCTTGTGAACATGTGTAAATAACTTGGGTATGTGTACAAATGAGTATGAAAGCATGATTTAGACGATGTGGATTTATCGTGCATACCTAAATGAGTTTTACTAATGAAGACTTAGAATTTCAGAAACAAACTTGATAAACTCTATATAAGCTTTGAGTTAAGATTTGTGAGCATGCTTATGTGGTTTAACTTGTGTATGTGAGACATCATGATTAAGTGGGTCATGCATATAAATGTAATTACCATGAATGCCTAACTAGACATGTGCATGATAAAAGGGAATATGACAAGTCTAAACGGTGTAAAATTTCATGACAATAACTACATGACTAATCTAATGCAAACATGAGTTGTTGAGACCTATGGATCATATAGTATGTGTTCAACGATAAAACGTAAGAAAAATCATGAAATTAACACTTAAAGTCTTGATTAAATGAGAATAGATGGTGACCTATGTTAATGCAATGATATAAGGTCAAACTTGGTTATCCACATACTAACATGTGTGTTTTGCATGATTATTTATGTACGTGCAAGTCGAGTGTATTACCATCGACCTTCCGCAGGAGGCGACCATGTTCGTTTTGAACAAGGAGCAGCGGCCGCCACCCACTCATTAGTTCAAATCCAAAGGTCTTGGCCACGCCACCGCAGATAGGAACAAATTTCTGTAGGGGATTGTATGTTGTTGGAAACCCCGACACATGAGTATGTTATTACTGTGATGTTATGCATAACTTAAAGTATTTTAGACTGATCACCTATAATATTTGATTCTTTTGGGTTATTAGTTTAATATTGGTAATTCTAGTAGATGTTCAATGGTCCTTAGTGACTGCTCAGTATAAATTATGATCCAGTCAGATACCTTGATAGTATGTGAATTCATATATTTCTGTTGATTTATATTGAATTATCGTTCTTATTCCAAGAATTGTTGATATTCATTATTCATGATATTATCCTGAAATCCTGAACTATCTTAGAAATGATACTTCGTTATTTCACACTCGTGTTATAAAACTCTTTACCCTTGTTATATATTACTTGTTGGGCAATTTGTGCTCATTCTTGCTTATTTAAAACCTTTCAGTTAAGGCGGAACAGGGAGGTATATCTGGGAAAGACAAGGACAAAGGCAAGGGCAAGGGTACCGACTAGCTTGTCCCTTTTATGTTTAAATTAATTATATTATATTAAGACTATTTCCAGACTATGTTTAAGCTTATGTAGGATTATGTAATAAGTCTTTAAGCGATATTATTATGTAATCTATTAAGTACTGTAGATTGCTAGACTTGGGGGAATAATTATAATAAAACATTGTATATTATTCTAAATTAGATCTTTCGTTGTAAATATATGATTTTAGTTATTATGGTAATACTTTGAGCACGTGATGAACCGAATTCGAGTGACCAAGTAGCGGTCAGAATTTGGGGGCATCATAGGTTGGTATCAGAGCCATAGTTATAAACCTTAGGAATGAGAGTCCTTAGATTATAACTTAAGAAAAAACCTAGAAGTTAGGAAAGGGATGAAACTCATGTAGAGTTTTGCTTGAGAGACTTAGTGTGTTATGAAATATAACTTCATTCTATACGATGAACTTATGTTTATTTAACATTCTGATGGGGTTGTTGTTTGTCTTGTCTTATGTTGGTGATTGTAGGATGACTAACATGGGAGGACCTAGCCGAGTAGTGGAGGAGGAGCCGCGTGATATCCACTTAGTCTATGAGGCACACTTGATAGCATAGCCTATATCGGTAGTTGCCCCTATTGCTGATGATGATGAGGAAGAGGAGATGGAGCCTCTACCTGAGGAGTCTGATCCGGAGGAGGATCCTATGGAGGAGGAACCCGAGCCCATGGAGGACTCCGACGAGTCTACTTTTGAGGATCGGATGTTAGGAGAGTATGAAGAACAGATTTTGGAATTAGGATGTAGAGTCGAGGAGTTAGAAACTGAGACTCTTGAGAGGCAACTAGTGATGCAGGAGATGGAGGTGGAAATTGCTCACCGTAAGGAGGCATGGATCCAGATGGGGGCCTTGTTTCACCGATCGGTGGCGAGGAATGTTGAGTTGGCAGGGAAGTTAGAAGAAATGGAGCAGAAGGTTTTGAGTGAGAGGACGAAGAAGGAGGCTCTCCGAACTCAGTTAGAGATGGAAGTGATGTATAGGATTCACTTCGATGAGAAGTGGGAGGATTCCAATGACAGGGTGGATGATCTAGAGGATGAAGTGCGGTGCAAGAGGAGGAAGATGAACAAGATGGGCTATGCTCTACACACGGCCATGGAGAGATTGATAGATGGGGTAAATCACTACCCAGCTGAGCAAGGACAGACCCGACATACCATAAGTTGGGATATGGTAGCACACATTACACAGAAGGAGTATCAGAGCGCCGTGGAGCGTGGAATGTTAGATCGAGTCTAGAGGGGAAAGCCCAGTAGGGTAGTAGTTTTATTTATGTGTTGTTAATATGTTGTTGTAATCTCAATCTTTTGTGTAAGATGTGAGATAGTGGTATAACCCCAAACTTTTGAAAGGTGTTAGAGGGGTAATAAGCTAAGGTTGTCCCCGTCTTTTGTGATATTAGGGGATATGTATTTTCATTTATAGCAGTATGCTAGAAAAGAATGTGTATTGTAACCATTTGGCATATGAATATAAATGATCTTATTTCAGAAACGTGTTATAAACTTTTAGTTCTTTTCATTTGAGAAATGTCTAAATATGATTGTTAGATAATAAGATGAAAAAATTTGTTATGCGAGAAAATGCCAGAAAGACGTAGAATAACCTGTCCCGGAAGAGTCGCTTAATGATGAGAGAGGACTAGTAGATCCGATCTGTTGTAGTAGATTTATTGGGAGAAGCTTTGAGGGAAGAAACGAACCCATACCACCTGCTCCCCCAAGTCATCCCAAAGAATAACCTTCAAAAAACTTTAAGAGTGTAGGACCCCCAGAGTTCACGGGAACTACTGACCCGATAATTGCGCAAACCTGGATCAAGGAAATCGAGAAGGCCTTCACTATAGCTCGTGTGGATGAAGACCAGAAGATAATATTTGCAACATACATGATGAGGGGGGAAGCGAACTATTGGTGGGAAACTAATCAGCAGAGAGCGGGGGAAGGAACGATAACATGGGAGAGGTTTACGACACTATTTTTCGAGAATTATTTCCCGAAGAATATAAAGAGTAGGATGGAAGTGAAGTTCTTAGAGTTAAAACAAAAAATATTTTTAAAGAACGAATCCAGTGAAACAAAATGACAAGGATTAAGGATTAATGATTCGTACTTTATTTTATCCATGTCCAACAATACCTCAAAAATAATCATAGTGGTGTAAAATTCAAGAATGATCAAAACATGGATACAATCAAAGCTAGTATCCAGAATAGATATTTTAGACGAAAAGAAAAATTTTCATTTTTCTATTGAATAGTGCCGTATTCGTGAATAGTCAGATATCGTGAATAAAGGTCTTAGATATCGTGAATAGTAACTCAAACACCAAAGATAGAAATTTCACAAAAAAACATTTTCACGCTTCATGAATAGTACTCGTGAATAGTAACTCGTGAATAGTAACTCATGAATAGTAACCCCATATGAAAAAGTTCTAAATTTGATAAAAGCTTCAGATCAACATTTCAAAGATAAATGATATTGAAGAAATAATATCATTACGAAAAAAAATAATATCCCTTACCTCAAAGAATCAAGATTTCTAAGGAAAGGTCAAGTGATCTTTGAATGAAACTTATCTTGAATAAAGAACTCTCAAAGTATCTAAATACTCACAAAATCGCTCAACAATATAGAGAGAGAGAGAGAAAACTTTGTTTACGGTGTGATTTTCAATTCTAACTTAGCCCCTCTATTTATAGGAAAATGTTAGCCCACCAAGGCGGACTTGACCACGCTACCGATGGCTTTACCGCTATTATTGCCACCCACCACATTTGAAATAAAATTCAGCACATTTCTTCACCAACCACAAGTGGGGCCCACTCAATTCTAGAATTTTCCACCAAATTCAATTATAACCCCGATTTAGAATCGAGACACCTCTTAAAATTCATAACAAATCATTCGCTCATTTTAACGGTTCAAAATTTGTGGACATATACTCAACTTATGTATGTATAACATACCCAAAAATTACCACAATCCAACCAATGGATTAAAAATTATAACCCCCGCAATATATCTCAAAACCCACGATTTAATTTTTAATACCTCCAATACTGTAAAATAATGATAAAACACCTCAACAATAATTTCTTCATTTATAACCACATAAATAAATCCATCATTTATATCCACATAAAATAAATATTTCTTTATCATATGAATCAATAATTAATTATTCACAAATAATATTACGAAATCACAATTATAACAACCAGGTAGTTCCTGAAAAGAGGGGCTTCCGATAAGGATTTCTCCTTCTTGGCCGCAATTAGGTGACCAAACCTCTCCTCGATGAGAACTTTCTAGACATTGCCAATAATGCTATCTAATAATATTATTCAAATAATATGAATTATTGATCCGATAATGGAGATAATAATGCGTTAAAGGACAATTATTGAACAAAGAATAATATAAAATATCAACGCAGCAATTTATTGAATCAATAAAATAAAATATTGAGCAATAAGAATTGTGAAAATTATTGAGTAAAGCCTTCTTACGTAAGGATCAATAATTCAACAATCTTTGCAATACCGTATGCTCTTTGTGCAACCACAGCCAGACATCACGTATTTTAACCACCGGGGTATTCAATGATCTTAATTCAGTAATAACTACGCTCGTTATTTTTAACCAACTTATATTTGTGCTTTTCTTCATCCAATCGCTTTCGTTATGGGGCCCACATGGGGTCGCTACTGTCGTCATTTAATATTCTCCAGAAGCGATATTCCACTTCCACGACCAACGAATATTCCCGACAAAAATGAATATTTTATAACCACTTGCTTATTTTGAAATATTTAAGTATTTAACCCTTAACTATCCACATTAATCAAATCAACCCTTACTATTTCAAAATAATAAATAAAGGAAATTCCTTTTATTTAAAAAATTTGAGGTCTTACAACCTCCCTCCTTATGAAATTTCGTCCTCGAAATTGGCGTATGTACTGGTGTTTGAAAAGGTGAGGATACCTCGCTTACATTTCCGCTTCCAATTCCTGTGTCATTTCTCTATAGCATGATTCCTCCACAAAACTTTAACTTGTGGTATGACCTTTCATGCGTAGGACATGCTCCTTCCTATCCAGTACCTCCTCATACGTTAAGTCTTTGGCTATCTCGTCCTGCCTTCTAACTCAATAACGTGGTTCGGGTCTTTCACATATTTACGAAGTACGATATGTGAAACACATTATGAACACGAGACATACTCGGAGGTAACGCAAGTCTATAGGCTACATTTCCTACTCTCGGTCAAGAATTTGAAATGGACCAATAAATCGTGGATTGAGCTTTCCTCTCTTCCCAAATCTTGTAACTCCCTTCCATGGAGCAACTCGCAACAATACATGATCCCTACATTAAATTCCACGTCCTTTCGATGAAGATCCGCATAACTCTTTTGTCGATCTTATGCCGCTTTGTATCGTTGTCGAATCATTTGGATCTTTTCGGTAGTCATACGTCTTAACTCGGGTCCCAATAATGTTGCTTCACCCACCTCATCCCAACATATTGGAGAAATCGACATTTTCGTCCATATATATGCTTGAATGGAGCCACACCTATACTTGCTCGATAATCATTGTTGTAGGAGAATTCCACCAATGGTAAATACTTATCCCAACCGCCTTGAAGTCAGGGACACGAGTCTTAATAAATCTTCAAGAGTTTGAATAGTCCTCTCGATTGTCCGTCCGTTTTGGGATGGTATGCTTCAACTAAATCGCAAATCCGTGCCATAGCTTTTTGCAAGCTAACCCAAAATCTTGAAGTGAATCTTGGGTCACGATCCAAACTATGGATACAGTGCATGTCATACGACCTCACGATCTCATTTACGTTACATACTAGCAAGACGTTCAAGAGAATAAGTCTCCGTGACGGCAAGAAATGAGCGGACTTGGTTAATCTATCAACAATAACCCAAATAGCATTGATGCCTTGAGAAACCGAGTAGGAAGACCCGTAATCGAAATCCATGGTAATGTGTTCCCACTTCCATTCCGGAATCTCAAGTGGTTGCAACGGACCCTTAGGTACTAGATGCTCGCCTTTACACGTTGGCAAGTTAAACACATCGAGATAAACTTTGCAATCTCTCTCTTCATATTATTCCACCAAAATGTATGTCAAGATCACGATACATTTTAGTACTTCAGGATGGATTGCAAATGGTGTATTGTGTGCCTCCATCATAATCTTGTACTTCAAATCGTAGTCGTTAGAACACAAAGTCTAGAGTGGACTCAAAGTATTCCTTCTTCATCAATTCTCGCTTAGAATAGCTCATTCTTGTACTTTCTTCTTCATACGCATCATTACCCGGCCTGGTTGGCTTGAGCAACCTTAACTTTTTCTATTAAAGTTGGCTCTATCGTATACTTGACATCATCGCTTTTCGTTCCCGCATATGATCTTCTACTCAATCGATCGTCGGCTACCACGTTAAACTTTACCGGTGGTATTGAATAGTGTGGTCGTAGTCTTTCAATAGTTCGAGCCAACGTCATTGCCGCGTGTTGAGTTCTTTTTGAGTGAAGAAATATTTAAGGCTTTTATGGTCCGAATATATCTCCACTTTCTCCCCATATAGATAAGGCCTCCATATCTTTAAGCATGAACGATTGCCGCTTAACTCTAGATCATGGTAGGATAATTCCTCTCATACTCTTTTAAGTTGTCATGAGGCGCATAAGCTATGACTTTCCCACGTTGCATGAGAACACATCCTAACCCTTTGCACGAAGCATCGCCAGAGATAACAAATCCATCCGAACCAGGATGGTATTGTTAGAAACAGTCTTAGAAATAAGTCTCCTCTTAAGCTCTTGGAAACTTTTCTCGCATTCTTCGCTCCAAAGCGAATTTCATATCCTTCGAGTTAGGTGAGTTAATGGAGTAGCGATTAGAAAACCCTTCCACGAATCTCCGATAATAACCATTAAGCCCAAAAAGCTATTACTTGATCATGAGACTTGGTTGCTCTTCAACTTTTGTATTGCTTTCAATCTTGCCGGGTCCATGGATACTCCATGTTTACGACACCGTGCCCAAGGAATGCTACTTCCTCGCTTTAACTCGCATTTCTTCAATTTAGCATATAGTTTGTTTTCACGAAGCCTTTGGAGTACCAACTTCAAATGCTTTCATGATCTTCACGACTTTTGGAATATATAAGGATGTCATCAATAAAGACAACAACAAAAGCGATCCAAATATTCCTTGAATACTCGGTTCATCATATCCATGAAAGCCAGCGAGGAGCATTAGTTAGTCCGAAAGACATGACTAAGAATTCATAATGCCCATACCGAAGTTACGGCGGTCTTTGGAATATCCTCGCTTTTAATCTTCAAATGATGATATCCGGAAACGAAGATCGATTTTTGAAAAGAATTGTGCCCTTGCAAATCGGTCAAACAAGTCATCAATACGAGGTAGAGGATACCTATTCTTGATGGTGACATGGTTCAATTCCCGATAGTCAATACAAATCGCATACTCCGCGCTCTTTCTTTTTACAAATAAAACAGAGCACCCCAAGAGGAGATGTACTAGGACGAATGAAACCGGATGTCCAACAATTCCTGTAGTTGGACCTTTAACTCAAGAAGTTCAATAGAGCCATTCGATATGGGGTTTTAGAAATGGGCTTTGTATCGGGTTCAAGATCAATAAAAATTCAACTTCACGTTCGGGGTGAAGCCGGGAAGTTCTTCGAAATCGTCGGAAAGTCAATAACAACAGAATATTATTCAAATTTGACGTGTCTTTATTCAAATCCATAACATGGGCTAAGAAAGCTTGACATCCGTTTTTCAATAAAAACGAATAGCTTTATGATTAGATATGATAGTGATTGATTTTAATGGTTTAGTTGCTTGAATTAAATAAACAGTCAAGTTAGGAATATGAAAACTAACAACCTTACGAAAACAATCAATTTTGGCATGATGAGTAGTTAACCAATCAATCCCTAAAATCACATCAAAAGCAAGTATCTTTAAAGAGATAAGGTCAACGGTAAGGTGATGGTGCCAACTTGAATCAAACAAAATTTATAAGCGATTGGATGTGATGAAAGTTTCTCTAACGGAGTTTCCACAGATAGGTCAAGTCTAATTTCTCCTGAGTCAAGTTTAAACGTTGAGCACAAGCAGAGAGATAAATGAATGGGTAACACCAAAGATTTCGAGTAAGGTATAAACTTGTGAAGAATTTATAAATAGCTTACCCGTGATCACCTCGTTTGGGTTCCTCGCATTATGACGGTCCACAACAAACGCTTCTTCCGGAATCGTTGACTTTGACTTTTTGGG